>CM022177.2:3732972-3765202 GCA_011420285.2 Erysimum cheiranthoides
TTTGGTTTTAACTGTTTGTTTTTTTATTGGAAGAAACTTATTCGGTACTTGCAAATTAAAATCAAACTAAATATAACTTGAAAAAAATTCTTACTATCAATCCAACTAAACATAGAATGTCATATATTTTTGAAAAAAACATTTTAGTGCCCGCAACATTTATTAAGTGAATACTAATTATGATTTTTTAGTGCCCACACATTTTATGTAAATGATAATTATGATTTTTAGTGCCCGCAAAGTTTAATATGGTTCGATTTAAATTACAAAACCGGATCCCATTTTTTTATGCGTCACTCCACGTTGGTTTCGTTGTTTTGATAAACCTACAAATCATAGGTAAACATCATTAATAATACTTTAAAATTAAACATCATTACCATCCAATGCCTCTTTTCAGTTTTCTCTAGGCATGTTTCTTTTATGGTTACTTTAAACATCATTACCATCCAATGCCTCTTTTTTCCCTGCAACACAGAACCCAAACGAAGTTGTCAATACACACAACTGAAAGAAAACATCCCCAAGACAAAAGCATAGCTAGAAATCCAACACATATCAAAAGAAACCCTAGAATCTCTGTAAAACCCTTTATCTCGCATAATCACAACCCTCTCAAAGTTTTGTGTATCCAATGCCAACCACTGAAATTCTACAACAACATTGAAACTAAAAAGAGTGAAACGCATAAAATAACTATTAAGAAAAAGATAGATTAAAGTTAGTTGAAAGATCACCTGCTAGAAGAGTCCTACCCTAGCCCTTTAAATATTCTGAAACGAAAATATTGGTTTTAAAACCACATGCATGATGATGATGATGATAAGCCAAAGAACGTGATGATGGAGCTAGAATGTGGTAGAAAAGACTATACGATCAAACGTTGGAATCTCCAAGAAAACATGATTCTTTTGGTGAAGCTGTTGAATTATATGCCAAGGGTACTGAACTTTGCAACAGCGGTGTTCTCATGATCGGGAACTTTTTTCCTTTTGTGAGGCAAGAGATAGAATTCAGTAGTGTCAGAATAAGAAGCACAGAAGATTCTCCATAGATTGGATCGCACAAGATTTTGGATTTGGGTTGCTTCTCTGAGAAGAAAACACGAGTAGTGAACAAAGGTTATTTTCCTGAACCCAAAAACATGTTTTTTTGCCAATGATCCTTCTTGTTATATCTACTTTTTTTTTGTCAACAAAGAAAGACTTCTTGTTATATCTACATAGAAGCATAAACACAAACACAAAAAAAAAAAACATAGAATATGAATTATATTAGGCGATGTTTGATCAAATTTTGGATTAATGGTTTAGGTTTTAGATTCTAACCTGAGTATCCTCTGCTCCAGAGCAGAGGTCTTTTCAGGTGGAGTTGCTATATGGACAAAGAACTCAATGGTTCTTGCATATCGGGACTGCAGTAATAGCTTAGTGACAGGTTTTGTGCCAAGAAGACTGTTCGGATATACAATCTTCTGATTATCAAATCGGAGAAAGACCAACCATCTATAATACAAAAAAAACAGAGGATTAGCTCTTCCCATTAGTATGAGTTAATGTAAATGCAGAAACAGAGTTTCTATGAACAAAACCTGGACACCGCCTATTTCACACCTGTCACCGACATCAAATGGATGCATAACAAAGACGAGATGACAGCTTCGGAAAATGGTTTTCATGAATTTCCAAAACAGACTATACAAGAAGAAGCTGGGAGCTTATGACAAGCAAGAACTTGGTTGTAGCAATTCCGAGAATGAGAAGCCAGATGATTAAAATCACGGATCGATGAAGCCTGTTCACTGCTGTTTTTGTATCGTTTATAATTAAAGCAAGTGCTCTTCGTTCTCTAAAGGCATTAACCTAAAGAATTATATAAGAATTTAGCACCATTGTCATAAGTAAGAAAGCTTTCGATATTTGAATTAAAAACTAACACCTACCACCCAATTATTCAGACAAGATTTGCTGATTATGTGGCTTTTAGAAATTCCTTCAAAGCGACCCATGGCTCTTTCAGACTCATCTTCCGACAAAAAATGGATCCAGGCTCATCAACATAATGAAAAGTCTTCATCGCTTCCGGTCCAACACAAATTAGAATATGTCCCTATACCTTTTTCGTTGGATCCGCTAGTGTAATACTAGCACGAAGTGTTCCAGGGTGTTGCTAGACTGAGTTATTGTATTTGGGTGAAAAATCTTGTGGTCGAACATGATGTAATTTCGACTTGGTGAATGGAAAGTTGTTGTTGAGCCAAAAAAAAAAAAGAGGCGCATGCAGTGCTGGTGTTGCGTAACCCTCTGGTGATGCACTGATGCAACTAAGAAGGATGCTTTTCTTATTTTTTTCATCTCTCTCGCAACATATGAAAACATTTACCCTATTAGCCATATATATAAATAAGATTTTAAAAGTTAATTGAGTAATGTGACCAATTAAATTGTTTTCGTGATATACAATACAACTCCACACTCAGCTATAAAACATAGATGGAAAGTATCAAATACAACTTTTGGCATAGGGATTATACATCCGAAATATATTCTGTTTAATCATCATCTAAGGTCCATAGAAAAGTAATAAAAATCAATAAACTAATAACTATAAACACCCCAATTGCAACCTTAAATAAAATCGTTAATGCTATAAAATTAAAAACTTACTTGTGAGAAGAATTAAGTAACTTGAAGATGAGCCACATATATAAAAAAAAATAATCATACAGGTGAGGCAGCACCAAGCAGGTCTTCTAATAAACCTTGAAGAAAAGAAAAAAGACCTTTCAAAATATTATATAAGCTCGTCAACAATATCAAAGACCTTAGATACGATATGAAACCATATAGCTCGGTAGTATTTCAACAGTCACCATAGTTTCACCTTGAAGTTCAAGCCACGGTGTCCATGGATCGTCGTAGCGGCAAGTTTTCATAGAAAAAGTAGCCAGCGTGAAAATCTTCGGATGATCTTCCCAATGTTGGCGGAGTAATATAAACTGTTTCTAGTAAAAATATTCGTAACATCAAACATAAGTCTTGCAGAGAGCACAAACATCACAGTAAAACAATCGTGCTTTACATTGATCTAGCTTCTTCAAACTCAATCTCTTTACTCAAACAACATCAAATCATATCAAACACAAGTCTTGCTTCATAAACAGCTATAGTGCAAGCTTTAGACAAAAGCCTATTTAGCCATGGAGAAATAAGTATCCATCGGCAAAAACAATATGCTGCAAATCTGAATGCACACTAATATTGTAACCTAAAAGTTTTAATCACCTATATATAAGATTAGAAAAGCTGTGAAAAAAATTAGGGTTCATTTACGTAGTTATTATCATAAGGAAAAAAAAGTAAAACTTCTTTTATTTATAATGATAAGATTGAATCTTAAAAATTACATGTTTTTACAATATCTTTAAAATTTATAATATACTTAGATACCGTCAAAAGAAGAAAGGTAAATTTAACTAAATATATATGGTATTATTGTCTTCCGAAAAGGAAATAATGAATAAGGCCAAAACGTAGAGCCGTTTACAAATCCTAACAATAAGTCCATTAGATCAATTTACTTAACATGATTAATACTTTTTGAGTCCGTATATTAGATACTAATCGTGAGCCCAATTATACTTAGATGACATTATATTCTTAAGAGCCCATTAAACGATTAATCGAACTATCATTAACTTAATTGACATAATTACCCTTCATTAACCTAACTAATAGGAGAGGGGCAACACAATAAATTGACCCATCCTCCGATTATTTCGTCGCGACACGTTCAGCATCGTGTCTTGTTCAATACTCCCTCTGTTCTTATATAAGATTTCCTAGTTTTTCCATATATAATAAACAAACATATTAAAACTACATTTATTTTTGTGATTTATACATTTCTAACAGCTCTTAAACCAATAATGTTTAGTTATTTTTCTTGAATTTCTATAATTTATTATTAACAATTGTACATACAAAAGTGAGGAAAATCTATATTTTTAAACCAAATATATTTTTTCAACCAAATATATTCTATATTTTTCATATATTAAAGAACGGAGGGAGTATATATTATATAGATATAGATATTCATTTCTTCCCAATATGATCTATTTTATTTCTGAATATTTTTTTTAAGTGACGTGTTTCTACCGATCGATATTTCTAATATCTGCAGCACTAATTCCATTTTATACTTTAATTTTAATTTTAAAACATCATTAGTTACTAGGCAACTAATCTCTAATTAAACAAAAATTCATTCCTTTTATCAGAAAAAGTTATTCAAAATTGTTCGATGATTCTTTGCAAAAAGTCCGGTGTGGACTTGGTAAAAAAAAAACAGAGAAAAGAAACTAGTAATCATCAGTGGCTACATAATTTTGGAATAATCCAAGCAAGCTACTGGTTCGTCCTTTTTATTTTTAACTAGCAAAATTCAATAAGTAATCCTAAGTGTTGTTTTTGTTCTTCTTGTGAAGTAGTAAAAATGAAAATTAGATTAATATTAAGTTATTATCCATAAAAAGAAAAGATTAACATTATATGACTACGAAGAATAACAAAAAAGATATATAATAGACACATCAAATTCCGCTGATAGGGAAGAATTTTATCCTTCTACTTTATCTTTTGTAAACGAAGCGAGAAGTTCAAGCGGATAAGTTGGCACGAAATGTTCGTGCCCTACCGCATAGTGTTACTTTTGTAAACCACATTCCGCCAAATTGGCTTTCTTAAGCTAATCAATATATGCAGTTGTCAAAAAAAAAATAGACCCATCAAATTGTTAAACAAAGTTCAATAGAGATTGTAAGTCCTTTAGACTCACTTTTAAGGGGTTAGATTTTATCTTGCGGATTTCGCTTTCTAAGTTCTTTAAGTGGCATGTATCCTTGTTTAGTTGTCTGTGAGACTTGTATGTTTGGAGGTAGCTCTGTTTGTGGATGTTAAAATTGGATCTTTGTTCTACGTACTTCTCCGTTGAATCCTCTAGCTGGTTTGTGGTTGCAAGGTGGTATGGGTTCGCTCTTGGTGTGAGCCATTTTGATGGTATTTTGTTGCTGAGTCACCTACTAGCCTCTCTTTGAGTTTCCTTTGGAAGTTTTGGAGTTAGGTTCTAGTTGAAGCAGTGCAATCGTTCACTAGTTCTTCTCTTGCAAGGACGTCGTCAATTTTAAGTCTCTAGGTGGGTGAAAATGGTTCGACGAGTGTTCGCGTATAAGAATTGTTGTTCTTATGTGGCTTATCTCCATTCGATTTCAAGGTTTTGGCGTTGACCCTAGTGTATCTTGCTTTCTCCGTCTCGCTGGTGAAGTGTGATGGTAGGTGTATCTGTGTCTCTGGTATTGGTGGTTTCTTGCTTTCCTCCCTGTCGGTTTGCTACTGTTTTGACTTCGGTGTGAGGTCTATCCGATCTTATTGGTACTTTCGGCGTTCACTGGTTCTATGGAGAAGTTTGGTGAGAGTCTCTTGTCCTTTGTTCAGTTATATAGAGCTGAGGTTGCATTTTTTCCTTAACTGTTGTACCTCTTTTGATATATGCCTTTCTGTTTGTTTGTAATGTTGGTATAAATTAGTTTTCCTATTCTATAGGACTGTATCTCCCTCTTTTGGGCTAAGTTTCTCGGGATATCTTTGTCGTCCGTCGGCACATGTAATTTCAACTCGTATCTTTTCTTGGTTTTTAATATACTTCAGATGACAAAAACAAAAATGCATGTGGTACAAAAATGATTAAGGACATACTTTCATTTTAATTATATTTCATAATTTTTAAATTATATTTACAACTGAATAATTTTTAAATTACAATTTTTAACATTAATAAATTTGTTTTCTCATGAAATATTTTAAATTTAGTAAATTATTTAAGATGTATATACATAGATGTATTGAAGAGATTTACAGGAGATGATAGGTAGTTTGAGAAAGTTCTTAAGGGAGATGTAAAAGGTAAATTAAGCTTGTAAAAGAATTCTATGCCTAAAGCAAATAAAAGAAAATTGAGTCATCTAAAAAAAAATTGGTAAAAAAAATCATACGTGTTGGTAGGCTGGGACTCGAACCGTGCTACTCCACACAAATTCTCAACAAATAATACAGTTCATGTGGGACACTACCACTACACCGAAAAATTCTTGGATTCACACCCATCTTATTCACCCCTCCTAACTAACCAATCAAATTTAACCAAATCATATAAATAAACTAATTAAAACAATTCATAATATTTAAATAAAACAATTAAAACTAAATCAATTATGGACTCCACCAATTAATTATCTTATTTACAACTAAAACGAAATTATATATCGGTTTGGGTTTATAAAGGATTGGTTAGGGTTTAGATTTACAATTAAAACAAAATTATATATCGGTTTGGGTTTATAAAGGAGTGGTTAGGGTTTAGATTTTACAATTAAAATGAAGTTATATGTCGGTTTGGGTTTATAAAAAAGTGGTTAGGGTTTAGATTTTATAATTAAAACGAAATTATATCGGTTTGAGTTTATAAAGTAGTGGTTAGGGTTTAGATTTTACAATTATAATGAAGTTATACGTCGGTTTGGGTTTATAAAGGAGTGGTTAGGGTTTAGATTTTATAACTAAAACCAAATTATATGTCGATTTGGGTTTGTTAAAAGTTGTATGTTATTTTGTTTCCGTAATCTATTTTGTGTTCTAACTTTTATAATTTTGCTTTCTTTTTAACTATATCTGCTTGGCCTATCCACTCGCTTTTGATTGGTTTATCCTCGAGGGCTGCATCCGAGCGGTTCCCCCCTCAGGGCCAGTGCCCTCGCCTCGTTTCCCCCCCCCTCTGGTACCAAGCGTGTTTTTCGTGCCCCCCCGTTTTGTGGCTTCACCCCTGTTCTCTTCATATACTCTGTCGCTAGAGCGTTTCTGCTGGCATTGACCATGCTCGCCGCTATCGCCAGCCTTCTTTTCCACTTCTTTGCTGTTTTCGCCGACCTCGAAGAGAAGTGAGGTCTAAAGGCAGTCCTACCCCTTGCCGGAGCGTTCGAAGCAGGTTCCGTTCATCTTTATCAACATCTAGCTTGTATCTTTTATTAAAGAAAACTAATATTTTCGAGTAAACGACAGCTCAAGGCACTCGTGAGAGCAAACCTTGATCTTGTCAAATGGGCACGAGGAATTCAGGAGCCTAGTTTTGAACAACATGTAGAGGTTGGTGGATAGCACTTACCACATATGCAACGTTAATGTATTCTTTTGTTGGAATGGGAGAGACTGTTGGGAAGGAAGCTTACGAATGGGTAAGGTCCAGACCAAAGCTAATCAAATCTCTAGCTGCAAAGGGTCGTCTAATGGACGACATAACTGATTTCGAGGTAAAAGGAAACTCTATTTTCTTTAAATTGATTTGATTTGTTTTCTAACATAGCCGTTTGGTATTGTTAGAACGACATGAGTAACGGGTTTGCTGCAAATGCGGTCAACTATTATATGAAGCAATTCACAGTTACCAAAGAAGAAGCTATTCTAGAGTGTCAAGAAATGATCGTAGACATCAATAAGACAGTAAATGAGGAGCTACTTAAGACAACTGGCGTGCCACGTTGAGTTCTCAAGCAAGCCCTCAATTTGGACGCTTATTGGAACTTCTCTACACCAAGTCCGATGATATCCAGTACAATTGTAGTGAAGGAAAACTCAAGGAGTATATAGTATAACCTTGCTCATAGATCCTATACATCTTTGAAGACTTTGAATTGGTTGGTTATGATTTATGAAGATGATTTGTTTATGTTGGTTAGTGTTGAATAACATCATCTTAAAAAATGTATTACAAATTTACAATAAGAAGTTATGAAAATATTAGATCATATCATTTAGATAAAATTTGTTCTTTATTTATTTGTATCTGTCTTCTTCAGTTTTGGATAATAGGATCATTGGCGAAACTCAAACGAGTCCCTAGAGCTTGAGGAAGAATATAGTATTCTTACGATTTTACAACATCCACAGTGACCAACTATGATTAAAACATCCGAAAACATTCCATACTTAAATCAAGACTTTTTCTCAAACATTTTCGAAGGTTTATTGGTTATATCCAACTTAATTAAATCAAGACTTCTTCTCAATCTTCATGTCACGAAGCATATACTTGAGGGGGATTGTTACAGTATATGATGCATTAATTGATGCCATCGACAAAGCCGAAGATGTCACCATCTTCACCATGTGCGTAAGAGTATAAAGCAAAACAAGGTGAAGGTATGTGAGTAGACCAGTAAAATCACAAAACTTTACAGAAGAAGCAATCGTACAAACTGCATCATCGTTTTGATATTCTAAGGGATGACTGGTTAAACGCAACGAATTCAGTTGCAACGGTGGGAGTTTGCAGAAGCTGGTTGTTGCAGTTTCAAGGGCCATCAAGCATTTTTGAACGACTATTTAGCAATTGAAAAGTGGTGCATGAAACACTTTATTGAGTGGTTTATTCATGTCTATAAAAGCAAACACATGTACTCATTAGAGGAATTAAGAAAGGAATTTACAGAAAGTAAGTAGTTCTTCGTCTCTCTTTTCATTCTTTCAGTTTTACACTAAGAGTATTTAATCTATACAAAATGTAACAAATCAGTTCTCCAGAACCCAAACCACCACAACATATGTTATCTCTGGTCTCTTCTCCTCTCTCGTCTCTGGAGTCTGGACCAGCTCAGGATTTTATTTCACTGCACATTCAAAACCAATGTGGAAACTTAGCCGGGCGAGAAGAACAAAGATCACATCTTTCCTTTTTCCCACTAAGAAGGATAAAACTTATATGCAATGTATAACCAACTACACTTACTACTTCTAACTCAAACTTAAAACCATGTTTTCTATAACCAAAGTAGAGTATAGTCTTATAGACAGTATAATCATAATGTAACTAAAACACAGGGTTTGATAAAATTCCAGAAAGGTCTCATGAGGAACAAACGATACACTTTACCTTACGATGACAATCTTGGTGTGAAACTTTCTGGTTGTTAACATTAAACATACACCTCACACGACACTTTACCTGCAGAAAACAATTTCACCAATGTATTAGAATCAGATGATTAAATCTTAACATGGAAACAACTATGGGCATAGAATAACGTAATGATCATGTCATACATATATCAAAATTAAGTTATCCAAAGATCAGACGATACAAAATCACAGACTCTTCTTGACAATGTTATTTTCAACTAAGTATAGGTTCTGAAAAAAACAGTGGCAGTAGTTTTAACCAAATGATGGTTATCCAATAAACAATTAAAGTTACTGGTCTCTCTTTCTCCTCCATTTTACAACTAAAATGTGAATCACTACGGCTAAATAATGATCCAAATTTCATTTAGAGAGCACCAAGAACCACCCAACACAAAACACTAAATGGTCCTGCACAACAACACACATATCCCCTACAAATCTGAGTCTCTTATCAGCTCAGAACAAACATGTTCCAGAAGCTGAAAGGAACTACAATCCCTCAAACTAGAATAATCCAAATAAGCAAAGCACAATTAACCTTCCCATCCAATAGAACCCGTATCATTCAAAGATAATGAAACAACCAGTAAAATGTTAAAACCTAAGATGATAAGACCAAAAACAATCGATTCAAGTCACGAAACAAAACAAATCGGTCAAAACCAGCTTCATGTTTGTTCATTGTTAAAAACTTAAACCAACACAACTAATTGCTTATTGACCTTCCAAAGAATTTAGGTAATGAATGAGTACACACAATTTGTGCTATAATTCAATGTAAAACGCATAATACGAAAGTCTTCCCTATCAAAATCAGCCTAAAACTTATTAGAAACTAAACAAAAGTTTCAAAAGCCCATCAAGAATCACAATCACAAAGCTACAGTACCTGAATTAGGATACGGAACAAGAGAACACCAAGATAACCTTTAACTTGAACAATCGTATCGAAAGGAACTACACCTTTAGCCAAATCACCAATCAAATAAATCACATCATGAACAACCTCAAGACCTTCAAGCTCAAGAGTAGCATCAATATAAGAGCTATCAAGAGCACGAACATGTCCACCTTTAGATTTCACAGTCCCTAACTCTCTTCCTCTATATTCAATCGAAACAACAAGCGAATCGTAATCAAGTGAGAACAAATCGCGATTTCGGACTTTGATTGTGAGCGATCTTGCGTCAATGCCTCAAAATTCGCGTAAAAGTTCCTAATTCGACTTTCGAATAGATTCGTTAGTTCCGCAGCTCTGGGAGAGAATTCCATAATTCCATTTTTGAATTAAGAGGCAAGGAGGAATACCGCTTTAGAAAAAAAGATTCAAAACGAGAGATCTAACGCGATTTTTATGTGAATCTAAGACTCGTATGTGATTGAGATTGATTCGTGAGACGCTTATGTCTGGATCGGATGGGTAGAGGAAGTAAACGGTGGTGGAGAGGAGGAGGATTACGGCGGTGAAGTAAAAGAGAGCAAGGGAGGTTATTGAGGAAGGAAGGACGACGGTGACGGTGACGGCGATAAGGAGTGAGAACGATTACGGTTTGAGAAGGTTGTGATTGAGGAAGAGGAGTGTATGGAACGCCATACTCTTCGTGCTTTGACGACGCCATTATCGTTTTCAACGAAGAAGATGGGTTTTTGGAGGTATAATGTTGATTTTGGAAACTTTCCGGTTCGGTTTTTTCTAGATTCGGTTAGATTTTTTTCGGATTACTGTACTTCGGATCCAAAATTATACGAAAACAAATTAGCTATAACATACTCAAAGTTTCTGAATTACTCGAAAAATTTTGAAAAAAAAAATATATATATATATTTCAAATATTCGAAAATATATAAATTGTTTAAAACTATTTAAAATTTTAAATTATCCGAAAATATTTGAAAGTGTCTGAATTACTCAAAAATTATATAAAAAATGTTAATAAATTTACAGGTTTTTTAGATATTAGTTCAGATTTTAATTCGGATAAGATATCATTCAATATACCCCCGAACTACTCTATCTATAAGATTCATTCAAATATTTTTTAAAAACAAATTGAAATCAAAATTGGTTTTTTTCGGTCAGGTTGGGATTCAGATTTCGAATTCTGTATTTTTACCCAACCCTAACTATGGAGTTTTTTTTTTTTTTTTTTTTTTGGATATTTAACTATTCAGATTTCGAATTCTCCTATCGTTTAAAACTCCCTCTTTTTTCCCACATTCCCTTTCTTAATTCTCGTGATAGGGTTTAACGAAGCTCTTCTACGTGATTCTTCCATCGCCGTGCGTAATTCTCCATTTTGATTTCGGTTAGGTACTTTTCTTGACTGAATCTTTCAGATCTTGTGACCGATTTTTTCATTTTTCTGTGAAAGAGCTTAAATTTCTGTGGAGCGTTGATCGATAATCTCTGGCAATTTAAAATTTCTGATTTCGAAGGTTTTTTCTAGATGCTTGGGCTTAGTTAGGAATAGGGTTGGTCAAGCTCGTTTACATGATTCAAAAGTCACTGTTTCAATTCTTCGACCTTGTTGATTATCATCTTGCTAGTATCCTAAAAAATCCCTCTTATGAAATTTACATATTTCAGGTTTACTAGACCGGATTTGAAAGACAGCAATGGCTGGCATTTCATCTTACTCCAGGGATTCCAACAAAAAGCAGGCTGAGGCTGCCCGGTGGTGGTATTTTGGAAGAAAAATATCGAACAAAATTCACCATCAAGAGTGGATGGCATTGACTTAAAGAAGGAAACAGACCTCCGCAAGTCATACTGTACACTTCTGCAGAACTTAGGCATGAGATTAAACTGTAAGTCTCATGTTCTCACAGATTTTGTGATCCCTTTACATGTAGGTTTGTAGGATCGGAATTTTGAAATTTATAGAATTTGATGTGGTAGGGGTCATTTAGGGCATGAAAATTTTAGTTAGAGTATGGTAACAAAAAGATGAAATTGGTGAGTTCATCTTGGCTTATACATCTCGATAGTCCTTTAATGGCTTTGCGAAATTTAGTTAATAGTGGTGAACACAATAAATTAGTCTGAAATGTCTTCATATAGACATGGTTTCATCTGCCCTCTATCACCTTTGGCTCTCTCAATGAACGCGCCTAATATATTTTCTTAATATAGTCCTCAGGTTACAATAGCTACAGCAATGCTCTTCTGTCATCGATTTTTCATGCGCCAGTCACATGCTAGAAATGACAGAAGGGTGAGTATATTTTCTTTTACACGTGACATAGTTAAATTCTTTGTAGATATGGACTTACTCTTTGTTGTTCGAGTCAGTCTGCTTGTGTCTTGTTTGCACGAATTAGAAGCGTTAAAATGGCTCCTTGGTGTCCGTTTATATTTAATGTTATGTTTCCTTTGTATATATAGAGAGAGCAAACTAGCTGATGCAGTAGATGAAGTTACACTGATTTCTTGCAAAGATTTCTGTCATATATATATCACCAAGCGTTCTTTACCTCTATTTAAATATAATGCATATACTTCGTTGTGCCAATCTCTTTCTAGAGCAGAACAGTATTAAGATTATAACTGAGCCCTTTTTCCATTTTGTCCCCCTTCCACGCCCAGACAATTGCTATAGTCTGCATGTTTCTAGCTGGAAAAGTTGAAGAAAACTCCAAGGCCATTAAGAGAAGTAATTGCTGTCTCCTATGAGATCATACACAAGAAGGATCCTACCACTGCACAGAATATCAAGCAAACAGGTCTCAATACTACTAAACCTTCTCTACTCCGTTGCTTCCTGTTTAGTTAGTTATAAATGAATGTGCCCATTTACCAAGTATCTTCTATTTCCGATTACATTAGTTTTGTACCAACCTCAAGACTGTGCTTGTTTGTTTATGAAAACTCCTCCTCTGTTACTGTCCTTTTTGTTGGATCTCTTATCTGTGTTGGTCAAACTGATATAATAAATTTCATACAAAAAAAAAACTGATATAATAATTATCTTCTGTGTACTTAAACTTATTGTACTTTTGCAGAAAGTATACAAGCAAATAAAAGAGCTTATACTAAGCGGAGAAACAATGTGCTTTCTACATTGGGTTTTGAAGTTGATGTTCATCACCCATATAAACCTCTTATAGAAGCAATAAAGAAGTTTAAGGTCGGACAAAATAATCTGCCCCAAGTTGCATGGAATTTTGTTAACGATAGGTACGTTAAAAGTCTGTTTCCTTAAAAGCTTCAGATACATCTATCTGCCTTGTATTTTCGTTTTCATACAATGAAAAGATGCTTGCAGTCTGCGGACGTCACTCTGCCTGCAATTTAAGCCTCACCACATTGCGGCGGGAGCAATATTTCGTGCTGCCAAGTTCGTGAAGTGAAATTACATCAGATGGAGATAAGGTTTGGTGGCAAGAATTTGATGTCACACCTCAACAACTAAAGGGTGAGAGTAGGAGACTTTTTCTGTTTGACTTGTATGCGTTATTTTCGATCTGAGTATAATATCATAGACTTTTCTATACTGCAGATGTTAGCAACCAAATGCTTGAGCTCTATGAGCATGTTCCTGCATCTCAAGGAAGACGAAGTTGAAAGTAGTGATGGGTGGAGGATCAGCTCACCAAGTTGGTTCTAGGCCAATATCAGCACGTCCAGTTCAGGAATATACAAGTTCTGATAATCACGGGGGCTCAATCAAAAGCTACACAGAACCGGAGAATGATAATGGGAGTGGTGAGGCTGCTGAAACGATAGCCTACATACTGACAATCAATCCAGCCCATAAGTCGAGATCGGGAGTTGAGGATCTGGGGAGGAGAAACAGAGAAAGTAGGTGCACAGGTTAAAGAAGTTCCAAGGTCAAAAGGATTTGATAGATGAGAGGATCGCGACTTTATCGAAAGGCTCGAAAGAGAATTGGAAGAGGTGTCATCAGCTGTCGAGTAAATAACAAAGAGCTCCAAAATCAATCACGTGGGTACAGAACGGCGAGATTCTTGATGGAAACAACCTTGTGAAAAATAGTTGGGGGGACAAGATTATTCTTTCTCTTCTGTCATCTTATCAACGTCTATACTTTCCTAATTGTTTGGTTTATAACCTTGGACCAAGTTATGCCGTATTAGACCAGAGCCAATTAATCAAAGTAGGTCCACTTAAACTGTCACTTAAAATCTTACTTCCACTTTTCCCTTATCTCGTCCCTTAATTATAAAAAATGTCTCCTTTTTCCCAAAATATTTAACTATAAGTTTTTGTCTCCTAACTGGTGACTTCATCATGACTCGTGGGATCGCTACGTTAACGACCGATCTCATTCAACAAACAAGTATTTCGTATCAAAATGGATATTAAACTCTATGAATGTTACTATTAGAGTTACTAATACATGTCTTGGGTTTTATGTTTTTGAGTTGATATTTTTAGGTTTGATGTTTCGGAGTTGATATTTTGGATTTGATGTTTTTTTTTTTGTGGCATTTAAATTGTCTTTGTCAGTTCGTAGTTGATGTTCAAAGTTCCAATAAATGGCATTTTAAAGTCTTGTAATTTGTATACCAAGTTTTAAAACATACACATCTACTAACTATCTTGTCTAGATCTTAAGTAAACAATTTGCCGAACTATAATCAGCATGTACTAACGATTATCTTAAAAACAAAATTCTTAAACAAAAAAAACATAAAAAAACGAGAGTCAGAAACGTATTGAAGTAAGTTGATAGAAAAAAAAAAAAAAATCGTATTGAAGTAATCTAAAATGAATCGAACCTAACGAAACAATTTAAAAGGAGGCTTCCACAATAACTTTTGACTTTACTTTTAGTTGTCGAGATTTTGATTCTAAAAATTTTGGCGGTAAAAAGTTGGGCTGTCGAGACTTTGGCGGTTAAGAATTTAGCTGTTAAAACTAGCCAAACCTAAATTCATGACTTGAAGATACTCGATTGACATCAAGTTCTCCTAAACGCAAATACCGTGATAAACCATGGATTTATTACCTAAACAACTCATCTTAATTCATCAATTCAAAATTCTGAAGAATGAATCAGGTATAATCAGTTTCAATGAATATTTAAATTTTCAAAACGAATTTGATAAGATCTTTGAATTGTTTTAGAGGACACACAAACTGCGAATTGGAGATTGCGGATCCTAATTTGTAATCGACCATTCCTTGTTTAAGTAACTTATCTAAACTCAAATTGGTATGATTAATACTTAGATAACACATATATGTATATGTATAGGTTTAGTGCGTGGGTATAGCCGCGTGAACACAACCATAACTCTAGTATCTATGCCAATAAATACGATTATACCATAGAGGTGTATATATTTGTTTGGTCAAGAAAGGAGAAACGATATATATGCATTACGAGACTACTCAATCACAACAATTAAGATGAAATATATTGTAGTCTTTGGTTTTGTTTCGTCACTATTGTTCATCATTAAGGCTGATGCTACTAGGGTTCATGGAGTTAGAGGACTTGACGTAAATCAAGAAGTTGGTTTTGATGAGAACTATGTGGTTACATGGGGACAAGATCATGTCTTCAAATCTGACCAAGGCAAAGAAGTTCAACTCACCATGGATCATTCTTCAGGTTCTTTGATTTTTTTTTCTTCGATTTAAGGTTACAACATGATGTTGTTTATGATGAGAATCATTATTCGATTTTATAACTTGTACAGGTTCTGGCTTTGAGTCCAAAAACCACTACGGATCAGATTTTTCCAAATGAGGATCAAATTAGTTGGAAACAATTCGCTGGTGTTGTCACTGCCTTTTACGTTCGTATTCCTTCTCATGTACTAATTTTACATGAATTTGAATTCTCAAATTGGTGAAAACTTTGTTAATTATATTTATATATTTGTGTAATGGTTATAGTTGACTTCCCACTACAAGAAAACCTGTGTTTTGTGACCATGGTTTGTGACCGAATTAGTTGTCGCAAATTTAGCGAGTACTTTGTAACGAATTTGTGACCGTTTACCGACCAAAACAAAAATCGTGAGAAATTAGTCGCAAATTAACAACGCGGCGAGAGAGTCAGAAAATAGTCGCTAATTACCGACTGTTTTGCTACGCTTTTAAGACTAGATCAAATTTTGCGACTATTTTGGGACGGATATCACGGGGTTACAAAGGTAGTCGCAAAAGCGTCACAAACTGAGGGGCAAAAAAGTAATTTATGCACGAGTCATCTTCTTCCCTAAAGTAATTTGAGACGTATTTGCGACTAACACCTGAGTTTGGGACGATTTTGTGACGCCTTTGCGACGCTCGTATTTTACTTGGACATTTATCTAATCAATTTATACCATTGTCAATATTAGATGTCTTATAATGATTACAACAACCTTAAATGGAAAATATAATCAATGACATACACATATTTATAATTCTAAACTTTTGTAAGTTTTTCTTCAAATTCTTAAACATTGTCTAATACATTAAGTAATGTTTACTGATGCTTTTAATGATCATAACTTCAATGCATTCCTGATTTTATTCATGTAAGGGATTTATCTTGCTCTGTTGTTGTAATTTCAGTGAATCTAACACTATAGATGGACTTCAGATCGATCAAAAGCTTTGAAATTCCAAAGAAAATTTTGTGACTCTCTCGTTTGGTCACAATATGGTAGCGCTTTTGCTACTGTTTCGTGAACCAGTAACAAAGTGGTCGCAAATTAGCGACGAATAGACGACTTATTTGCGACCGACACCTGAGTTTTGCGACGTATTTGCGACTAACACCTGAGTTCGGGACGACTTTGTGACGCCTTTGCGACGCTCGTTTTTTACTTGGACATTTATCTAATCAAATTTATACCATTGTCAATATTAGATGTGTTTAGTATGATCTTAACAATTATAGACAGTGAATACATTGTATGTCATACAAAACTTCATGTTTTCTAATGTGATCTCAAATATCTAAAAACATTACACTATCATAGAGTAATGTTTACTAAAGCTTTTCAAAGATCATAACTCAAATGGATTTCATGGTTTTACTCGTTTAATTGATCATCTTGTTCTATAATCGTAAATTCATTTATTCTCAACACTTAAGATCAATTTATTTGCCTCTTAAGCTACAAAATCCATGACAAATAGATTGTGACTCTTGAAATATAGTCACAATTCCGTCACTCTTTGCGACTCTTTACCAATTCGTCACAAAATAGTCGTAAATTTGCTACGAATAGACGACGGTTTTGCGACCAACACCTGAGTTTGGGACGAATTTGTGACTAACACACTGAGACCCTCACAAATTTGTGACCTATTTGCGACGCCCGAATTGATTTGGAGATTTATCGATTCTTTTTTTAACCATTGTTAATATTAGATGTGTTATAATGATCTAACAACCTTAGATAGTGAGAATATAATCAATTCTATAGTCAACTTAAGGTTTGTATATTTTATACAATTATTCAAACCATCACAAGTAACAATATGTGATGTTAACTAATGTGTTTGGAATTTCATAACTTACAACCATTTCATGTGTTTTTTATAATTTAAATTGATAGGCGTCTATTTATTGGTAATATCATTCATATCAATCACTATAGATAGAGGTTATTTCGATCAAAAGTTAAGAAATCCGATTAAACTTGTTGTGACTCTTTACATGTAGTCACAAATGTGTCTCTGTTTTGCGACGATTGTGGGACGAATTGAGACGAATTTGAATTTTTGATTAAAATTTCAGCTCATCTTTAAGCGGCAAATTGTCCCTCCTAATATTAGAAGGCAACCAATAACGGTACAGACAAATGTGTACACCGAAGGTAGAGGAGACAGAACAAAAGTTTACTCTTTGGTTCGATCCGGCTATGACTTTCACACTGGCATTCTATGGAATCCACACCATATCGTGTACGTACTTCTCCTTTCTATGAATATTTATATTCAACGAAACATTATAAAATCAAACCCTCCTAGGTGGTCGATTGGTTGGTAATCAACCAAGGATATCGCGTAAACTCGCATTTCCACTTGAAACAAAATCTATGCTAAAGGGTTTGTTGATTTTAGCTTTGGTCGTCCCAAAGTTTAAGTATGGTGTGTTTGTGTCTTTTTTTTTTTTTTTTTTTTTTTTTTTTTTTTCACACGGTGTGTTTGTGTCTAATGAGGTTAATTGCCCATCTCTGGGTTAAGTCGGACTCCTGTCCGAATCACCGGATTTTTTTAAAAAAATATAAAATTAAGATTTTTTAACAAAATAATACATATGTTGGTAATTAAATATAAAACTTAAGGTAATATATATTGATAGTTTTTATTATATTTACGAGGAAAAGATGATTTGATGTGCTTGACAAACAAAAAAAAAAAAAAAAAAAAAAAAAATGATTTGATGATAGGTTTTACGTGGACAATATCCCAATAAGAGTGTTTAACACAACACAAACAGGTGTGAGCTATCCATCGAAGCCAATGCAAGTGGTGAGTAGCTTGTGGAACGGTGAAACTGGGCACAGATGGTGGTAAAACAAAGATCAATTGGGCCTATGCTCCTTTTAAGACTCATTTTCGAGGTTTCTCTGACTCTGGTTGCCACGTGAATTATTTGAGTAGCAATGTTTAAGCTGTAGTTCATCATGTATTGGTGGAACACCATGAAGTATAATTGGCTAAGTGACTACGAGAAGAAGGTCTACAAGAATATAAGAGAGAAGTATATGAACTATGACTATTGTTCTGATCATGCTAGATTTCATGTTGTTCCTAATGAATGTCAGTATATTAAACATAATAATAGTATGATCTTATTACGAATACCATAAATTGAAACATCAAACTCTTGAGTCTTTCATTGTAAATCTATATTGACAGTTTCTGGCCATTTTGAACAACCACGGAACTCAATAAATTGATAGAAATATACTTTAGATCACGAAGATTTTGGTATAATCAATATCTTTCATTTGATAATTTTCTATTGCCACAAGACTTGATCGATTTGAACTTGTTCTAACCTAGCTAGTGAGTTAAGTTGATGATCCTTCCAAAATACACTGTACTTGTTGCAGCTTGAATCACAACCACCTTGTAGTATTGATCGTCTTAGAATTATCCATATTTAACTTACAATATGTAACAATTGGTGTTTGAGGATTTGATCCTCTCATAAGATTGCAATACTATATTCATTCCCAGCTTGCATATTGTTATAATAAATATGTGCATTAGTGCATAGTTTGCCTCAAAAAAAATTAAATGTATATGATAGAAATATAATTTAGTTTCAATAAAAATTGCTATAAATTAAGTGAAAACATACAAAGTGCTCGCTCATTATTAACGTCCAAAAACATTTTGTACATTGCAATAATTTTTTGACATCGATAGAGTATTAGGTCTAAATTAAGTCAAGATATAAAATAATGAATTTAATACATTTGATCTAATTGACTTTACCAAATAGATATTAAATTAATACTAAGATTTGGTATGTGACCAAAGTAATAATTCTATAAAATTTGACCATTGTTTTTTATTATTATTACCATATTATAAGAGTTGTGTATGTTTGTTCCATAACTCTTTTTACCATATAGTTTATAAAAGTCAATACTATAATTTAATATGTTGACCAAAATAAAATTTTCATTGATAGCAAAAAAGTAAATTTATAAAAATGCATGCCCTTTCTTTTCTTTTAGATGATGGTATGTCATTATAGGTTAGAGTTCTCATTTTAGTTTTTCTAATACCAAATAGTTTAATGAAAAACATTTCTATTACAATCTGTTGACAAACATTTTTGTTCGAATGTGGTTAATTTGTAGTACTTTTAGATAAAGTTTTTACTTACATTTTGTAAGAAATACCGATCAATCTGTTTGTCTAACTCTAGTTATATAGGGGGCGTCTCTCTAGCTCCCTGCGTATATACTCCAGCTTACATTTCGCTGAATAGAATAAAACATATGTTTTCAATATTTGAATTTGTTTCAGTACTCTTCTTGATGTTTACGGCTAATGCTAGGTCTCGTGGTCGTAGAGGTGTAGATTTCGATGCGAACTATGTCGTTTCGTGGGGACAAGATCACATCTTGAAATAACCAAGGGAAAGTAGTTCAACTCTCCATGGATCATTCATCAGGTCCATTAATTAATTTCTCCCTTTCAAAATATATACGAAGTCATTTTAAGGTTTATTTGTGTGTTGTTTTATTATTTAATCATCTATCAATTTCTTGTACGAATATAATTGGGGTTTCAAGTTCTCTATTCCACAAAGTTACAACATAAATGAACATAGTAAATAGTTTGACACAACTCACACAAGCTACAATACTAACAGGTTCTGGCTTTGAATCTAAAAGCCATTACGGATCAGGATTCTTCCAAATGAGAATCAAATTGCCTCCAAGAGATTCTTCCGGCGTTGTCACAGCTTTCTACGTACGTTCGCATGCAACACTTTCAAAATTTTTATTTCATTAACAATTAATGAATTTGGATTTTCAACATTAAGAACTTGCTTCTTTATATATTTGTGTATTGGTTACAGTTGACTTCGAAGGGAAACACTCACGATTTGAGTTATTGGGGAATAGACTAGGTAAACCGATAGCAATCCAACAAATGTGTTTACTAATGGACAAGGAGGTCGAGAACAAAAGTTTGTTCTTTGGTTTGATCCCACCACAAGTTGCCACACTTATGGTATTCTTTGGAATCCATATCAAATTGTGTAAGTTTTTTTTTCTGTTCTTCTCCTTCCTTTATCTTTCATGTATTGCATGATCTAAATTTTTTTTTTTTTTTTTTTTTATGTATGTAGAATTATATTCAACCAAAACTGTTTTTGAAATTAAATGTTTTTGAAGTAGACTTTTAAACTGACTAAAACAAACATTATAATCTCGAGCCTAACCACACACGTAAGCCGTCTTCATAATTTGGTGAGGGTTGTTCCAAAAAAGTCAAGAGTCGATGCCGAATTATGTGGTCTATGGATGATTTTTCCAAGTCAAACTTATTAGATGATTTTTGTTAATAGGTTTTACGTGGACAAAGTTCCAATAAGGATATTCAAGAATAACAGAAAAGTGGTGTGAACTATCCATCAGAGCCCATGCAACTGGTGACTAGTCTATGGAACGGTGAGGACTGGGCAACAAATGGTGGTAAAGACAAGATTAATTGGGCCTATGCTCCTTTTAAGGCCCAATTCCAAGGCTTCGCTGAACATGGTTGTCACGTAAATGGTCAGAGCATTAATGCGAAAGTTTGTGGTTCGACAAGGTATTGGTGGAACACAAGGAAGTATAGTAGGTTAAGTGTAAATGAACAGAAGGCACTGGAGAATGTGAGAGCAAAGTACATGGACTATGATTATTGTTCTGATCGGCCTAGATATCCTGTTCCTCCTACTGAATGTCGGTGGAATAAATGATGAGTATTAAAAACACACACTTTTTATTGAAAGCAAATAATATACACATATAGTTGATATCTTATATATTCCGAGTTCTTTTGATCTTTAACAAAAGAGAAAATTATAGCTAATTACAAAAGGTATATGTCACACATCTTAAGTTTATAAATGTATTGTAAATTACACGAAATATATGTATTACATGGTCACATATACCAAGTACAAGACGACATGTAGCAAAAAACAACAATTTTATTCCAATACATTTTTTGCCAGAATCCGTTGTTGACAAACATTGACTAACGTTGACCAACAAGAAATATGTTTTAATATTAAAAGGTAAGTTATTTTGTTGAATCATTTATGGTATTGTATTAATGATGGGGTGTGTTGTTGACCCTATAACTTTTAGAAAAGTTTGAATACAATAAATTACAAAGTTTATATTTGATCCAAATGTTTCCTAGTTTTAAAGAAAAGAAAACTCCACAAATTAAAAATCAAAACTTTTTAAGTGGTCTTTAAAAACCATGATATTAAGTTCCATCAAATGATCAATACACTATTTAAAATCTATAATATAGGGAGTCTTCTCTCCATCTAGGGTGTCCACATAAGCATCCACCTAAGCATTCACCTAAATAATAATATTAGTTTTTTATTAAAGAATATTTCAAATGTTCATTTAATGCATATTTATCTCACTTATAATTAGAATAAAAACGAATTAAATAAAATAAATATAAATTTTAAAATAGTGAATAATAATACTATGAAAATTTCATATAATAAAATATAACTAAACTTTTAACAATAAATTTGAATGTATACTAAATTATAAATTTGTAAAAGTAAATCATAATAACAACAGTAAATATATTTACATAGTACATTAATTGATTGTGATAGACAAATTATTAGATTTCATGAAATAAATTTTAATATATTAAATTTTATGATTCGGTATATTAAAAATGAGCATAAAGACAAAACAAATTAGTAGATGTATAAAAAATAACACAAAAAATACAAAAGAAAAAGTTAACCGAATAATGATAAATCATCGAAACTGTTGAATTAAAAAAAAAGAAAAGTGTAAATAGACTAAATATTTGTTTAAAAAAAAGCGAGGATAAATAACATTTATTAATGATATGAGCATTTCTATAAAAATTCTTCCGAATATGTGTATATATATACACACATATGAGAGTTTTAAAACAAATGATGAAGCTTGACTTGGTCTCAAAGGCTTGGCTAGAAGGCAGAACTCTATCTTTAGTGGCAACAATCCCAAAAGATTTTTAAATCATAAACAATTTTCCTTGAAAACTTATAAAATAGTTATAAAACATGAAATGAATAAAGTTTTAATGTTTATAAAAGTTTTACACCAAAATAGCAAATAAGTAATCAAGGTAACATAATTTAGAAATTTTACAACAAGTACAGTAATATATTAGTTTTTTAATCGAGTAGAAATTCGACCTACGTCATGAACCAAAAAATATGTTTAACAATACTATTTTTGAGTTAAATATTATTTATATAAAAAATTAAAAAATTCAGATATATGATGTTATGTAGATGATGTTAATAATCTATATATATAATAGGAGAGTTTCTCTCCATCTAAGGTGTCCACCGAAGCTAATATAATTAAAACTAAAATTAATGACTATTAATTCTCATATTTTAATATTAAATATCTTTCACTAAAATATAATTTGAAAGATGAACTTAAAATTATAGGTTAATGAAATAATAAAATATAATACAGAAATATATAAGATAAAAATATGAATAGAGTTTAGATGCATAAAATTATATAATTTTCAAACACATATAATTTATATATAAAAAATAGAAAGTACAAAAAAACCTATCACGCTAAAAAAATATTAATTTTTCAAGAGTTATAAAATTTTGTAGAGTAAAAACAATAAAAGTTGATATGATAGTAATAAAAATTTTAAAATATTATTCGAAATAAGAATAGCTATTTTTCAAGAAAAAATATGTATAAAGAATTTACTTAAAATTATTCAAAAGAATTTATAATATGTTTAAGGAAAAATTATGGTTTAACTGTAGAATTAGATATGAAGATTTCTTCAAACGGTAAGGTTAGAGTGCAATATTGATGGAAAATGCGATGTATGGGAATATGAAGAGTGTAAAGATAATATTTAATAGCAGGAAAAAAACATTTTATAATAGACAAGAAAACAAAAGAGAAAATAATTTTAAGATAAGTTAACAATAAATCAACAATCTAATCAATTACTTTAACGAAGAAAACGTGAAAAGAGATAAAATATAGCGAGGTGAACGAGTGCATCTTAGAATATGACGAAAAAATGACAGTGAAATAATTCTAAGAGAAATTGACTAAACTTGAAAAGATGTATAAATTTCGTTCAAAAAAAATGTATGACGTGACATGGTCTTTGAGATTGTTTTCTCTTTTTCTCAGATTTTTTGACTAATTTTGTTATCACGTGTTACCTAAGAATTCATTGTTTTTTTCAACAAAAACATTATTCTCGATAAACTTTATGTTATATATCATTTCATAAATAAGTTTATGTGTATAAGTTTTTTTTTTAAAAAAATTCAATAGATTTATATTCATGACTTATATTGTTAATAGTTTAAAAGTAATTTTCCGCGAATCGCGCGAGATCATAGATCTAGTTTACTTACTTCTTCCTTATTCCTTTGTTGTCTGGCTGTCTGGCTTATGATTTTCAGATGAGATTCCATGTCAATAAGTTGATTTCCACAAACACCGAGCTTCTGAAGATCTTTCGTCGTTCTTCGCTTAATCCGCCTTGAAATCTGTGATTGTTCGCTCTTCATCTCTAACCGATTAATTGGTTTTCTTTTATCGTGATTTTATTCGGCCTCCGTACCTGTATATATAAAAAAAAATTAGATGCAGTTTTTCTTCACCAGCCGATGTGGGACTAATATCTTTACCGATAAATATTTATTTCCAGTCCCTTATTAGGCATCACATTATTTTCTTTCAAACCTTTAACTTTACATATTTGCAACATTTGGATAGATACACATTAACACTACTTCTTATAGATATTAAACTCCAGTATTTGTTTATTAATTCCGTTATGTAGTATTTTCCTTCTATTTGTTTGTTTTAATTTCTTAAGCATGTTTGAGTTCATACTTTATTATAGAGATCGTTAGATCTAGAAATTATTGCAGGTATGATTCTTCGTCTATGTTATTCTTACTACTTAATTTACCTTAATCACCAAGATTCTGATCTAAGTTCATTTATGCACCATAACTATTTGTTGATTTTTTTTGAGTGAACATATAGAGTAGGTGTCTTTATCACAATAAGGTTTGATGACAAAACACTTTGTGGAATATCAAAATTTTTTTTTAATGCATGTTTAATTTTCTGAAATTAAAAAGAGATTAGTTACTTACGTTATTATTCATAGTAGTTATTGTTACGAGAGTAGAATAATTTCATATCTACGGACCTACGGTTCTTATATAATTCAATTATTAGTAATTGATTCTGATTTGCATCATAATTAAGTTTCCATGAGATTATCGCGATCTCTATTGTATAAACTTTTATCTTATTATTTTACATCATTTTAAATCACATACAACATCACAAAACCCTACAACGTTTAATTTTTCTTTCTAATTCTGACTTCATTCTAACATACTTGATGCATAACAACATGGTCTCTATAGATTTGATTTCATCTATTTTACTATGAATGATATGCATTTGCAGTGAAATTTTGGATTTCATGAAATCATTAAACCTAGACTGTTCATTTGTTATATAAAAATAAACTAAATATATAACATTTTCAACTAAAAGTAAAGAAAACACTACTAATTGGAGTACATGCCATCAAATAAAACATAATTCCTATTGCTACATATGTACAATAACTTTCTTCCGAACTATTTTCAAAAAAAAAAAAAAAAACTTTCTTCCGAACTTCAATCATTTACTGTGTCCTTGCCTAAAAACAATAAAGCTCAATATGGTTAATAAATTGGACATATATTTTATGTTGTTTTCTTAGTTAATTTGTTCAATTAAAATTTTCTTGTTTTCCACTCAGGTTTATCCCTTAGTTTTTATTTCTTTTTTTTTTTTGTATTAATTAACTTCCTTGAGCGAAATAAAATCAAACACCATCCATGCTGCATTTGTGAAAATTTGACCAATACATATATTTTCATGGAAAGTTTATAATTTTCATCCTTATCAAACATTATTCATAGACTCATGGGATAAATAGTTACCAAATCTTATTACTTTTTTTTAACACACCAAATCTTATTTCTTTTTAAATCATTGCACTATTGAAATTTGACTCATCTGTGTGTCTGCTTATATATATTATATTCTTCTCTCTTTTTAAGATCTACAGCTCTAAAATCCTATAAAAATATTTGGTAACTAAAGTTTTATCAATTAAAACGAAATGGCCTTGACCAAGTAGCTCTTGGTCCAGCGGTAAATCTCCCAGGTGGAGGTGCTGGGTTCGAGACCGCTTGGGAGGGCACTCCTCCCGAAGGGAGTGAATTTAACCTGGTCTGGTCCCCGCCCTGGGGAGATGTAGGGTCCTCGGGTCTGAACTCCCTGGTATACAAAAAAAAAAAAAAAAAAAAAAAAATGGCCTTGTCAAAATTTCAACTTGTCGCTCTTCTCATCACATGTTTTCTCATATTTACTTATCAATCAGAGGGTAAAATATTTTATCTATATTTCTTTTTTAGTTATTATATATATATAATCCACAATTTAATAAACCAAATAATCATTGTTGATTTTGTTTTGGCAATTAATAGTTTTGAAGACTAAACAAGCCGAACCTGGAGAATGTAACTATAGAGGTATTTGCAAGATGGACTCAGATTGCAAGAGTCGATGTGGACCACCTGAATTTCCTCGAACAACTGTTGGTTTATGCAAGGACAATCCTTGGTTCTGGAAAGCTTTGTTGTTGTATTTTTAGTTAATTTCCCCAATAATTCAAAATAATCATAATTTTGGTTGAATATTTATATTATCATAATGAAAAAGATTTGAGAGAAAATAAAAAATAATTTAAAACTATCTCTACTTCTTAAAAAAATTTCAATTGTTATCCAATTTTTTAGAATCGTTTAATTTTAATTTTATAAATAGAAAACTTCACAAATAAGAATCAATTAATTAGTGTTCTTTTGTTATCGTTGATGTTAGTTTCGTCAAATGATAAACCTTCGTTTTAAATCTATTAAAGAATGATGATTTAGCATATGAAATTTATAAATCTAATTAAAACTGATTTATTTCATATAATCGAATAACCGTAAACCATGCGGAAATTCATATAAATATCTTATATCAAACCAAGTATAAAAAAGGTTAAATTACTCTTGAAATAATAATATTTTCTGTATCACCTTATCAAAGTAAATTAATCAAAAAATCATCAATCTTACTACAAACTTGAAGGTGAAGTCATCAGATTTGTTTTTTTTTTCTTTATTGTTGTTGAAGCGGCTCACTTTGATTTTAGTTGCGTTTTATAATAAAGACGTTAAATATTTGTTTCATTAATATATTGATTTCACCTTTGAAACTTTTGGTCTCTATAAAGAAAAGAGATTTACTTGATCTTATAATACATTTAACGTTTCTTACTACAAACCCTAATAAACCGAAACAAGCCTCAAAGATGAACATTTTCAGATTAGCTGGTGATATGACTCACCTTGCTAGTGTTCTTGTCTTGCTTCTCAAGATCCACACCATCAAATCTTGCGCCGGTATGTTCAATTTGAAATTGATATGGTTTAAAACAAAGTTTGAGTGATTTTTTATGTTTTAAATTTTGCTTTCGTTATAAATTTGATATATGATTCTCATTCTCAATTTGATTCTGTTCTTGAAATTTAATTGAATTCTGGTAATCATCTTGTTTTGTTTTGGTTTCGATTCTTCGCGTTTAACCTAGTCTTGTGATACTTAAATTAATGTTATCTTATTGAATTTGTGTTAAGCTATTTCGTTGTTTGTTGATTATACTCCTTTATTATTATGGCATTTGCAGGTGTTTCATTAAAGACTCAAGAACTCTACGCCATTGTTTTCGAGACGCGATATTTAGATATTCTTACGAGTTTCTACTCAATCTATAACACTCTTATGAAGTTGATATTCTTAGGAAGTTCATTTTCAATAGTTTGGTACATGAGGTACCATAAGTCTGTTCATAGGACTTATGATAGAGAGCAAGATACGTTTCGTCGTCATTGGTTCCTTGTGCTTCCTTGCTTGCTCTTAGCTCTTTTGATTCATGAGAAGTTTACCTTTCTCGAGGTTTGTCTCGCTTCGCTTATCGCATTTTTAGTTTCCAAGAAAGTGTTATTATGTTTCTTCTGTGCCATTCACATCTTCTATTGTGATATCAGGTCTTGTGGACTTTTTCATTGTATTTGGAAGCTGTTGCTATACTTCCTCAGCTTGTTCTGCTGCAGAGGACTAGAAATATCGATAATTTGACTGGACAATACATATTTCTCCTCGGGTATACATGTCTCTTCTATTAACTAGATTGATATTCAACTTTGTTTCTAGTAATGGTAGTGACTTCTCGATCCGCTTTATTAATGGTGTTCAAATTTTAGCTGCCTTCTAAGTTTGATATATATATACAAATTATGTCGTCTTGTTGCAGGGGATACCGGGGATTCTATATCCTCAACTGGATCTACCGTTACTTCACTGAACCACACTTTTTCACTGGATAAGTATGACTATTCCCCTCTCTTAAACCTTCTTTGTCAAGTCTCAATCAGGCGCATTATAGCATCTGTTGATATGTTTGTGCCTACTTAGATTAGTGAACCTCTTACCACATAACATCACTAGTTTTTTCAGTTTCCGGTGTCTTTGTTGATTATTTGACGCACATTTACTGAAATCTGTTTGTAGCATGGATCTCTGGGCTCGTTCAAACATTGCTCTACGCCGATTTCTTCTACTATTACTTCCAAAGGTAACAAACTTCAATCTTTGGTCTCTTTGTTTATAAAAGAATTCAAGAACCCTTGACTATATGGTTTGGGTTTATCATCACAGCTGGAAAAACAATAAAAAGCTGCAGCTACCAGCTTAGTATCTAATTTTTCGATGCTCGGGAAACAAATTCGGTATTGCGCACGCACAGGAAGTTTGGGATTACTCAATGTGTTGTTACTATAGAAGAGAAGATGATATAGAATGTGTAAACTCTCCAATGATCTAAATTTGTTGTACTTTTTATTGTCTCAAAACTGTTTTTGTTTTCCTTCAAGATTAGTGTTCTAAATTTCTTTAAACAGAACATAGACATTATTTTGAATGCTCTCAAGTATAAAGAGTTAATTTTAGCATTTTGTTCGTGTATTTGTCAAGTCACTGAGCTTGAGGTTTGAGTTTGATGCTCGTCCATGTGAACAATAAAAGACTAATTTTGCAATCAAGTATTTGATGGGCTCACGAGTCATACAAGGCCCATCCGTACTCGACGGCCTAATCCGTGTTATGTCGATTAGTCGTATTTATCTTTAGTGTTTTACGATGTTTACTTTCATAATTATCTTTTGATGTTTTCATTAGGATTTGAATTTATCTTGTTTTTTTCTTTATTTCTTTAGGATTTGGATATTCTTAAGTGTTTCATATATATATCAATAAAAACCTAAAAGAGGGAATCATAACTATGTAAAAAAAAACTCTTGTGTTCGTGTTTTAAGCTCTTGATTGGGACATATCAGTATTAATTATATGTTCACGAGAATTGCTTTCTTGAAATGAAATAAATCTTTTAGTTATCAAAAAGTACATACATCAGTGAATAATTTGTTTGTTGTTTATATGATAAATGTTTTAAGAAAATTTAAAAGATTTATAAGCACATATTGCAGGAAAGTATTTGCCAATTTTGATTAAACATCTGTTTTGTGAAATTTGACTTGAAGAAAATGTGTAATGATTTGAAATAGTAAAAATGATATTAACGAAGACATAGTATGGGCATTCATCTAGTTAATTTATATTTTTAATAAATGCTTGAATGAATGTGAATTCTATTTCAAATGTAGGATATACAAAAATACAAGTAATCTAAAATTAGAACTATGTAGGTGAGGTAGAATGTTGATTGATGAACCAACAATTATATATATATTTTTAAAGAGCATTATACTAAATCATAAATTTAATTTTGTAATAACATAGGTCGATGATTACATCATAGGAAAACATTTTTTGTGTTTAGTTAGTTACTTATACAGTAAAAGTAAATATATATATATATAGATATATATTTGCAATAATTCAATAAAATTTGAATGTAATGATCACACTTACAAACAACAAGATAGCCAAATTACTATTTTGTTGTAAATCTCCAAGAATAACTATTATATAACCTTTATAAAAATTTATTCCACAAGCAATTTATGGTGCTCTAATAATTGAAATATTCATCTTCACGTTTTAACAAAAAAGAAAACTCATCTTGAAGAATTCGATTTATCTCAATGTGATTTCATACATCAAATTGACCCCTGTAAACACATTAAATTGCGAAAATACCCGAAAATAATCAATCTCCAATTCTATATATGTAAAATTCATTTCAGGTTTAAAAGTAATTTTTTCTTAAGTATTTTTTGTGTGTGTGGTAACTTGTTCTTAAGCTTCTCTCATTCTTCCAACTTGTATATTTTCATCTTTGCATCTTTAAACAAAGAGAAAAACAAAAAAATAAAGTTGTTAAGAAGATAACAAAACAAAATATAAGAGGCGAAAATTAAAATTGTCATCGTCAATGCATTAACAAATCTATTACCCTTAACTTAGATAACACATATATGTATATATAGGTTTAGTGCGTGGGTATAGCCGCGTGAACACAACCATAACTCTAGTATCTATGCCAAAAATACGATTAGACCATAGAGGTGTATATAATTTGTTTGGTCAGAAAGGAGAAACGATATATATGCATTACGAGAACATACTCAATACACAACAATTAAGATAAATATATTGTAGTCGTCTTTTTTTTATTTTTTTTTTTTTTTTTGGTTTTGTTTCGTCACTATTGTTCATCATTAAGGCTGATGCTACTAGGGTTCATGGAGTTAGAGGACTTGACGTAAATCAAGAAGTTGGTTTTGATGAGAACTATGTGGTTACATGGGGACAAGATCATGTCTTCAAATCTGACCAAGGCAAAGAAGTTCAACTCACCATGGATCATTCTTCAGGTTCTTTGATTTTTTTTTTCTTCGATTTAAGGTTACAACATGATGTTGTTATGATGAGAATCATTATTCGATTTTATAACTTGTACAGGTTCTGGCTTTGAGTCCAAAAACCACTACGGATCAGGATTTTTCCAAATGAGGATCAAATTAGTTGGAAACAATTCTGCTGGTGTTGTCACTGCCTTTTACGTTCGTATTCCTTCTCATGTACTCATTTTACATGAATTTGAATTCTCAAAATTGGTGAAAACTTTGTTAATTATTTATATATTTGTGTAATTGGTTATAGTTGACTTCCAAAGGAGACACCCAAGACGAGGTTGACTTTGAGTTCTTGGGGAATATAGAAGGCAAACCAATAACGGTACAGACAAATGTGTACACCGAAGGTAGAGGAGACAGAGAACAAAAGTTTACTCTTTGGTTCGATCCGGCTAGTGACTTTCACACTTATGGCATTCTATGGAATCCACACCATATCGTGTACGTACTTCTCCTTTCTATGAATATTTATATTCAACGAAACATTATAAAATCAAACCCTCCTAGGTGGTCGATTGGTTGGTAATCAACCAAAGGATATCGCGTAAACTCGCATTTCCACTTGAAACAAAATCTATGCTAAAAGGGTTTGTTGATTTTAGCTTTGGTCGTCCCAAAGTTTAAGATGGTGTGTTTGTGTCTTTTTTTTTTTTTTTTTTTTTTTTTTCACACGTGTGTTTGTGTCTAATGAGGTTAATTGCCCATCTCTGGGTTAAGTCGGACTCCTGTCCGAATCACCGGATTTTTTTAAAAAATATAAAATTAAGATTTTTTAACAAAATAATACATATGTTGGTAATTAAATATAAAACATTAAGGTAATATATATTGATAGTTTTTTTTTATTTACGAGGAAAAGAGATTTGATGTGCTTGACAAAAAAAAAAAAAGATGATTTGATGATAGTTTTACGTGGACAATATCCCAATAAGAGTGTTTAACAACAACACAAACAATGGTGTGAGCTATCCATCGAAGCCAATGCAAGTGGTGAGTAGCTTGTGGAACGGTGAAAACTGGGCAACAGATGGTGGTAAAACAAAGATCAATTGGGCCTATGCTCCTTTTAAGACTCATTTTCGAGGTTTCTCTGACTCTGGTTGCCACGTGAATTATTTGAGTAGCAATGTTGAAGCCTGTAGTTCATCAATGTATTGGTGGAACACCATGAAGTATAATTGGCTAAGTGACTACGAGAAGAAGGTCTACAAGAATATAAGAGAGAAGTATATGAACTATGACTATTGTTCTGATCATGCTAGATTTCATGTTGTTCCTAATGAATGTCAGTATAATTAAACATAATAGTATGATCTTATTACGAATAATACCATAAATTGAAACATCAAACTCTTGAGTCTTGTCATTGTAAATCTATATTGACAGTTTCTGGCCATTTTGAACAACCACGGAACTCAATAAATTGATAGAAACATATACTTTAGATCACGAAGATTTTGGTATAATCAATATCTT
>CM022177.2:3765302-3791560 GCA_011420285.2 Erysimum cheiranthoides
CTTAATGTTTTATATTTAATTACCAACATATGTATATTATTTGTTAAAAAATCTTAATTTTATATTTTTTTAAAAAAATCCGGTGATTCGGACAGGAGTCCGACTTAACCCAGAGATGGGCAATTAACCTCATTAGACACAAACACACGTGTGAAAAAAAAAAAAAAAAAAAAAAAAAAAGACACAAACACACCATCTTAAACTTTGGGACGACCAAAGCTAAAATCAACAAACCCTTTTAGCATAGATTTTGTTTCAAGTGGAAATGCGAGTTTACGCGATATCCTTTGGTTGATTACCAACCAATCGACCACCTAGGAGGGTTTGATTTTATAATGTTTCGTTGAATATAAATATTCATAGAAAGGAGAAGTACGTACACGATATGGTGTGGATTCCATAGAATGCCATAAGTGTGAAAGTCACTAGCCGGATCGAACCAAAGAGTAAACTTTTGTTCTCTGTCTCCTCTACCTTCGGTGTACACATTTGTCTGTACCGTTATTGGTTTGCCTTCTATATTCCCCAAGAACTCAAAGTCAACCTCGTCTTGGGTGTCTCCTTTGGAAGTCAACTATAACCAATTACACAAATATATAAATATAATTAACAAAGTTTTCACCAATTTTGAGAATTCAAATTCATGTAAAATGAGTACATGAGAAGGAATACGAACGTAAAAGGCAGTGACAACACCAGCAGAATTGTTTCCAACTAATTTGATCCTCATTTGGAAAAATCCTGATCCGTAGTGGTTTTTGGACTCAAAGCCAGAACCTGTACAAGTTATAAAATCGAATAATGATTCTCATCATAACAACATCATGTTGTAACCTTAAATCGAAGAAAAAAAAAATCAAAGAACCTGAAGAATGATCCATGGTGAGTTGAACTTCTTTGCCTTGGTCAGATTTGAAGACATGATCTTGTCCCCATGTAACCACATAGTTCTCATCAAAACCAACTTCTTGATTTACGTCAAGTCCTCTAACTCCATGAACCCTAGTAGCATCAGCCTTAATGATGAACAATAGTGACGAAACAAAACCAAAGACTACAATATATTTCATCTTAATTGTTGTGTATTGAGTATGTCTCGTAATGCATATATATCGTTTCTCCTTTCTTGACCAAACAAATTATATACACCTCTATGGTATAATCGTATTTATTGGCATAGATACTAGAGTTATGGTTGTGTTCACGCGGCTATACCCACGCACTAAACCTATACATATACATATATGTGTTATCTAAGTTAAGGGTAATAGATTTGTTAATGCATTGACGATGACAATTTAATTTTCGCCTCTTATATTTGTTTTGTTATCTTCTTAACAACTTTATTTTTTTTGTTTTTTCTCTTTGTTTAAAGATGCAAAAGATGAAAATATACAAGTTGGAAGAATGAGAGAAGCTTAAGAACAAGTTACCACACACAAAAAAAATACTTAAGAAAAAATTACTTTTAAACCTGAAATGAATTTTACATATATAGAATTGGAGATTGATTATTTTCGGGTATTTTCGCAATTTAATGTGTTTACAGGGGTCAATTTGATGTATGAAATCACATTGAGATAAATCGAATTCTTCAAGATGAGTTTTCTTTTTTGTTAAAACGTGAAGATGAATATTTCAATTATTAGAGCACCATAAATTGCTTGTGGAATAAATTTTTATAAAGGTTATATAATAGTTATTCTTGGAGATTTACAACAAAATAGTAATTTGGCTATCTTGTTGTTTGTAAGTGTGATCATTACATTCAAATATTTATTGAATTATTGCAAATATATATATATATATATATATATTTACTTTTACTGTATAAGTAACTAACTAAACACAAAAAATGTTTTCCTATGATGTAATCATCGACCTATGTTATTACAAAATTAAATTTATGATTTAGTATAATGCTCTTTAAAAATATATATAATTGTTGGTTCATCAATCAACATTCTACCTCACCTACATAGTTCTAATTTTAGATTACTTGTATTTTTGTATATCCTACATTTGAAATAGAATTCACATTCATTCAAGCATTTATTAAAAATATAAATTAACTAGATGAATGCCCATACTATGTCTTCGTTAATATCATTTTTACTATTTCAAATCATTACACATTTTCTTCAAGTCAAATTTCACAAAACAGATGTTTAATCAAAATTGGCAAATACTTTCCTGCAATATGTGCTTATAAATCTTTTAAATTTTCTTAAAAACATTTATCATATAAACAACAAACAAATTATTCACTGATGTATGTACTTTTTGATAACTAAAAGATTTATTTCATTTCAAGAAAGCAATTCTCGTGAACATATAATTAATACTGATATGTCCCAATCAAGAGCTTATAGAACACGAACACAAGAGTTTTTTTTTACATAGTTATGATTCCCTCTTTTAGGTTTTTATTGATATATATATGAAACACTTAAGAATATCCAAATCCTAAAGAAATAAAGAAAAAACAAGATAAATCCAAATCCTAATGAAAACATCAAAAGATAATTATGAAAGTAAACATCGTAAAACACTAAAGATAAATACGACTAATCGACATAACACGGATTAGGCCGTCGAGTACGGATGGGCCTTGTATGACTCGTGAGCCCATCAAATACTTGATTGCAAAATTAGTCTTTTATTGTTCACATGGACGAGCATCAAACTCAAACCTCAAGCTCAGTGACTTGACAAATACACGACACAAAATGCTAAAATTAACTCTTTATACTTGAGAGCATTCAAAATAATGTCTATTGTTCTGTAAAGAAATTTAGAACACTAATCTTGAAGGAAAACAAAAACAGTTTTGAGACAATAAAAAGTACAACAAATTTAGATCATTGGAGAGTTTACACATTCTATATCATCTTCTCTTCTATAGTAACAACACATTGAGTAATCCCAAACTTCCTGTGCGTGCGCAATACCGAATTTGTTTCCCGAGCATCGAAAAATTAGATACTAAGCTGGTAGCTGCAGCTTTTTATTGTTTTTCCAGCTGTGATGATAAACCCAAACCATATAGTCAAGGGTTCTTGAATTCTTTTATAAACAAAGAGACCAAAGATTGAAGTATTTGTTACCTTTGGAAGTAATAGTAGAAGAAATCGGCCGTTTATTTGTTAGTTTTAGTATAGCTTTAGTAGTTAGTATATAGGCAATGTTGAACGAGCCCAGAGATCCATGCTACAAACAGATTCAGTAAATGTGCGTCAAATAATCAACAAAGACACCGGAAACTGAAAAAACTATGTGATGTTATGTGGTAAGAGGTTCACTAATCTAAGTAGGCACAAACATATCAACAGATGCTATAATGCGCCTGATTGAGACTTGACAAAGAAGGTTTAAGAGAGGGGATAGTCATACTTATCCAGTGAACAAAGTGTGGTTCAGTGAAGTAACGGTAGATCCAGTTGAGGAATAGAATCCCCGGTATCCCCTGCAACAAGACGACATAATTTGTATATAATATATCAAACTTAGAAGGCAGCTAAAATTTGAACACCATTAATAAAGCGGATCGAGAAGTCACTACCATTACTAGAAACAAAGTTGAATATCAATCTAGTTAATAGAAGAGACATGTATACCCGAGGAGAAATATGTATTGTCCAGTCAAATTATCGATATTTCTAGTCCTCTGCAGCAGAACAAGCTGAGAGAAGTATAGCAACAGCTTCCAAATACAATGAAAAAGTCCACAAGACCTGATATCACAATAGAAGATGTGAATGGCACAGAAGAAACATAATAACACTTTCTTGGAAACTAAAAATGCGATAAGCGAAGCGAGACAAACCTCGAGAAAGGTAAAATTCTCATGAATCAAAAGAGCTAAGAGCAAGCAAGGAAGCACAAGGAACCAATGACGAAACGTATCTTGCTCTCTATCATAAGTCCTATGAACAGTCTTATGGTACCTCATGTACCAAACTATTGAAAATGAACTTCTAAGAATATCAACTTCATAAGAGTGTTATAGATTGAGTAGAAACTCGTAAGAATATCTAAATATCGCGTCTCGAAAACAATGGCGTAGAGTTCTTGAGTCTTTAATGAAACACCTGCAAATGCCATAATAATAAAGGAGATTATAATCAACAACAACGAAATAGCTTAACACAAATTCAATAAGATAACATTAATTTAAGTATCACAAGACTAGGTTAAACGCGAAGAATCGAAACCAAAACAAAACAAGATGATTACCAGAATTCAATTTAAATTTCAAGAACAGAATCAAATTGAGAATGAGAATCATATATCAAATTTATAACGAAAGCAAAATTTAAAAGCATAAAAAATCATTCAAACTTTGATTTAAACCATATCAATTTCAAATTGAACATACCGGCGCAAGATTTGATGGTGTGGATCTTGAGAAGCAAGACAAGAACACTAGCAAGGTGAGTCATATCACCAGCTAATCTGAAAATGTTCATCTTTGAGGCTTGTTTCGGTTTATTAGGGTTTGTAGTAAGAAACGTTAAATGTATTATAAGATCAAGTAAATCTCTTTTCTTTATAGAGACCAAAAGTTTCAAAGGTGAAATCAATATATTAATGAAACAAATATTTAACGTCTTTATTATAAAACGCAACTAAAATCAAAGTGAGCCGCTTCAACAACAATAAAGAAAAAAAAAAACAAATCTGATGACTTCACCTTCAAGTTTGTAGTAAGATTGATGATTTTTTGATTAATTTACTATGATAAGGTGATACAGAAAATATTATTATTTCAAGAGTAATTTAACCTTTTTTATACTTGGTTTGATATAAGATATTTATATGAATTTCCGCATGGTTTACGGTATATTCGATTATATGAAATAAATCAGTTTTAATTAGATTTATAAATTTCATATGCTAAATCATCATTCTTTAATAGATTTAAAACGAAGGTTTATCATTTGACGAAACTAACATCAACGATAACAAAAGAACACTAATTTGATTCTTATTTGTGAAGTTTTCTATTTATAAAATTAAAATTAAACGATTCTAAAAAAATTGGATAACAATTAAAATTTTTTTAAGAAGTAGAGATAGTTTTAAATTATTTTTTATTTTCTCTCAAATCTTTTTCATTATGATAATATAAATATTCAACCAAAATTATGATTATTTTGAATTATTGGGGAAATTAACTAAAAATACAACAACAAAGCTTTCCAGAACCAACATGATTGTCCTTGCATAAACCAACAGTTGTTCGAGGAAATTCAGGTGGTCCACATCGACTCTTGCAATCTGAGTCCATCTTGCAAATACCTCTATAGTTACATTCTCCAGGTTCGGCTTGTTTAGTCTTCAAAACTATTAATTGCCAAAACAAAATCAACAATGATTATTTGGTTTATTAAATTGTGGATTATATATATATAATAACTAAAAAGAAATATAGATAAAATATTTTACCCTCTGATTGATAAGTAAATATGAGAAAACATGTGATGAGAAGAGCGACAAGTTGAAATTTTGACAAGGCCATTTTTTTTTTTTTTTTTTTTTTTTTTTGTATACCAGGGAGTTCATACCCGAGGGCCCTACATCTCCCCAGGGCGGGGACCAGACCAGGTTAAATTCACTCCCTTCGGGAGGAGTCCCCTCCCAAGCGGTCTCGAACCCAGCACCTCCACCTGGGAGATTTACCGCTGGACCAAGAGCTACTTGGTCAAGGCCATTTCGTTTTAATTGATATAAACTTTAGTTACCAAATATTTTTATAGGATTTTAGAGCTGTAGATCTTAAAAAGAGAGAAGAATATTTATAATATATATAAGCAGACACACAGATGAGTCAAATTTCAAATAGTGCAATGATTTAATAAAGAAATAAGATTTGGTGTGTTAAAAAAAAAGTAATAAGATTTGGTAACTATTTATCCCATGAGTCTATGAATAATGTTTGATAAGGATGAAAATTATAAACTTTCCATGAAAATATATATGTATTGGTCAAATTTTCACAAATGCAGCATGGATGGTGTTTGATTTTATTTCGCTCAAGGAAAGTTAATTAATACAAAAAAAAAGAAATAAAAACTAAGGGATAAACCTGAGTGGAAAACAAGAAAATTTTAATTGAACAAATTAACTAAGAAAACAACATAAAATATATGTCCAATTTATTAACCATATTGAGCTTTATTGTTTTTAGGCAAGGACACAGTAAATGATTGAAGTTCGGAAGAAAATTTTTTTTTTTTTTTTTTGAAAATAGTTCGGAAGAAAGTTATTGTACATATGTAGCAATAGGAATTATGTTTTATTTGATGGCATGTACTCCAATTAGTAGTGTTTTCTTTACTTTTAGTTGAAAATGTTATATATTTAGTTTATTTTTATATAACAAATGAACAGTCTAGGTTTAATGATTTCATGAAATCCAAAATTTCACTGCAAATGCATATCATTCATAGTAAAATAGATGAAATCAAATCTATAGAGACCATGTTGTCAGGGGCGGACCCACGTTGTAGAATGTGTGGCAAGTGCCACCAGTAACATATAAATAAATCAAATTTTAAGACTAAATAAAGTAAACAATGTGGCAGAATGGTTAGTAATGCCACCATTAAATGTCTAAGGTTCCAGGTTCGATGCCACTTAGTTACATTTTGCACCCACAAAAGTTTTTCGCTGGGTCCGCCACTGCATGTTGTTATGCATCAAGTATGTTAGAATGAAGTCAGAATTAGAAAGAAAATTAAACGTTGTAGGGTTTTGTGATGTTGTATGTGATTTAAAATGATGTAAAATAATAAGATAAAAGTGTTATACAATAGAGATCGCGATAATCTCATGGAAACTTAATTATGATGCAAATCAGAATCAATTACCAATAATTGAATTATATAAGAACCGTAGGTCCGTAGATATGAAATTATTCTACTCTCGTAACAATAACTACTATGAATAATAACGTAAGTAACTAATCTCTTTTTAATTTCAGAAAATTAAACATGCATTAAAAAAAAAATTTGATATTCCACAAAGTGTTTTGTCATCAAACCTTATTGTGATAAAGACACCTACTCATATATGTTCACTCAAAAAAAATCAACAAATAGTTATGGTGCATAAATGAACTTAGATCAGAATCTTGGTGATTAAGGTAAATTAAGTAGTAAGAATAACATAGACGAAGAATCATACCTGCAATAATTTCTAGATCTAACGATCCTAATATAATAAAGTATGAACTCAAACATGCTTAAGAAATTAAACAAACAAATAGAAGGAAAAATACTACATAACGGAATTAATAAAACAAATACTGGAGTTTAATATCTTCTATAAGAAGTAGTGTTAATGTGTATCTATCCAAATGTTGCAAATATGTAAAGTTAAAAGGTTTGAAAGAAAATAATGTGATGCCTAATAAGGGACTGGAAAATAAATATTTATCGGTAAAGATATTAGTCCCACATCGGCTGGTGAAGAAAAAGTGCATCTAATTTTTTTTTTTATATATACAGGTACGGAGGCCGAATAAAATCACGATAAAAAGAAAACCAATTAATCGGTTAGAGATGAAGAGCGAACAATCACAGATTTCAAGGCGGATTAAGCGAAGAACGACGAAAGATCTTCAGAAGCTCGGTGTTTGTGGAAATCAACTTCTTGACATGGAATCTCATCTGAAAATCATAAGCCAGACAGCCAGACAACAAAGGAATAAGGAAGTAAGTAAACTAGATCTATGATCTCGCGCGATTCGCGAAAAATTACTTTTAAACTATTAACAATATAAGTCATGAATATAAATCTATTGAATTTTTTTAAAAAAAAATCTATATACACATAAACTTATTTATGAAATGATATATAACATAAAGTTTATCGAGAATAATGTTTTTGTTGAAAAAAACAATGAATTCTTAGGTAACACGTGATAACAAAATTAGTCAAAAAATCTGAGAAAAAGAGAAAACAATCTCAAAGACCATGTCACGTCATACATTTTTTTTTGAACGAAATTTATACATCTTTTCAAGTTTAGTCAATTTCTCTTAGAATTATTTCACTGTCATTTTTTCGTCATATTCTAAGATGCACTCGTTCACCTCGCTATATTTTATCTCTTTTCACGTTTTCTTCGTTAAAGTAATTGATTAGATTGTTGATTTATTGTTAACTTATCTTAAAATTATTTTCTCTTTTGTTTTCTTGTCTATTATAAAATGTTTTTTTCCTGCATATTAAATATTATCTTTACACTCTTCATATTCCCATACATCGCATTTTCCATCAAATATTGCACTCTAACCTTACCGTTTGAAGAAATCTTCATATCTAATTCTACAGTTAAACCATAATTTTTTCCTTAAACATATTATAAATTCTTTTGAATAATTTTAAGTAAATTCTTTATACATATTTTTTCTTGAAAAATAGCTATTCTTATTTCGAATAATTATTTTAAAATTTTTATTACTATCATATCAACTTTTATTGTTTTTACGCTACAAAATTTTATAACTCTTGAAAAATTAATATTTTTTTAGCGTGATAGGTTTTTTTGTACTTTCTATTTTTCATATATAAATTATATGTGTTTGAAAATTATATAATTTTATATGCATCTAAACTCTATTCATATTTTTATCTTATATATTTCTGTATTATATTTTATTATTTCATTAACTTATAATTTTAAGTTCATCTTTCAAATTATATTTTAGTGAAAGATATTTAATATTAAAATATGAGAATTAATAGTCATTAATTTTAGTTTTAATTATATTAGCTTAGGTGGACACCTTAGATGGAGAGAAAACTCTCCTATTATATATATAGATTATTAACATCATCTACATAACATCATCATTATATCTGAATTTTTTAATTTTTTATATAAATAATATTTAACTCAAAAATAGTATTGTTAAACATATTTTTTGGTTCATGACGTAGGTCGAATTTCTACTCGATTATAAAAACTAATATATTTATCATGTACTTTGTTGTAAAATTTCTAAATTATGTTACCTTGATTACTTATTTGCTATTTTGGTGTAAAACTTTTATAAACATTAAAACTTTATTCATTTCATGTTTTATAACTATTTTATAAGTTTTCAAGGAAAATTGTTTATGATTTTAAAAATCTTCTGGGCTTGTTGCCACTAAAGAAAGAGTTCTGCCTTCTAGCCAAGCCTTTGAGACCAAGTCAAGCTTCATCATTTGTTTTAAAACTCTCATATGTTGTGTATATATATACACATATTCGGAAGAATTTTGTATAGAAATTGCTCATATCATTAAATAAAGGTTATTTATCCTCGCTTTTTTTTAAACAAATATTTAGTCTATTTACACTTCTCTTTTTTTTTTAATTCAACAGTTTCGATGATTTATCATTATTCGGTTAACTTTTTCTTTTGTATTTTTTGTGTTATTTTTTATACATCTACTAATTTGTTTTTGTCTTTATGCTCATTTTTAATATACCGAACTTCATAAAATTTAATATATTAAAATTTATTTTTTCATGAAATCTAATAATTTGTCTATCACAATCAATTAATGTACTATGTAAATATATTTACTGTTGTTATTATGATTTACTTTTACAAATTTATAATTTAGTATACATTCAAATTTATTGTTAAAAGTTTAGTTATATTTTTATTACTATGAATTTTTCATAGTATTATTATTCACTATTTTAAAATTTATATTTATTTTATTTAATTCGTTTTTATTTAATTATAAGTGATATAAATATGCATTAAATGAACATTTGAAATATTCTTTAATACAAAAATAATATTATTATTTAGGTGAATGCTTAGGTGGATGTTTATGTGGACACCCTAGATGGAGAGAAGACTCCCTAATTATATTATAGATTTTAAATAGTGTATTGATCATTTGATGGAACTTAATATCATGGTTTTTAAAGACCACTTAAAAAGTTTTGATTTTTAATTTGTGGAGTTTTCTTTTCTTTAAAACTAGGAAACATTTGGATCAAATATAAACTTTGTAATTTATTGTATTCAAACTTTTCTAAAAGTTATAGGGTCAACAACACACCCCATCATTAATACAATACCATAAATGATTCAACAAAATAACTTACCTTTTAATATTAAAACATATTTCTTGTTGGTCAACGTTAGTCAATGTTTGTCAACAACGGATTCTGGCAAAAAATGTATTGGAATAAAATTGTTGTTATTTTTGCTACATGTCGTCTTGTACTTGGTATATGTGACCATGTAATACATATATTTCGTGTAATTTACAATACATTTATAAACTTAAGATGTGTGACATATACCTTTTGTAATTAGCTATAATTTTCTCTTTTGTTAAAGATCAAAAGAACTCGGAATATATAAGATATCAACTATATGTGTATATTATTTGCTTTCAATAAAAAGTGTGTGTTTTTAATACTCATCATTTATTCCACCGACATTCAGTAGGAGGAACAGGATATCTAGGCCGATCAGAACAATAATCATAGTCCATGTACTTTGCTCTCACATTCTCCAGTGCCTTCTGTTCATTTACACTTAACCTACTATACTTCCTTGTGTTCCACCAATACCTTGTCGAACCACAAACTTTCGCATTAATGCTCTGACCATTTACGTGACAACCATGTTCAGCGAAGCCTTGGAATTGGGCCTTAAAAGGAGCATAGGCCCAATTAATCTTGTCTTTACCACCATTTGTTGCCCAGTCCTCACCGTTCCATAGACTAGTCACCAGTTGCATGGGCTCTGATGGATAGTTCACACCACTTCTTCTGTTATTCTTGAATATCCTTATTGGAACTTTGTCCACGTAAAACCTATTAACAAAAATCATCTAATAAGTTTGACTTGGAAAAATCATCCATAGACCACATAATTCGGCATCGACTCTTGACTTTTTGGAACAACCCTCACCAAATTATGAAGACGGCTTACGTGTGTGGTTAGGCTCGAGATTATAATGTTTGTTTTAGTCAGTTTAAAAGTCTACTTCAAAAACATTTAATTTCAAAAACAGTTTTTGGTTGAATATAATTCTACATACATAAAAAAAAAAAAAAAAAAATTTAGATCATGCAATACATGAAAGATAAAGGAAGGAGAAGAACAGAAAAAAAAACTTACACAATTTGATATGGATTCCAAAGAATACCATAAGTGTGGCAACTTGTGGTGGGATCAAACCAAAGAACAAACTTTTGTTCTCGACCTCCTTGTCCATTAGTAAACACATTTGTTGGATTGCTATCGGTTTACCTAGTCTATTCCCCAATAACTCAAATCGTGAGTGTTTCCCTTCGAAGTCAACTGTAACCAATACACAAATATATAAAGAAGCAAGTTCTTAATGTTGAAAATCCAAATTCATTAATTGTTAATGAAATAAAAATTTTGAAAGTGTTGCATGCGAACGTACGTAGAAAGCTGTGACAACGCCGGAAGAATCTCTTGGAGGCAATTTGATTCTCATTTGGAAGAATCCTGATCCGTAATGGCTTTTAGATTCAAAGCCAGAACCTGTTAGTATTGTAGCTTGTGTGAGTTGTGTCAAACTATTTACTATGTTCATTTATGTTGTAACTTTGTGGAATAGAGAACTTGAAACCCCAATTATATTCGTACAAGAAATTGATAGATGATTAAATAATAAAACAATACACAAATAAAACCTTAAAATGACTTCGTATATATTTTGAAAGGGAGAAATTAATTAATGGACCTGATGAATGATCCATGGAGAGTTGAACTACTTTCCCTTGGTTATTTCAAGATGTGATCTTGTCCCCACGAAACGACATAGTTCGCATCGAAATCTACACCTCTACGACCACGAGACCTAGCATTAGCCGTAAACATCAAGAAGAGTACTGAAACAAATTCAAATATTGAAAACATATGTTTTATTCTATTCATTTTAAATGTAAGCTTGAGTATATTACTCAGGGAGCAGAGAGCTCCCCCTATTTATAATAATAGTGTATATCAAAAGATTGATTCGGTATTTTCTACAAAATGGAAGTAATTATCTAAAATGCTACAAATTAAACCACATTCGAACAAAAATTTTGGTCAACAGATTGTTAATAGAAATGTTTTCATTAAACTATTTGGTTATAGAAAACTAAAATGAGAACTCTAACCTATAATGACATACCATCATCTAAAAGAAAAGAAAGGAGCATGCATTTTTATAATATTTACCTTTTTTGCTATCAATGAAAATTTTATTTTGGTCAACATATTAAATTATTAGTATTGACTTTTATAACTATATGGTAAAAAGAGTTATGGAACAAACATAAACAACTCTTATAATATGGTAATAATAATAAAAACAATTGGTCAAATTTTATAGAATTATTACTTTGGTCAACATACCAAATTCTTAGTATTAATTTAATATCTATTTGGTAAAGTCAATATAGATCAAATGTATTAAATTCATTATTTTATATCTTGACTTAATTTAGACCTAATACTCTATCGATGTCAAAAAATTATTGCAATGTACAAAATGTTTTTGGACGTTAATAATGAGCGAGCACTTTGTATGTTTTCACTTAATTTATAGCAATTTTTATTGAAACTATAATTATATTTCTATCCATATACATTTAATTTTTTTTTGAGGCAAACTATGCACTAATGCACAGATATTATTATAATACAGTATGCAAGCTGGGAATGAATATGGTATTGCAATCTTATGAGAGGATCAAATCCTCAAACACCAATTGTTACATATTGTAAGTTAAATATATGGATAATTCTAAGACGATCAATACTACAAGTGTGGTGTGACTCAAGCTGCAACAAGTACAAGTGTATTTTTGGAAGGATCATCAACTTAACTCACTAGCTAGGTTAGAACAAGGTTCAAATCGATCAAGTCTTGTGACAATAGAAAATTATCAAATGAAAGATATTGATTATACCAAAATCTTCGTGATCTAAAGTATATGTTTCTATCAATTTATTGAGTTCCGTGGTTGTTCAAAATGGCCAGAAACTGTCAATATAGATTTACAATGACAAGACTCAAGAGTTTGATGTTTCAATTTATGGGATTATTCGTAATAAGATCATACTATTATTATGTTTAATTATACTGACATTCATTAGGAACAACATGAAATCTAGCATGATCAGAACAATAGTCATAGTTCATATACTTCTCTCTTATATTCTTGTAGACCTTCTTCTCGTAGTCACTTAGCCAATTATACTTCATGGTGTTCCACCAATACATTGATGAACTACAGGCTTCAACATTGCTACTCAAATAATTCACGTGGCAACCAGAGTCAGAGAAACCTCGAAAATGAGTCTTAAAAGGAGCATAGGCCCAATTGATCTTTGTTTTACCACCATCTGTTGCCCAGTTTTCACCGTTCCACAAGCTACTCACCACTTGCATTGGCTTCGATGGATAGCTCACACCATTGTTTGTGTTGTTGTTAAACACTCTTATTGGGATATTGTCCACGTAAAACCTATCATCAAATCATCTTTTTTTTTTTTTTTTTTTTTTTTTTTTTTTTTGTCAAGCACATCAAATCATCTTTTCCTCGTAAATATAAATAAAAACTATCAATATATATTACCTTAATGTTTTATATTTAATTACCAACATATGTATATTATTTTGTTAAAAAATCTTAATTTTATATTTTTTTTAAAAAAAATCCGGTGATTCGGACAGGAGTCCGACTTAACCCAGAGATGGGCTATTAACCTCATTAGACACAAACACACTGTGTGAAAAAAAAAAAAAAAAAAAAGACACAAACACACCATCTTAAACTTTGGGACGACCAAAGCTAAAATCAACAAACCCTTTTAGCATAGATTTTGTTTCAAGTGGAAATGCGAGTTTACGCGATATCCTTTGGTTGATTACCAACCAATCGACCACCTAGGAGGGTTTGATTTTATAATGTTTCGTTGAATATAAATATTCATAGAAAGGAGAAGTACGTACACGATATGGTGTGGATTCCATAGAATGCCATAAGTGTGAAAGTCACTAGCCGGATCGAACCAAAGAGTAAACTTTTGTTCTCTGTCTCCTCTACCTGCGGTGTACACATTTGTCTGTACCGTTATTGGTTTGCCTTCTATATTCCCCAAGAACTCAAAGTCAACCTCGTCTTGGGTGTCTCCTTTGGAAGTCAACTATAACCAATTACACAAATATATAAATATAATTAACAAAGTTTTCACCAATTTTGAGAATTCAAATTCATGTAAAATGAGTACATGAGAAGGAATACGAACGTAAAAGGCAGTGACAACACCAGCAGAATTGTTTCCAACTAATTTGATCCTCATTTGGAAAAATCCTGATCCGTAGTGGTTTTTGGACTCAAAGCCAGAACCTGTACAAGTTATAAAATCGAATAATGATTCTCATCATAACAACATCATGTTGTAACCTTAAATCGAAGAAAAAAAAAATCAAAGAACCTGAAGAATGATCCATGGTGAGTTGAACTTCTTTGCCTTGGTCAGATTTGAAGACATGATCTTGTCCCCATGTAACCACATAGTTCTCATCAAAACCAACTTCTTGATTTACGTCAAGTCCTCTAACTCCATGAACCCTAGTAGCATCAGCCTTAATGATGAACAATAGTGACGAAACAAAACCAAAGACTACAATATATTTCATCTTAATTGTTGTGTATTGAGTATGTCTCGTAATGCATATATATCGTTTCTCCTTTCTTGACCAAACAAATTATATACACCTCTATGGTATAATCGTATTTATTGGCATAGATACTAGAGTTATGGTTGTGTTCACGCGGCTATACCCACGCACTAAACCTATACATATACATATATGTGTTATCTAAGTGTTAAGGGTAATAGATTTGTTAATGCATTGACGATGACAATTTTAATTTTCGCCTCTTATATTTTGTTTTGTTATCTTCTTAACAACTTTATTTTTTTTGTTTTTTCTCTTTGTTTAAAGATGCAAAAGATGAAAATATACAAGTTGGAAGAATGAGAGAAGCTTAAGAACAAGTTACCACACACACAAAAAAATACTTAAGAAAAAATTACTTTTAAACCTGAAATGAATTTTACATATATAGAATTGGAGATTGATTATTTTCGGGTATTTTCGCAATTTAATGTGTTTACAGGGGTCAATTTGATGTATGAAATCACATTGAGATAAATCGAATTCTTCAAGATGAGTTTTCTTTTTTGTTAAAACGTGAAGATGAATATTTCAATTATTAGAGCACCATAAATTGCTTGTGGAATAAATTTTTATAAAGGTTATATAATAGTTATTCTTGGAGATTTACAACAAAATAGTAATTTGGCTATCTTGTTGTTTGTAAGTGTGATCATTACATTCAAATATTTTATTGAATTATTGCAAATATATATATATATATATATATATTTACTTTTACTGTATAAGTAACTAACTAAACACAAAAAATGTTTTCCTATGATGTAATCATCGACCTATGTTATTACAAAATTAAATTTATGATTTAGTATAATGCTCTTTAAAAATATATATATAATTGTTGGTTCATCAATCAACATTCTACCTCACCTACATAGTTCTAATTTTAGATTACTTGTATTTTTGTATATCCTACATTTGAAATAGAATTCACATTCATTCAAGCATTTATTAAAAATATAAATTAACTAGATGAATGCCCATACTATGTCTTCGTTAATATCATTTTTACTATTTCAAATCATTACACATTTTCTTCAAGTCAAATTTCACAAAACAGATGTTTAATCAAAATTGGCAAATACTTTCCTGCAATATGTGCTTATAAATCTTTTAAATTTTCTTAAAACATTTATCATATAAACAACAAACAAATTATTCACTGATGTATGTACTTTTTGATAACTAAAAGATTTATTTCATTTCAAGAAAGCAATTCTCGTGAACATATAATTAATACTGATATGTCCCAATCAAGAGCTTATAGAACACGAACACAAGAGTTTTTTTTTACATAGTTATGATTCCCTCTTTTAGGTTTTTATTGATATATATATGAAACACTTAAGAATATCCAAATCCTAAAGAAATAAAGAAAAAACAAGATAAATTCAAATCCTAATGAAAACATCAAAAGATAATTATGAAAGTAAACATCGTAAAACACTAAAGATAAATACGACTAATCGACATAACACGGATTAGGCCGTCGAGTACGGATGGGCCTTGTATGACTCGTGAGCCCATCAAATACTTGATTGCAAAATTAGTCTTTTATTGTTCACATGGACGAGCATCAAACTCAAACCTCAAGCTCAGTGACTTGACAAATACACGAACAAAATGCTAAAATTAACTCTTTATACTTGAGAGCATTCAAAATAATGTCTATTGTTCTTTAAAGAAATTTAGAACACTAATCTTGAAGGAAAACAAAAACAGTTTTGAGACAATAAAAAGTACAACAAATTTAGATCATTGGAGAGTTTACACATTCTATATCATCTTCTCTTCTATAGTAACAACACATTGAGTAATCCCAAACTTCCTGTGCGTGCGCAATACCGAATTTGTTTCCCGAGCATCGAAAAATTAGATACTAAGCTGGTAGCTGCAGCTTTTTATTGTTTTTCCAGCTGTGATGATAAACCCAAACCATATAGTCAAGGGTTCTTGAATTCTTTTATAAACAAAGAGACCAAAGATTGAAGTATTTGTTACCTTTGGAAGTAATAGTAGAAGAAATCGGCGTAGAGCAATGTTTGAACGAGCCCAGAGATCCATGCTACAAACAGATTTCAGTAAATGTGCGTCAAATAATCAACAAAGACACCGGAAACTGAAAAAACTATGTGATGTTATGTGGTAAGAGGTTCACTAATCTAAGTAGGCACAAACATATCAACAGATGCTATAATGCGCCTGATTGAGACTTGACAAAGAAGGTTTAAGAGAGGGGAATAGTCATACTTATCCAGTGAACAAAGTGTGGTTCAGTGAAGTAACGGTAGATCCAGTTGAGGATATAGAATCCCCGGTATCCCCTGCAACAAGACGACATAATTTGTATATAATATATCAAACTTAGAAGGCAGCTAAAATTTGAACACCATTAATAAAGCGGATCGAGAAGTCACTACCATTACTAGAAACAAAGTTGAATATCAATCTAGTTAATAGAAGAGACATGTATACCCGAGGAGAAATATGTATTGTCCAGTCAAATTATCGATATTTCTAGTCCTCTGCAGCAGAACAAGCTGAGGAAGTATAGCAACAGCTTCCAAATACAATGAAAAAGTCCACAAGACCTGATATCACAATAGAAGATGTGAATGGCACAGAAGAAACATAATAACACTTTCTTGGAAACTAAAAATGCGATAAGCGAAGCGAGACAAACCTCGAGAAAGGTAAACTTCTCATGAATCAAAAGAGCTAAGAGCAAGCAAGGAAGCACAAGGAACCAATGACGAAACGTATCTTGCTCTCTATCATAAGTCCTATGAACAGACTTATGGTACCTCATGTACCAAACTATTGAAAATGAACTTCCTAAGAATATCAACTTCATAAGAGTGTTATAGATTGAGTAGAAACTCGTAAGAATATCTAAATATCGCGTCTCGAAAACAATGGCGTAGAGTTCTTGAGTCTTTAATGAAACACCTGCAAATGCCATAATAATAAAGGAGATTATAATCAACAACAACGAAATAGCTTAACACAAATTCAATAAGATAACATTAATTTAAGTATCACAAGACTAGGTTAAACGCGAAGAATCGAAACCAAAACAAAACAAGATGATTACCAGAATTCAATTTAAATTTCAAGAACAGAATCAAATTGAGAATGAGAATCATATATCAAATTTATAACGAAAGCAAAATTTAAAAGCATAAAAAATCACTCAAACTTTGATTTAAACCATATCAATTTCAAATTGAACATACCGGCGCAAGATTTGATGGTGTGGATCTTGAGAAGCAAGACAAGAACACTAGCAAGGTGAGTCATATCACCAGCTAATCTGAAAATGTTCATCTTTGAGGCTTGTTTCGGTTTATTAGGGTTTGTAGTAAGAAACGTTAAATGTATTATAAGATCAAGTAAATCTCTTTTCTTTATAGAGACCAAAAGTTTCAAAGGTGAAATCAATATATTAATGAAACAAATATTTAACGTCTTTATTATAAAACGCAACTAAAATCAAAGTGAGCCGCTTCAACAACAATAAAGAAAAAAAAAAACAAATCTGATGACTTCACCTTCAAGTTTGTAGTAAGATTGATGATTTTTTGATTAATTTACTTTGATAAGGTGATACAGAAAATATTATTATTTCAAGAGTAATTTAACCTTTTTTATACTTGGTTTGATATAAGATATTTATATGAATTTCCGCATGGTTTACGGTATATTCGATTATATGAAATAAATCAGTTTTAATTAGATTTATAAATTTCATATGCTAAATCATCATTCTTTAATAGATTTAAAACGAAGGTTTATCATTTGACGAAACTAACATCAACGATAACAAAAGAACACTAATTTGATTCTTATTTGTGAAGTTTTCTATTTATAAAATTAAAATTAAACGATTCTAAAAAAATTGGATAACAATTGAAATTTTTTTAAGAAGTAGAGATAGTTTTAAATTATTTTTTATTTTCTCTCAAATCTTTTTCATTATGATAATATAAATATTCAACCAAAAATTATGATTATTTTGAATTATTGGGGAAATTAACTAAAAATACAACAACAAAGCTTTCCAGAACCAAAAGGATTGTCCTTGCATAAACCAACAGTTGTTCGAGGAAATTCAGGTGGTCCACATCGACTCTTGCAATCTGAGTCCATCTTGCAAATACCTCTATAGTTACGTTCTCCAGGTTCGGCTTGTTTAGTCTTCAAAACTATTAATTGCCAAAACAAAATCAACAATGATTATTTGGTTTATTAAATTGTGGATTATATATATATATAATAACTAAAAAAGAAATATAGATAAAATATTTTACCCTCTGATTGATAAGTAAATATGAGAAAACATGTGATGAGAAGAGCGACAAGTTGAAATTTTGACAAGGCCATTTTTTTTTTTTTTTTTTTTTTTTGTATACCAGGGAGTTCAGACCCGAGGGCCCTACATCTCCCCAGGGCGGGGACCAGACCAGGTTAAATTCACTCCCTTCGGGAGGAGTCCCCTCCCAAGCGGTCTCGAACCCAGCACCTCCACCTGGGAGATTTACCGCTGGACCAAGAGCTACTTGGTCAAGGCCATTTCGTTTTAATTGATATAAACTTTAGTTACCAAATATTTTTATAGGATTTTAGAGCTGTAGATCTTAAAAAGAGAGAAGAATATTTATAATATATATAAGCAGACACACAGATGAGTCAAATTTCAAATAGTGCAATGATTTAATAAAGAAATAAGATTTGGTGTGTTAAAAAAAAAGTAATAAGATTTGGTAACTATTTATCCCATGAGTCTATGAATAATGTTTGATAAGGATGAAAATTATAAACTTTCCATGAAAATATATATGTATTGGTCAAATTTTCACAAATGCAGCATGGATGGTGTTTGATTTTATTTCGCTCAAGGAAAGTTAATTAATACAAAAAAAAAAGAAATAAAAACTAAGGGATAAACCTGAGTGGAAAACAAGAAAATTTTAATTGAACAAATTAACTAAGAAAACAACATAAAATATATGTCCAATTTATTAACCATATTGAGCTTTATTGTTTTTAGGCAAGGACACAGTAAATGATTGAAGTTCGGAAGAAAGTTTTTTTTTTTTTTTTTGAAAATAGTTCGGAAGAAAGTTATTGTACATATGTAGCAATAGGAATTATGTTTTATTTGATGGCATGTACTCCAATTAGTAGTGTTTTCTTTACTTTTAGTTGAAAATGTTATATATTTAGTTTATTTTTATATAACAAATGAACAGTCTAGGTTTAATGATTTCATGAAATCCAAAATTTCACTGCAAATGCATATCATTCATAGTAAACTAGATGAAATCAAATCTATAGAGACCATGTTGTCAGGGGTGGACCCACGTTGTAGAATGTGTGGTAAGTGCCACCAGTAACATATAAATAAATCAAATTTTAAGACTAAATAAAGTAAACAATGTGGCAGAATGGTTAGTAATGCCACCATTAAATGTCTAAGATGCCAGGTTCGATGCCACTTAGTTACATTTTGCACCCACAAAATTTTTTCGCTGGGTCCGCCACTGCATGTTGTTATGCATCAAGTATGTTAGAATGAAGTCAGAATTAGAAAGAAAAATTAAACGTTGTAGGGTTTTGTGATGTTGTATGTGATTTAAAATGATGTAAAATAATAAGATAAAAGTGTTATACAATAGAGATCGCGATAATCTCATGGAAACTTAATTATGATGCAAATCAGAATCAATTACCAATAATTGAATTATATAAGAACCGTAGGTCCGTAGATATGAAATTATTCTACTCTCGTAACAATAACTACTATGAATAATAACGTAAGTAACTAATCTCTTTTTAATTTCAGAAAATTAAACATGCATTAAAAAAAAAATTTGATATTCCACAAAGTGTTTTGTCATCAAACCTTATTGTGATAAAGACACCTACTCATATATGTTCACTCAAAAAAAATCAACAAATAGTTATGGTGCATAAATGAACTTAGATCAGAATCTTGGTGATTAAGGTAAATTAAGTAGTAAGAATAACATAGACGAAGAATCATACCTGCAATAATTTCTAGATCTAACGATCCTAATATAATAAAGTATGAACTCAAACATGCTTAAGAAATTAAACAAACAAATAGAAGGAAAAATACTACATAACGGAATTAATAAAACAAATACTGGAGTTTAATATCTTCTATAAGAAGTAGTGTTAATGTGTATCTATCCAAATGTTGCAAATATGTAAAGTTAAAAGGTTTGAAAGAAAATAATGTGATGCCTAATAAGGGACTGGAAAATAAATATTTATCGGTAAAGATATTAGTCCCACATCGGCTGGTGAAGAAAAACTGCATCTAATTTTTTTTTATATATACAGGTACGGAGGCCGAATAAAATCACGATAAAAAGAAAACCAATTAATCGGTTAGAGATGAAGAGCGAACAATCACAGATTTCAAGGCGGATTAAGCGAAGAACGACGAAAGATCTTCAGAAGCTCGGTGTTTGTGGAAATCAACTTCTTGACATGGAATCTCATCTGAAAATCATAAGCCAGACAGCCAGACAACAAAGGAATAAGGAAGTAAGTAAACTAGATCTATGATCTCGCGCGATTCGCGGAAAATTACTTTTAAACTATTAACAATATAAGTCATGAATATAAATCTATTGAATTTTTTTTAAAAAAAATCTATATACACATAAACTTATTTATGAAATGATATATAACATAAAGTTTATCGAGAATAATGTTTTTGTTGAAAAAAACAATGAATTCTTAGGTAACACGTGATAACAAAATTAGTCAAAAAATCTGAGAAAAAGAGAAAACAATCTCAAAGACCATGTCACGTCATACATTTTTTTTTGAACGAAATTTATACATCTTTTCAAGTTTAGTCAATTTCTCTTAGAATTATTTCACTGTCATTTTTTCGTCATATTCTAAGATGCACTCGTTCACCTCGCTATATTTTATCTCTTTTCACGTTTTCTTCGTTAAAGTAATTGATTAGATTGTTGATTTATTGTTAACTTATCTTAAAATTATTTTCTCTTTTGTTTTCTTGTCTATTATAAAATGTTTTTTTCCTGCATATTAAATATTATCTTTACACTCTTCATATTCCCATACATCGCATTTTCCATCAAATATTGCACTCTAACCTTACCGTTTGAAGAAATCTTCATATCTAATTCTACAGTTAAACCATAATTTTTTCCTTAAACATATTATAAATTCTTTTGAATAATTTTAAGTAAATTCTTTATACATATTTTTTCTTGAAAAATAGCTATTCTTATTTCGAATAATTATTTTAAAATTTTTATTACTATCATATCAACTTTTATTGTTTTTACGCTACAAAATTTTATAACTCTTGAAAAATTAATATTTTTTTAGCGTGATAGGTTTTTTTGTACTTTCTATTTTTCATATATAAATTATATGTGTTTGAAAATTATATAATTTTATATGCATCTAAACTCTATTCATATTTTTATCTTATATATTTCTGTATTATATTTTATTATTTCATTAACTTATAATTTTAAGTTCATCTTTCAAATTATATTTTAGTGAAAGATATTTAATATTAAAATATGAGAATTAATAGTCATTAATTTTAGTTTTAATTATATTAGCTTAGGTGGACACCTTAGATGGAGAGAAAACTCTCCTATTATATATAGGGGGAATTACAAAAATTGACTCAAAACTTGATTCTGTTTGCAAGAGTATACCCCAAATTGAATCAAATGCAAAACTAACCTAAAGGGGTAGTGAAATTACAGTTGCCTCCTCAATGAACAAACAAAAAAACTAGGTGAAGTTTACTGTTTTACCCTTGGAGAAGGCTGCTATTGAAAATGAAGTCTACTCAGAAGACTTCCAGAGAAGTCTAAAATTTAATTATATCTTAAATTTAAATTATAAAATTAAGAAAATTTTATTTGAGTAAAATTTTTTATACGTAATTAAGATAAAGGCATGAATGAAGTATGAAAAATAAAATTTCAACAAATTGAGTCAAATTAAACCCTCAAAGGTGAAATAGGTGATGCTTCTCATGATTTAGGGTTTAGGGTTTAGGGTTTGAATGTAGTGGTATGAGTTTTAGGTTGAGATGTCCACATTCTTAAGGTTAGATTTATGGTTTATGGTTTTTGTGATTTTGCAATGTCAAATATCGATTTAAATGCTAAATTATTGATAATTTTATGCTTAGATTGATGTTTTTAATTATAGTTTTGACAAATTAGTTGAAAACATTCGTTTTAGTGTTTTGTGCTGCAGACTTCTGAAGAAGTCTACTTTTTAGTTTGAGACTTCATCGGAAGTCTACTAAGAAGACTTCAAAAGAAGTCTAAAGTTTAATTATATCTTAAATTTAAATTATAAAATTAAGAAAATTTAATTTGAGTAAACTTTTTTATACGTAATTAAGATAAAGGCATGAATAAAGTATGAAAAATAAAATTTTAACAAATTGAGTCAAATTAAACCCTCAAAGGTAAAATAAGTGATGCTTCTTAATTATGATTTAGGGTTTAGGGTTTAGGGTTTGAATGTAGTGGTATGAGTTTTAGGTTGAGATGTCCACATTCTTAAGGTTAGATTTATGGTTTATGGTTTTTGTGATTTTGCAATGTCAAATTTCGATTTTAATGCTAAATTGTTGATAATATTATGCTTAGATTGATGTTTTTAATTATAGTTTTGACAAATTAATCAAAAACATTTGTTTTATTTTTTTTATGCCGAAGACTTCGGGTGAAGTCTACTGTTGAGTTGGAGACTTCGGGTGAAATCTGCAGAGAAGACTTCAGAGGAAGTCTGCAACCTAATTATATCTTAAATTTAAATTATTAAATTAAGAAAGTTTAATTTCAGTAAAATTTTGTTATATGTAATTAAGATATAAACAATTAGGAAATCTGAAAATTAAAATTGTATACAATTGAATCGAATTAAACCAAATTTATAAATTACATCTGAAATTTGTTTAAAATATAATATGAGCAGACTTCATGTGAAGTCTGCACCTTAACCGGAATTAATTAACCTAACCGGAATTGTTTACCGCAAGCATTTTTTTACTTTTGACCTACATATAAAAGAGATATTGTTCACAATTGTAAAAACCCTAGTTCTTCTCTCTCACTTAGAATTCGTCGTCGCCGCCGTCGTATTAGTTCTCTCTCGCTTCGAACTCCTCATCGCCGCTGCCAGTAACCGCTCACCCGCCGCCTCCATCTCCGGTACAATCTCCTTCATCCTTCTTTTTTTGTCATTCCCTTTTGCCGCCGACGCTAATTGTTGGAAGTTTTTTGTACCAAGATCTGCCTTATTACTCTGGTCTTCTTGCCGGTAACTGCTCGCCGGTAACTGCTCTCCCTCTTTCGTTTGAAACAAAAACAGATCTGGTCTACTCGTCGTTTTAATCGGTCGGTTTATTGTTGTTTTATTTTTTTGCATAGTCGGTTCGCCGGAGGATATCTCAACAGTCACCGCCATTTGACGGTAAATCCTCATCCTCTGTATCAAATTAGTAGACTTCACACGTAGTCTGCCTCATAGATTTCTCTTTTAGACTTCTTATGGAGACTTCTGTAGCAGACTTCTTATGGAGACTTCTGTAGCAGACTTCTTCTGTTCACAAGAAGTGAAGCCAGCAAACTTCGTTTCTTTATTTTTTATTCTCTAATCTTATTTTGCAGGAGTTACTACTGAGTTATGGCTACCCCAGCGTTCCCACAACGCTTGTATACTAAAGGTGAGGAACCCATCCCGCTCAAAAGCATAGGATATTACAGCGGTGACACTAAGCTTTTTGCTGCTTTGACCGATGCGCTGGAACCTGATGAATTGCAAGAGATTCGAGACTCCAGTTTGGGTTTCTGTTTGAAGTTCCATGACCTTGACTTTGGGTGGGCATCCAGGCTTGTCCACCATATGCTCACTTTTCAGCTTCATTGCAAGAAGAAGTTTGAGCTATGGAGTCTCATTGGGTCAAATCCTGTAAGATTTTCTTTGAATGAGTTTGAGGCAATTACAGGACTTGACTGTCACTATGTGGTGAATCTGGAAAACCCTGATGTGGAGGTAACAGAAGAGATGAGAGAGTTCTGGGAACTGCTTGGAGTTGCTATTGATGTGGGTCCGAGCATTGATAATTTGACAGAGGCGTGTAAGATATGTTCTGGCTGGACACGGGACGATAGGTTGAGGCTGGGGTATCTAGCTATCTACGCTGGATACATTGAAGCAAAGAAAGCCTCATCGCCCACACGTGTGAGCATTGCCAGATTAGTGATGGACTTGGATGCCTTTAAGAACTACCCTTGGGGGAGAGTGGCTTTTAAGAACCTGGTAGAATCTGTCAAGGAGAAAGACTTGTGTAAAAGCTACTACATCGACGGGTTTGTACAAGTCCTCCAAATTTGGGTGTACTTTGCTCTGCCGGAATTTGGTGCAGAATTTGGAGAACCCCTCCCAAACATCTCAAACAACCCACCGTTGCTGTGTTTCAAAGGTTCTAGAGGCCGGAAATACGTTAAGGAGAATATGCTGAAACAGGTAATCTTAATGGTTTGGTTATTTTTTTTGGTTTTGATGGTTCCCATGATATTAATGTACAAGGACTGCTTTGGCATTGTTTTTCTTTGTAGACCTGTATTCAGAACATGGTTGTGAAGGAGTTTGAAGATATGTTCCCGCAGTGGGATGATGATGAAGAGGATGAGAAGTCTGACAACATCATCAAGGCAATGTATAGGCAATTTGGTGATGTTAACTGGAAGTGGAACAAAAAGCATTGGTCACCTGTGGGTTTGAAGGTCTCACTACAGGTGAAGTCTGAATCTGTTGGAGACCAAAAAAGAAGTTGTGAGTCCGAGGAGGGAAGTCGCAAGAGGTGTAGGTCAGAGCCTTCGGCTGTGGATGGTGATGTGGTTTCTAATTTTGATAGCCTGAAAACCCACATTGACGGTCTCTTTCACACCTTAACTACCACAATGCTTGCTGGCTTCACTTCTTGTGAACAGAAGATTACCCTTCTTGCCGATAAGGTGAAGTCTATGGAGGAGAAGCGTGATCCTAATCCTCCAGTGAAAGCAGCTCAGAAAGATGAGGACAAGGATAGTGAGCAGGTCAACTCAAATGTTAATCCTGCAGTGGAGGAAAGCCCTCCTGTCGTTGGGGTTAGTTCTAAACCCTCATCGAAACTAAAAAATAGAAAAATCTCCAAAGCTACAAGAAAGTCCACGAGAAACAGAAAGTAGACATGTTTCTTGTAGTTGGCACAATCAGACTTATGTTATTCTTTCAAATTTCATTTTTAAACTTGTTCTACCAGATTGATGTTGCGTGTCAGAATTTTGTTGATTTCCTGTGGTTGTGATGACTTCTTTATTTGCAATTTGTTTCACATATTTTAGTCAACTATTTGACACTTGCGGATTACATGCAGACTAATCCACAAGTGGTCAGTGAGAGTGTAAATGGAGGCTATGAAACAAGGGTGG
>CM022177.2:3791660-3803028 GCA_011420285.2 Erysimum cheiranthoides
AACAAAACCAAGACTACAATATTTTCATCCTAATTGTTGTGTATTGAGTAATGTCTCGTAATGCATATATATCGTTTCTCCTTTCTTGACAACCAATTATATACACCTCTATGGTATAATCGTATTTATCATATATAGAGTTATGGTTGTGTTCACGCGGCTATACCCACGCACTAAACCTATACATATACATATATGTGTTATCTAAGTATTATACCAATTTGAGTTTAGATAAGTTATCTTCTTAACAACTTTATTTTTTTTGTTTTTTCTCTTTGTTTTGCAAAAGATGAAAATATACAAGTTGGAAGAATGAGAGAAGCTTAAGAACAAGTTACCACACACACAAAAAAATACTTAAGAAAAAATTACTTTTAAACCTGAAATGAATTTTACATATATAGAATTGGAGATTGATTATTTTCGGGTATTTTCGCAATTTAATGTGTTTACAGGGGTCAATTTGATGTATGAAATCACATTGAGATAAATCGAATTCTTCAAGATGAGTTTTCTTTTTTGTTAAAACGTGAAGATGAATATTTCAATTATTAGAGCACCATAAATTGCTTGTGGAATAAATTTTTATAAAGGTTATATAATAGTTATTCTTGGAGATTTACAACAAAATAGTAATTTGGCTATCTTGTGTTTGTAAGTGTGATCATTACATTCAAATATTTTATTGAATTATTGCAAATATATATATTATATAATATATTTACTTTTACTGTATAAGTAACTAACTAAACACAAAAAATGTTTTCCTATGATGTAATCATCGACCTATGTTATTACAAAATTAAATTTATGATTTAGTATAATGCTCTTTAAAAATAATATATAATTGTTGGTTCATCAATCAACATTCTACCTCACCTACATAGTTCTAATTTTAGATTACTTGTATTTTTGTATATCCTACATTTGAAAGAATTCACATTCATTCAAGCATTTATTAAAAATAAATTAACTAGATGAATGCCCATACTATGTCTTCGTTAATATCATTTTTACTATTTCAAATCATTACACATTTTCTTCAAGTCAAATTTCACAAAACAGATGTTTAATCAAAATTGGCAAATACTTTCCTGCAATATGTGCTTATAATCTTTTAAATTTTCTTAAAACATTTATCATATAAACAACAAACAAATTATTCACTGATGTATGTACTTTTTGATAACTAAAAGATTTATTTCATTTCAAGAAAGCAATTCTCGTGAACATATAATTAATACTGATATGTCCCAATCAAGAGCTTATAGAACACGAACACAAGAGTTTTTTTTTACATAGTTATGATTCCCTCTTTTAGGTTTTTATTGATATATATATGAAACACTTAAGAATATCCAAATCCTAAAGAAATAAAGAAAAAACAAGATAAATCCAAATCCTAATGAAAACATCAAAAGATAATTATGAAAGTAAACATCGTAAAACACTAAAGATAAATACGACTAATCGACATAACACGGATTAGGCCGTCGAGTACGGATGGGCCTTGTATGACACGTGAGCCCATCAAATACTTGATTGCAAAATTAGTCTTTTATTGTTCACATGGACGAGCATCAAACTCAAACCTCAAGCTCAGTGACTTGACAAATACACGAACAAAATGCTAAAATTAACTCTTTATACTTGAGAGCATTCAAAATAATGTCTATTGTTCTGTAAAGAAATTTAGAACACTAATCTTGAAGGAAAACAAAAACAGTTTTGAGACAATAAAAAGTACAACAAATTTAGATCATTGGAGAGTTTACACATTCTATATCATCTTCTCTTCTATAGTAACAACACATTGAGTAATCCCAAACTTCCTGTGCGTGCGCAATACCGAATTGTTTCCCGAGCATCGAAAAATTATATACTAAGCTGGTAGCTGCAGCTTTTTATGTTTTTCCAGCTGTGATGATAAACCCAAACCATATAGTCAAGGTTTCTGGAATTCTTTATAAACAAAGAGGACCAAAGATGAGTGTATTTGTTACCTTTGGAAGTAATAGTAAAAGACATCGGCGTAGAGCAATGTTTGACCGCGCCCCCGGAGCCATGCTACAACCAGCTTTCAGTAAATGTGCGTCAATAATCAACAAAGACACCGAAACTGAAAAAACTATGTGATGTTATGTGGTAAGAGGTTCACTAATCTAAGTAGGCACAAACATATCAACAGATGCTTATAATGCGCCTCTGATTGAGGACTTGACAAAGGAAGGTTTAGAGAGGGGGAATAGTCATACTTATCCAGTGAACAAAGTGTGGTTCAGTGAAGTAACGGTAGATCCAGTTGAGGATATAGAATCCCCGGTATCCCCTGCAACAAGACGACATAATTTGTTATATAATATATCAAACTTAGAAGGCAGCTAAAAATTTGAAACACCATTAATAAAGCGGATCGAGAAGTCACTACCATTACTAGAAACAAAGTTGAATACCAATCTAGTTAATAGAAGAGACATGTATACCCGAGGAGAAAATATGTATTGTCCAGTCAAATTATCGATATTTCTAGTCCTCTGCAGCAGAACAAGCTGAGGAAGTATAGCAAACAGCTTCCAAATACAATGAAAAAGTCCACAAGACCTGATATCACAATAGAAGATGTGAATGGCACAGAAGAAACATAATAACACTTTCTTTATTGGGATATGATACGATTCTCATATTGATCGTATCTTCCTCTTTCTATTTGTGTATATTAGCCTCTGTTTATAAAGGCAATTCGCATCTACTAGTTTAGGAAACTAGGTCAATTGATCTCTGTATATATATTGGCTTAAGCGCCTCCTAAATAAACAAGAAGAAACCTTCATGCTTATGAGTTTCTGACATGGTATCAGAGCAATAGCCGCATACAAAAGGCTTGTTCGATCCTCTCTTCTTTCTCCTTCTCTCTTTTCTTGACCTTGTCTTCGTCTGTTCTTTCTCGACGAATTCTTCTTGAGATGTCGGGTGTTTCGAAAAAACAGTGGTACCGGTGATGATGATTCGGCGACATCCAATGTTCGACCCAAAACTGACAAGCCTCGGAAAACTATATCTCCATACGACTTGTCCTCCGGAGATAATCCGGGTAATGTCATCTCTCAACCGGCGTTGCGTGGTCCTAACTACAATGAATGGGCTGCAAGCTTACGTCTGGCTTTGCAAGCACGAAAGAAATTCGGGTTTGTTGATGGAAAGATCTCTCGTCCCGGCGAGGAATCTGAAGATTATGAAGATTGGTGTGCTAACAATGCTCTTGTGATTTCATGGATCAAGCTCACCGTGGATCCCACGTTGAGATCGAATCTTGCTCACTGTGAAAACGCATCTGAGCTGTGGGAACACATCCGTGCCCGCTATTCAATTAAAAGCGGACAGCGAGTTCAACGCTTGAAGACTGAACTTGCAACTTGTCGTCAAAAGGGATTGGCGATCGAAGCATACTACGGTAAGCTTATGAAACTGTGGGCTTCGTTGAATGATTATCAACAAGCTAAAACAATGGAAGAAGTTAGAAAAGAACGTGAAGAAGACAAACTTCACCAGTTTCTGATGGGACTTGACGAAACGTTGTTCGGCTCGGTGAAATCAGCTCTGCTTTCACGAGTTCCTCTGCCCACTTTGGATGAAGCGTACAACGCTGTGTCACAAGATGAAGAATCAAAGGCTACAAGCAGAATACTTGAAGAACGATCCGAAGGTGCAAGCTTTGCTGTTCAATCTCAATTCCGACCCAAACAGAATGGTGACAATCGGAACAGATCAGTCGTGTGTTCAACTTGTGGTCGTACCGGACATGTCGCTGATCAGTGTTTCCGCAAAATTGGTTACCCTGCTTGGTGGGGAGAGCGACCTAAGCCCAAGACAGGCGAAACTTCTGCTCAAGGAATTCTCTCTACTCCATCAAGCAACAGGAACAATTCAGTGGCCCGCGTGAATCAAATCACAGCAACAACGGCTTCGCCTCACTCCATCACAAACGCAGACCGTGTCGGCATCAGTGGCTTGAGTGATGGACAATGGGAGTCTCTAAAAATGTTCCTGGCTGAACGTGAGCAGCCACACAACACCAAGTTGTCGGGTACGTTTTTCTTAAACTCTTGGATTGTTGATACAGGAGCAACCAATCACATGACTGGGTCTTTGGAATTTTTGTCTGATGTTCGAATCATGCCTCCTGTTCTGATAAAATTGCCTGATGGTCGTTTTACACAGTCTACTCAACAAGGAACAGTTTGTTTAGGCTCTCACCTTAGTCTTCAAGAGGTTTTCTTTGTGGATGGTTTGCAGTGTCATCTGATTTCGGTATCGCAACTAAACCGCGATCGAGCTTGTGTCTTCCAGATAACTGACAAGTTGTGTGTGATCCAGGACCGCATCACGAGGATGCTGATTGGAGCAGCTGAGCAAAGAGAAGGCTTGTATTTCTTTCGGAGTACGGAAGCAGCATCGGCGTTGCACATTTCGGATCTCAACTCTCCAAATATGTGGCACCAACGATTGGGGCATCCGTCTACGAAAGCTCTTAGTTTACTACCTCTTTCTGATTTTAGTAGTTCAAGTTGTTTTGACAATAAAGCTTGCGACATCTGTATGCGAGCAAAGCAAACAAAATATGTTTTTCCTACCAGTTTGAATAAAACAATGGATGTTTTTCAACTTGTGCATTGCGATCTTTGGGGTCCCTATCGAACTACTTCCAACAGCGGCTCTAGATATTTTTTAACTATAGTTGATGACTTCTCTAGAGCACTTTGGATCTATCTACTTCCTGACAAAACAGCAGCTCCTACTAAACTCAAAAACTTCATAGCTTTGGTTGAGCGACAATTTGACAAGAAAGTCAAAGCAATACGAAGTGACAACGGTAGTGAATTCATTTGTTTGCGAAGTTTTTTCGAAGCTAATGGCATTACACATGAAACATCATGTGTCGGAACACCGCAACAAAACGGCCGTGTCGAGAGAAAGCATCGACACATACTAAATGTTGCAAGGGCTCTGCGTTTTCAGTCATCTCTTCCGTTAGAAATGTGGGACGAATGCATTCTTACTGCAGGATACTTGATTAACCGCACACCATCTGCAGTTCTTGGTGGAAAGACACCATTTGAGAAGTTATATAATCGCCCTCCTCCGCTAGCTCATTTAAAAGTCTTTGGATGTTTATGCTATGTGCATAACCAACATCACGGTGGTGATAAGTTTGCCACACGAAGCAAGAAATCTGTATTTCTAGGCTACCCAAATGGCAAAAAGGGTTGGCGTGTCTATGATCTAGACACACACACTATCTCTGTTTCTCGGGATGTCGTCTTCTGCGAGACACAATTTCCGTTTGCTGCAGCTACTTCATCTTCTTCTGAGCTCAGCCTCCCTCCGCCTCTTCCTCAGTTCTATGATGACCCCATCTCCGATGACATTGAAATTCATGGCTCGTCTCGAGTCGAATCTCCGATCTCTAAGACGCTAGAACCACATGTCGCGTCGTCCTCTGATCAGATTCTTGATTCTCAAATCGAATCTGCCGCCATTAATATCCCTGAAACAGAGCCTCCGCAACTTCCAAGCGCTGTCTCCGAAACTCCGATTCTTCCAGCACCAGAACCATCATCGCCGGAAATCGCTTCCACCAGCTCGGCAACGTCTATCTCAGATGATGGTGATGCTTGTCTTGACCAGGTCATCTCTGATGCAATTCAAAATCCAGTTTTGTCTCTCTCCGATGATCATGTTGAATCAGATGTTGAAGAACTCGGTGTGGGAAAACGAAAAATCAAACTGCCCACACGTCTTGCAGATTATGTTCTCAAAATTACCAGTGCACTAGGTCTGAACGCGAGTGATAACAAGTATCCGCTTTCCGATTACACATCTTCAACGAGGTTCTCTGCAAAGCATCAGGAATATGTACTCACCATCACAAACAATCATGAACCACAACACTACTCTCAAGCTGTTCTAGATGAAAAGTGGCGTAATGCAATGCGCACCGAAATTGATGCCTTAGAAGAAAATGGTACTTGGACCATTGAAACACTACCTCCTGGCAAGAAAGCAATCGGATGCAAATGGGTGTTTCGACTGAAATTCAAAGCGGATGGCACCCTTGAACGATATAAAGCGAGGTTAGTGATTCTTGGAAATAATCAGATTGCTGGTACAGATTTTACCGACACGTTTGCTCCGGTCGTTAAAATGACTACCGTACGCACACTCTTAGAAGTTGCAGCCGCCAAGGATTGGCCCGTACATCAAATGGATGTACACAACGCTTTCTTGCACGGTGACTTGGATGAGGAGGTTTATATGCAGCTACCTCCTGGATTTCGTACAAACGATAAAACTCAGGTTTGTCGTCTTAGGAAGTCTTTATACGGTTTACGTCAAGCTCCTCGTTGTTGGTTTGCCAAATTAAGCACATCACTTAAAGACTATGGTTTCACTCAATCTGTGGCTGACTATTCTCTTTTCACATATGCTCGTGGATCAAAGAGAATCTATGTCTTGGTATACGTCGATGATCTTATCGTTTCCGCAGACTCGTTACAACTACTTGATGAATTCAAAGCTTATCTCAGCTCTTGCTTTCATATGAAGGATCTTGGTGTTTTAAAATATTTTCTCGGTATTGAAGTTGCTAGGAGCTCCTCTGGTTTTTATTTGTGTCAACGAAAATATGCCATGGATATCATCACTGAAACCGGACTTATCGGAGTTAAACCAGTGGCTTTCCCTCTTGATCAAAATCACAAGTTAGCTCTTGCCACTGGTGATTTGTTACCCGATGCAGAGAAATATAGGCGGTTAGTGGGCCGTCTCATCTACCTTGGTACAACTCGCCCAGACCTTGCCTACTCTATTCACATTTTAACTCAGTTCATGCAAGCACCACAAACTGAACATTGGGACGCTGCTCTTCGTGTGGTGCACTACTTGAAACACAATCCGGGTCAAGGCATTCTCTTACGGTCTGATTCTTCATTACAGCTTCAAGTATGGTGTGATGCTGATTTTTCAGGTTGTCCGTTAACCAGACGCTCCTTGACGGGCTGGTTCATTCAACTAGGAAACTCACCAATTTCTTGGAAGACATGTAAGCAAGATACTGTCTCGTTATCATCGGGTGAGTCTGAATATCGAGCATTGTCAACCACAGTTAAAGAGGTCTTATGGTTGAAACATCTGCTCTCCTCTTTGGTGTTGATCACACAGAACCGATCACGGTTCACTGCGATAGCATGGCTGCAATACATCTAGCCGCTAATCCAGTATTTCATGAAAGGACCAAACACATTGAACGTGATTGTCATTTTGTTAGAGATGAGATCATTCGAGGGACCATTGCAACTCGTCACGTCTCCACCAAGAATCAGCTTGCTGACATTATGACCAAAGCACTTGGAAGCAGGGAGCTTGAGGAGTTTAAAGTCAAGTTGGGCATTTGCGATCTCTATGCTCCAACGTGAGGGGGGGTATTGGGATATGATACGATTCTCATATTGATCGTATCTTCCTCTTTCTATTTGTGTATATTAGCCTCTGTTTATAAAGGCAATTCGCATCTACTAGTTTAGGAAACTAGGTCAATTGATCTCTGTATATATATTGGCTTAAGCGCCTCCTAAATAAACAAGAAGAAACCTTCATGCTTATGAGTTTCTGACATTCTTGGAAACTAAAAATGCGATAAGCGAAGCGAGACAAACCTCGAGAAAGGTAAAATTCTCATGAATCAAAAGAGCTAAGAGCAAGCAAGGAAGCACAAGGAACCAATGACGAAACGTATCTTGCTCTCTATCATAAGTCCTATGAACAGTCTTATGGTACCTCATGTACCAAACTATTGAAAATGAACTTCCTAAGAATATCAACTTCATAAGAGTGTTATAGATTGAGTAGAAACTCGTAAGAATATCTAAATATCGCGTCTCGAAAACAATGGCGTAGAGTTCTTGAGTCTTTAATGAAACACCTGCAAATGCCATAATAATAAAGGAGATTATAATCAACAACAACGAAATAGCTTAACACAAATTCAATAAGATAACATTAATTTAAGTATCACAAGACTAGGTTAAACGCGAAGAATCGAAACCAAAACAAAACAAGATGATTACCAGAATTCAATTTAAATTTCAAGAACAGAATCAAATTGAGAATGAGAATCATATATCAAATTTATAACGAAAGCAAAATTTAAAAGCATAAAAAAATCATTCAAACTTTGATTTAAACCATATCAATTTCAAATTGAACATACCGGCGCAAGATTTGATGGTGTGGATCTTGAGAAGCAAGACAAGAACACTAGCAAGGTGAGTCATATCACCAGCTAATCTGAAAATGTTCATCTTTGAGGCTTGTTTCGGTTTATTAGGGTTTGTAGTAAGAAACGTTAAATGTATTATAAGATCAAGTAAATCTCTTTTCTTTATAGAGACCAAAAGTTTCAAAGGTGAAATCAATATATTAATGAAACAAATATTTAACGTCTTTATTATAAAACGCAACTAAAATCAAAGTGAGCCGCTTCAACAACAATAAAGAAAAAAAAAACAAATCTGATGACTTCACCTTCAAGTTTGTAGTAAGATTGATGATTTTTTGATTAATTTACTATGATAAGGTGATACAGAAAATATTATTATTTCAAGAGTAATTTAACCTTTTTTATACTTGGTTTGATATAAGATATTTATATGAATTTCCGCATGGTTTACGGTATATTCGATTATATGAAATAAATCAGTTTTAATTAGATTTATAAATTTCATATGCTAAATCATCATTCTTTAATAGATTTAAAACGAAGGTTTATCATTTGACGAAACTAACATCAACGATAACAAAAGAACACTAATTTGATTCTTATTTGTGAAGTTTTCTATTTATAAAATTAAAATTAAACGATTCTAAAAAAATTGGATAACAATTAAAATTTTTTTAAGAAGTAGAGATAGTTTTAAATTATTTTTTATTTTCTCTCAAATCTTTTTCATTATGATAATATAAATATTCAACCAAAAATTATGATTATTTTGAATTATTGGGGAAATTAACTAAAAATACAACAACAAAGCTTTCCAGAACCAACATGATTGTCCTTGCATAAACCAACAGTTGTTCGAGGAAAATTCAGGTGGTCCACATCGACTCTTGCAATCTGAGTCCATCTTGCAAATACCTCTATAGTTACATTCTCCAGGTTCGGCTTGTTAGTCTTCAAAACTATTAATTGCCAAAACAAAATCAACAATGATTATTTGGTTTATTAAATTGTGGATTATATATATATAATAACTAAAAAAGAAATATAGATAAAATATTTTACCCTCTGATTGATAAGTAAATATGAGAAAAACATGTGATGAGAAGAGCGACAAGTTGAAATTTTGACAAGGCCATTTTTTTTTTTTTTTTTTTTTTTTTTTGTATACCAGGGAGTTCATACCCGAGGGCCCTACATCTCCCCAGGGCGGGGACCAGACCAGGTTAAATTCACTCCCTTCGGGAGGAGTCCCCTCCCAAGCGGTCTCGAACCCAGCACCCTCCACCTGGGAGATTTACCGCTGGACCAAGAGCTACTTGGTCAAGGCCATTTCGTTTTAATTGATATAAACTTTAGTTACCAAATATTTTTATAGGATTTTAGAGCTGTAGATCTTAAAAAGAGAGAAGAATATTTATAATATATATAAGCAGACACACAGATGAGTCAAATTTCAAATAGTGCAATGATTTAATAAAGAAATAAGATTTGGTGTGTTAAAAAAAAGTAATAAGATTGGTAACTATTTATCCCATGAGTCTATGAATAATGTTTGATAAGGATGAAAATTATAAACTTTCCATGAAAATATATATGTATTGGTCAAATTTTCACAATGCAGCATGGATGGTGTTTGATTTTATTTCGCTCAAGGAAAGTTAATTAATACAAAAAAAAAAGAAATAAAACCTAAGGGAATAAACCTGAGTGGAAAACAAGAAAATTTAATTGAACAAATTAACTAAGAAAACAACATAAAATATATGTCCAATTTATTAACCATATTGAGCTTTATTGTTTTTAGGCAAGGACACAGTAAATGATTGAAGTTCGGAAGAAAATTTTTTTTTTTTTTTTGAAAATAGTTCGGAAGAAAGTTATTGTACATATGTAGCAATAGGATTATGTTTTATTTGATGGCATGTACTCCAATTAGTAGTGTTTCTTTACTTTTAGTTGAAATGTTATATATTTAGTTTATTTTTTATATAAACAAATGAACAGTCTAGGTTTAATGATTTCATGAAATCCAAAATTTCACTGCAATGCATATCATTCATAGTAAAATAGATGAAATCAAATCTATAGAGACCATGTTGTCAGGGGCGGACCCACGTTGTAGAATGTGTGCAAGTGCCACCAGTAACATATAAATAAATCAAATTTTAAGACTAAATAAAGTAAACAATGTGGCAGAATGGTTGTAATGCCACCATTAAATGTCTAAGGTTCCAGGTTCGATGCCACTTAGTTACATTTTGCACCCACAAAAGTTTTTCGCTGGGTCCGCCACTGCAGTGTTATGCATCAAGTATGTTAGAATGAAGTCAGAATTAGAAAGAAAAATTAAACGTTGTAGGGTTTTGTGATGTTGTATGTGATTTAAATGATGTAAAATAATAAGATAAAGTGTTATACAATAGAGATCGCGATAATCTCATGGAAACTTAATTATGATGCAAATCAGAATCAATTACCAATAATTGAATTATATAAGAACCGTAGGTCCGTAGATATGAAATTATTCTACTCTCGTAACAATAACTACTATGAATAATAACGTAAGTAACTAATCTCTTTTTAATTTCAGAAAATTAAACATGCATTAAAAAAAAATTTGATATTCCACAAAGTGTTTTGTCATCAAACCTTATTGTGATAAAGACACCTACTCATATATGTTCACTCAAAAAAATCAACAAATAGTTATGGTGCATAAATGAACTTAGATCAGAATCTTGGTGATTAAGGTAAATTAAGTAGTAAGAATAACATAGACGAAGAATCATACCTGCAATAATTTCTAGATCTAACGATCCTAATATAATAAAGTATGAACTCAAACATGCTTAAGAAATTAAACAAACAAATAGAAGGAAAAATACTACATAACGGAATTAATAAAACAAATACTGGAGTTTAATATCTTCTATAAGAAGTAGTGTTAATGTGTATCTATCCAAATGTTGCAAATATGTAAAGTTAAAAGGTTTGAAAGAAAATAATGTGATGCCTAATAAGGGACTGGAAAATAAATATTTATCGGTAAAGATATTAGTCCCACATCGGCTGGTGAAGAAAAAGTGCATCTAA
>CM022177.2:5603128-5952080 GCA_011420285.2 Erysimum cheiranthoides
AAGGCCCATCAAGGATGAGAGATGCGCTGCATCAGTGCCCTCCCGAGAGAGAAGGATTCGACCACGAATCCAGGTCCGCATTATCACCATGGAACTGAGACAAATGCTTGACATTGAATACGTCATGAATGCGCAAGTGATCGGGAAGACGCACACGATACGCATTGGGGTTAATACGCTCCAAAATCTCGAGAGGACCAATCTTCCGTGACGTCAGCTTATTGTACTCTCGGGCTGGCAAGCGATCCTTAGTGAGATAAACCCACACGAAGTCACCAGGCTGGAATTCGACCACACGTCTTTTAGTATCAGCATCCGCCTTATATTTGGCAGTGGTTTCCACCAAATGCTCACGAGCTTGCTTGTGAATAGCCTCTAAATTCTCCACAAAATCCAATGCTTGCCCATGAAAGCGACTCGGATTGGGAACATTAGTCAAGTCTAAGGGGCATCAGGGCACCGCTCCATACACAACACAAAAGGGACTGTACCCAAGACTTCGGTTAAAGGCATGGTTATGAGCAAACTCTGCTTGGCACAACTTAGAATCCCAACTCTTAATGTTGTCACCCACCAGACAACGTAAAAGATTACCAAGAGAATGATTTGTTACCTCCGTTTGACCATCTGTTTGAGGATGGTATGCTGAACTCATGTCTAAACTTGTCCGAAGTAATTTCCATAACGACCGCCAAAAATGGCCAAGGAAACGGGAGTCTCGATCAGAAACAATGGAGAGAGGCAAGCCATGCAAACGATAAATTTCCTGGAAGAACAAAGTGGCCACACTAAGAGCATCCGTCGTCTTCTTAGATGGAATGAAATGTGCCATTTTGGAGAAACAGTCTACTACCACAAAAATGGAGTCATGACCGCGTTGAGTTCGAGGGAGACCGAGCACAAAATCCATACTAATATCAGTCCACGGCTGAGTTGGAATTGGTAGAGGAAGATACAAACCAACATTAGATGAGCTTCCCTTGGCTTGCTGACAGACTCGACACCGCTCAACGAACCGCGTGACATCGCGACGTAAGCTCAGCCAAAAATATGAAGCAGAGACTAGCTTCAGCGTTCTGTCACGGCCCACATGTCCCTCGTTATGTAGGTCACTAACGATTTGAAGACGAAGGCTGCAATCCGGGATACACACTTGCAGTCCACGGAAAAGAAAGCCATCTTGAATCGTATAATCATCGGTGATCTCTTGTTCCGCCTTAGTAAAGATCCTTGCAAAGAATATGTCTGATTTATAGAGTTCAGCGAACTCAATAAAACCAGGAACGGAGGTGTGGATCGTGGAAAGCAGAGAATGGCGATGACTAAGTGCATTAGCGACACAATTAGTCTTACCCGAGTGGTGTTTAATCGAGAAAGTAAATTGTTGGAGAAATGCGATCCACGAAGCATGTCCTGCCGACACTTTCGCTTGGCTATCAAGGTGGCGTAATGCATCATGATCTGTGAAAAGAACAAAGTCGCGGTGGACTAAATAATGCCTCCAATGTTTAATAGCTTGAACAATGGCGTAAAACTCGACGTCATATATGTTGTAGCGTTGTCTAGCGCCGGAGAGTTTTTCACTAAAGAAAGCTATATGCCGAGAGTGTTGGCTAAGTACAGCTCCAATGCCAAGCTTAGACGCATCGCAATGTAGCTCGAAAGTGATCGAAAAATCCGGTAGAACCAGGATCGGGGCTGTGGTGAGTTTGGTCTTTAAGAGCTCAAACGCTTCTGTCGCTTCAGGAGTCCACTCAAATCTGCCTTCTCGCATGCAATTGGTAATGGGGGCAACAATTGTACTAAAGTGCTGAACAAAACGACGATAAAAAGAAGCGAGCCCATGGAAGCTTCTTACCTCCGTGACATTGTGTGGAAGTGGCCAAGAACGAATGGCTTCGACTTTAGAAGTGTCGACGGAAAGTCCTTTATTAGAGATAATGTAACCAAGAAATTGGACCTCAGATGTGCCAAAGTCACACTTTTATCGAGCACCATAAAGTTGTTCGCGACGGAGAACCAATAAGACGGCGCGGAGATGGTCAAGGTGATCCGAAAAAGATGAACTAAAGATAAGTATATCATCGAAATAGACAATAACGAATTTTCCAATGAATGGTCGTAAAGCTTGATTCATAATTCTCATAAAAGTGCTAGGGGCATTCGACAAACCAAAAGGTATAACAAGCCACTCAAAGAGACCCTCATGAGTTTTGAAGGCCGTTTTCCATTCGTCTCGAGGTCGAATTCGAATTTGATGATAACCACTCTTCAAATCTATATTGGAAAAGAGACAAGCTTTACTGATTTGATCCAACAAGTCATCCAAACGCGAAATCGGGAAGCAGTAGCGAACGGTAATTTTGTTAATGGCGCGACTGTCAACACACATTCGCCAGGAGCCATCTTTCTTTGGGATAAGTAAGGCAGGAACAGCACACGGACTGAGACTCTCACGAATATGTCCTTTACGAAGCAGATCTTCCACTTGTCGTCGCAACTCTTCATGCTCACTAGGACTCATTCGATAGTGTGGTATGTTCGGAAGAGTCGATCCAAGGGTGAGGTCGATTTGGTGTTGAATATCTCGTAATGGAGGAAGACCCAATGGCAAATCGGTGGAAAAGATGTCAGAGAATTCGAGTAGGAGTGATTCAATTGCAGGCGCGACGGTTAGTACTTGTTTCGGAGTAGAGGAGAACAGAGGAACCAAGGTGAGAGCTATGCCTTCTTGTTGTAGTTCTTGTTCAAAAGCTGAATGTGAACAGAGTATCTGATTTGGCCGCGAACGTGGAATCGGAGGCGTTGGTGCAGACAGTGGAGCCAAAGATGGTTCTCGAGATGGAAGGAGAACAATGTTGTGTATTTCCCAATAAAACTGATATGTGTTTGCAGCACCATCGTGTATGATCTTACGATCGAACTCCCATGGTCTCCCGAGAATGAGATGGCTTATATCCATGTGAGCTACATTGAAGTAGAAACGATCCTTGTGCAAGGGACCAATAGAAAATGGCACCAATGCTCGGTGAGACACTCGTGTAGAGACGCCATCTTAGAACCAGGTAAGCGAGTATGGTGTCGGATGTGGTTCACAAGAGATGCCCAATTTCTTCAATGCTTCTGCGGAGACGACGTTTCGGGAACTGCCGGAGTCAATGATGAATGTACAAACTCTGCCGCGAATCGTACATGTAGAACAAAAAATATTTGTGCGAAGCCAATGCTCCTCACGTTGTTGTGGAGTCAAACAAAGTCTATCAAGCACCAGTGCGATGCCCGTATCGCCACTAACATGATGAACAACGCTTTCATCTTTCTTATTCTCGTCGTTACCGTCTTCAATGTCATCGTCTTCATCATCGTTAAAATTCTCTTCAGCTACAAGACCTCCTCTCTTATAATTAGGACAAGCTGTTTGGCGATGTCCTAGTTCCCCTCAAGCAAAACATCTGAGTGCGTTGCGACTGGAGCGACGAGGGCCTTGTTCTTCTTCTTTCACACTTGTTTTTGTGTCTATTTTTTGCAGGTATGTGCCATCACGAGGCGAAGCACCAAAAGATGTTGTTGACTGATCTAAATTACGGTTACGCTGAGTGGTCGAATTTCAAGCAGGGGATCGCATTTGCTGTTCAAAAGAGGCAGCACGGCGATGAGCTTCAGCTACGGTGGTGGGGTCGAATTGGGTCATCAAATTCTGAAGTTGTACTTGGAGTCCTCCAATGAAACGAGAGACTAATTGGATCTGACTATCATAAAGCTCATTCCTTGTCAAGAGGAGATAGAATTCTTCAGCGTATTCATCCATAGTACGAGAGCCTTGTCGCAAATTTTGGAGTTTGGTGTAAACTATTCTATCGTAGTTGTGTGGCATAAATGACGCTTTCAACTTCTTCTTCAATTTTTCCCAAGAAGTGATCGGGTCTTTACCACTACGAGAACGAGTGGATTTTGTTTGTTGCCACCAGGAAGCGGCGTGCTTGCGAAATCGCGTCACCACCAAAGCTACTCTTCTGTTCTCGGGCACTTCTTTAAACTCAATGATTTCATTCACCGTAGCAAGTCAATCCAATAACGCATCTCCACGAATTCTACCATGGAATTTTGGAATATCGATTTTAAAGCCAGCTTCCCATCGTGATTCAATGTGGCGGTGTTCTTGTTGCCGAAAGGGAGCCATGTTCTGATTTTGTTGTTCAATAAGAGGAAGGTTACCAGGTGCGGCAGGAGGAGCTGCAGGCGGAGCAGGAGGGCACGCGGTCTGAAGAGTAATGAGTTGATTAAGCGCACGCATCATCTCTGCCAAAGATGTTTGTAGTGTTGTTTGCATCGCGTTATTAGATGCAACGATAGTATCATAGAAGTCTGAAAAATCTACTACGTGCTCAGGGTTGTGAGCGCCGCTTGTCGAATCCTTAGGGTTGCTTTTTGGTGGAGCCATAGGAATTAGGTCGGATCGAAAAAGAATCTGATACCAACTGATGGAGAAGCGGATTCGATGAGGAAGAAGAAGGCTCTGTTTAAGGTCTATTTATAAAACAGAGCACACTTTAACAGAGAGAAGAAAAGGGACGATGTGAAACGTGGATGAGTTTAGTGACAGGGACGAACGTAGCGATAAAGAAGGTGATGAAACGTGATGAGATCGATAGCGAGAATCCTCCTCTCAGGGCTTTACACAAGCTCTTTGGGTAGTTAAGACTACCTCTTTTTAGTTTTTTTATTATTCTTAAAACAATGGTGTTACAGGATGGTCACAAGCTCTAATTATAGAGTTGTGAAAGACGCTCGAAACTTATCTAAAAACTAAAGATAAAACCAAATAAAAACCAACGATATCGTAATCTTACTAAATGATACGAGACTTAAAAACAAAACACCAAGAGACTTGATGGGCAAGAAAGCACTCGATAAAGGCCCATCAAGGACGAGAGATGCGATGCATCACCAACCTAATGCCACCATTCGACACATGCCCCGTGGAGGATCCTATCCTAATCCTAAGGCGACACATGGCCTTCCTAGTCACACCTCGCCCCTATCCACTCCTATTGGCCATAACTAAGACACTTGGCTAGCCAACAACCAATGAGAAAGCCTTAAACCGTACCTAAGCCTTGTGCGTCCATTCTGCTTACCGATTTTTCCTGAAAAGTCTGTTTTCGATCATTTTCTTGTGCCATTGCTACTAAAATAATTCTTCTGAAAAAACCTAACTTCTCAAATGACCTATTTTACCTTCCAAAACCTTGCCTTAACTTCCCAAGCTCAAATAAAATCAACCGGATTACTTTTCCTTTTGGTGATCGGCCTTTCTAACCTCTGACGACTCTCTTTCTGCCCAAAAAAAATATTCTTGATTTTTAAGCTGATTTTACTGCTCTTTAATACCTCAAAATCCTTCTCCAAGGTTGACCTACTTATTTTATGCTTGTCCTTAGCACAAAATTCGGTTTTGCCCCTCGTTGGCTCCATTATCGATCATTCGACAATTTTTCGGGAAAATCAGGGAACTGTCTCTGATTTCTTGACTTTAGACTTCTTAAATTCTCTTAAAATCACTTGTATGCCTTAGCTTTCTCCAACCAAACTCCTAGACTTCATCTTTCTTGCCTTGACCCTTATCGTCCGGCCGTCCGACTTCTTAGACAATTCCTTCGTCTTTAGATTATTTTTTTGAGTAATAATCTCTTGGATCTTGTCCTCTTAATCCTTCTTAGTGACCTTGAGATGCCATTTGACCTTCGGTTCTTGACCATTCCGCCTTCCCTTGGCTCTGTCACTAGCTTGGGTCATACGGCCTCTGTCTTTGGTCGCACGATCGTTGTCCTTGGTCGCACGGTCACGATTACGTCCTTCTCGTATATTTTTAGATCTTGTTACGGGGTATTACAGAAGCCCTCTCACAGCGTCGGCCGAAGCGGACCACCAGAGAGGCAAAATGAGATCTGAAGACTTGGTTTAGGTTGGTGGCAGGCGAGAGACAGCTCGGGTTAGAAAGTAGGTTATCGCGTCTGTAACGCCTCCAAACCGCTCTAGCAACCGCACAAGCCACGAACGGTTCGGACACGCCACATGAGACAACCAAAACAATCTCGTAGAGGTTGAGGAACAAATCCTCATTCTTAACAAGACCGTTCACGGAGTCTCCCACTTAGACTATCACTTAGGCTTTGCAACCCTCATGATAATCCAGTGTTGAGCCGGTCCCAGACAAGGATCTATAGCATCATGTCACCCAATTACTTCTATCCTGAAAAATACGTTTTCGTTACTTTGTAATAGTTTTTCATGAAATCCAATGCTAAATCAGATGGCGCCATTTCGAGTTCATACTAATGAAACATAACTTTTGCAAAAGCAACGAAAAATACCCTAGCTCCGGGGTCCTAGCGTTCGTCTTGGCTATAACGTGAACCTAAGGTCACCTGCACAAAAAGTAGCATCATGAATAACCCGAAGATTACTCAGTGAGCGTGGAACGCCCACTAAAACACATAGAAAATTCTAAGGTTCGCTCCCCAAGTTTCCCAAACAACCAACACACATTGCTCAACACAACACAAACAACCACACATAACACAAACAAAGCGATGCAATGCAACAAAAGTAAACGTGCGACTCAAATGCAACCTACGGGCCACGATATGCTGTTCATCTCCACACAACAACGTCATGGTACTGCCGTGGTTGCCAGCCCGGACAGTACCCAATGACCCAGCCGATAAGACTACAACCAATATCCGACCACACAGGTTGCGACACTGACAAACACCCCGTCGGGTGTATGACACGGGCAGGGTTGCGAGCCCAGTCCTACCATGTCCTTCGCATAAAGTCAATAAAAACCGACTAGATGCGGACCTACCGGAGACAGCCATATCCCTTAGATTTACCAAGCCCGAATTCCGTATCACGAGACTTGTACCAACCAATCACCTATATGCTTGACGCCATATCCACGCAATGACCCCAAACATATCCACATAACCCAATCACAACAAGTGCAAGCCATGCACGCATTCACAACCAGTGCAAGCAACCCTCAAACAAACCATGCAATGCTCAACAATTTTCAGTACACAACTCATCATGCAATCTCTAATCCAATTCAGATTAGCACAACACTTAGTCTCTAGGTTCTTTTCTACATGCATCCGATTTTAAGGCCATTTTTATCGATTAATTCTCCAAATTCGTAACAAATGATGCTTGATGATTCTAAGCGAATGCTTCTTACACAAACACTATCAGTTTTTAAGATGCATTCACGTAAAATCTCAGACTCAAACTCAATCTCTATCACACACAATCAAGGTCATCAATTTAAATGCGATTAAGCAAGAAAATTATAACTCGAGATCTATGCAACCAAATCAACTCAAACTTTGCAAGAAATTCAACCCAAAATCACTTGAAATGCTTGCATAATCTCAGCTTAAACTTCAACGAACTTCTACTTGAAAACGGATTTAGGAAAAATGCCATAAAACCAATTTAAATCAAGAGGAAAAGGTGCAAGCAACCAAAAGCAATCAAACAAACACCCAAACTCAACCATGTGCTACTTCACATGCTTCACAACTCACAGAGAGAAATTGGATCGAAAAGATTTGAATCCGCCTGCAAGTCCTGCCGGAAAACACCTCAGAAGCCTCCTCCTCGAAGCTTCGTCGCTTTCTTTCACTAGCACTAGACTTTCTCACAAGGGAGCTCTTTAGACTCTCTCCAATTTCACTAAGGGTAAGGAATGGCGATTTCGTGGCTCAAAGGTCAGTTATATAGGCGAAAGGTTCACGCCATGCACAAGACAAGTGTCGGGTGCGTGTGGACAAGTGGGCGGACACTTGTCTTGACTGTTTCATGCGAAAGTTTGGTGGCAAGACTCAGGGTTTTCGTGGCCAAAAGCTTCCATGCAACCCAACACGTCGTTTTATTCCTACGGACAAGTGGCTGCGGTGTCTCCGGTGGTGCCCCCAACGGTGACACGTGTCCCACTCACTTAATTCCGACGACAAGTGTGCTCTTAGGTGGTGAAACCGATTCATGCAAGTCTTGGCTCCAAGTTCGTTTCTCTTATATATTCCCACAAGCCTCATTGCGGACTCTCAAGTTTTTCCTTTCCTTTTCATAAAAATTCTAAGTCTTTCCATCGATGCCCGGCTTGATCCTTCGCCCGTCCGTCTGTCCGTCCGACCATGTATGGATAATGCATCTGTCGCTTGATTCCATACTTCCTTAGCCTTCAAAGACTTCTCTTACTCTCATCAAACTTTCTTAAATCCATTTGGTTTCCCATCCACTCCGACAAGCTTCGGTAAAACATGAATCTTATGTGACCGGCCCGATGATCATTCCCGACCATAGCGTCCATACCAACTATGTTTTCCCATGATGGTAGGTGTTTTCTTTGACTTCCTTATAGCTCCCTTACATCCTCATGATCTGTCCGTATTAACTCGAAGTTTTTCCTTCACTCTTTCAGAGTTGTTTTTGTCACTAGATCCGCGGTCATCTTACTTCTATGTACGGGTCATTACAGCGTCTCTGTTACAAGAACCACGCTTAATGAAACAAAACTGAATGAATTACTGATGAGGTAGACCCAACTAAGAGTAGCGTTTGTATACTAATATTATGAACACATACAAAACTAGATTTTTAATTTTGTAAACCTTTATAAATACGTTATAAATATTTGATGGGTCAGAAAGTGTGATTTTTACCACAACATCCACCGAAACCAATGAAATTTCAACTATAAAAGAATTTATATACCAAGTTTATGTGACAAAATAGAGCATAAATGAAAGTGAGTTCCGTAAAAAAAGGGAATCTCAATTCTAAGGAGTTTTTACCAATTTCTTAACAAAATCAAAAATCTCATTTCAATGTGTTTTTGAAAACAAAATCTATAATCTAAAATCTAGAAATGGGTTGTTATTTTGGGTGTTTAGCTTATATAATCTTGATTTTATTTGTGGAAAGAATGTGAAGAGCACTCTGTAATCAAATCGTTCACCTTGTAACATTCTTCTTTGATCATATAATAAAGCCCACAGCATGACTCGACCAACTAGAAATCAAAATTAGCTGCCATCGGGAGACTAATTAATGACCTTTTAAAGCTGATGTTGTATAGCCCATTCGTGGTTTGGCTTTCATAAGTATCAAAGTGAGATTACTCTTTGGTTATGTGATACTATTTAATAAAATAATCACAATTTTGTTTGCCCCAAAGTAAAGATAATCAACACTTAGAGACCTAATATAAGGAGAAATTATGGACAAGAATTAAGTAGCTGCAACACTCTCTCTACTTGGTATCATTTGATGAATATTTCACAACTTTAGCTTCCATCCTTTACGAAAACACGCTGCTCAAGAAGCCCCTGCAAGTATCCCTCACATTTAGCTTTACGCATACACACGAATCTTCATTTAAATAACTAAGTAGTGTTCATTACCAGAATCCTGATGACTTGCTTTGCTCCCTGAATAATGTAGAAAAACATTCTTAGTTATTGTTCAAAGTGATCATCAACCAACTGTGTTAAGAAAACAAGTTTACCGCGATTTTCCAGAGAAGGCATCGTCGATTTGCTCAGAGGTTGGCCTTTCAGAGTAGGTTGCTAGCAAGACATATTTCTCCTTTCCATTTTCCTCGTTCACCCTCTTGTAAAGCTCATACCGGTAAGGATAAGACATCCTGACCAAATTAAGCGCAAAGATTCAGATTGTAGTGACATTTGTGACATTGTTTCTGTAGTTCACAACCCAAGAATTGTACCTTAGAGCTCCCATAATCGGGTATTGTGTTCCCAAATAATAGAGAAGCCGAAACACGTAGCAGTTGTCAAACGTTAAGGCATATTCCAGCCTTTTCTCCCTGCCCATTGTCTGAGACACCAAAGAAATTTCAAGAAATGTAACCTTCTTATTTAGTTGGTTAGGGGATCACTGTGTGTGCTTACTTGCATTATGCCACTCGAAGCGGGTAGGTCCTGAATATAATAATGTATATCAAACATGTAACACACAAGAGATAATAATGTTACCACAGTCTCTGTATAGAAAATGCAAACAGAAAATGTACCTTGAGGCGAGGATTGATAAGTACAACTGGCCTTCTCCCAGCAGCAGTTGTCATCGCTTGTAGATCCTAACAAATGGATCCAGTATATTTTATAAGAAGTGGTTAATACATTCACATGTAAATGACGAATTCTGGCATTTCAAGATCATTACATCTATAATACAGTTTCCAACAGCATTTTGCGGAGCCACTAAGATGAAAATGTCGTCTTCTTCATCAACTTCTTTACCACCTGTCATCGCCGACACAGCTTTGTTCATATGTGCCTCAAAAGAATCAAAGAGCAGGATAATATGTAATTAAATGTATCCGGAAAAATATATCGAACGTGATTATGCATCACAAGTTTGATGATTGACACACAACAATATTATGTTGATAGTTTTCGAAATATCTTGAAAAGTACTACTCGGTTTTGGGTGTTACCAATTGCACCAATCTTGACGAAAGTTCCCAAAGTTTCATCATCACCCCAGTCCATATATTCTAAAATCTTTCTAGTGCCTGCCAACTGCAGCGGCATCCCAGCGAGTGCACCTTCTCCCATTGACCCCTGAACACAAACCTGGAAAAGGAAAGAAGCTGAATGAACAAGAATTGTGAAACCGTATACAACTGACATCCATTAGTCTTCCAAACCATGTATACCTTCACTCTTTTTCCATCATCAGCGAATGATAAAGCTAGAGCTCGAACAAGTTCCATCAATGTTCCTATCCGGTAAACATCCTATGTATCACAATATGCTGATAAAATTTATGAAGTTTTAGAAAATCATATGAAACAACTAGTGAGATGAATAACTGACCATTTCCGGATTTAGTTCAGGAATATTTATGTCCACCTATTCATTTGTAACGGTATCAATCAAGTCAAGCAGCTGGTTTAGTATTTGTGAAAAACAAAGGCAATAAACTTAACATACAACATTGCAAATAGATTTGTGTGGATTAGCCTCACCCGAAGACGGGTGTTTCCGTCCTTGATAGATCTAATTGTGGCTTGCAGCACATCTTCATAAAAATAAGTCCTGATATCCCTCGAATGCGGAATGTTATTCAATCTCGTCGGTATTCCTCTCCATTTATCCTGAAAATAAAAAGTTACACAACATAGATAAGAACATCACCAAATTTACTTTCTTCCACTAGCTAGCTGCAAAGAGAAATATTATTCAAGGACCTGAACAGAAGATGCTTTATCTGCAAGGACCTGTTTCATAATTAGCATCACTTGTTTGCATACAGCAGTAACCAAATCGAAGTTAAACATGAAGTAAAAGAGTAATTTAGTCCTATAATATAATGATTGGCCAGAAAATCTTCTAACATACTAGGGGAGTTCTTGAATCGCTTTCTCTACGTTAGAGGTGGTCATCAAACTTATCTGAGAGTCTATTGTTTAGAAGGCCTAAATCCAAATTCTAAGAACACCACAAAAGATGGTTCTTTCTATGGAAGCAAAGAGACAGATAACTGAAGAAAGTCTATTCTAAATGCCTAAAGTAGAACAAGACATGGCAAAAGTTAAGATTACAAGGATTGAAAAAATTCATCTTGAACTGGAAAACACTGATCCTGCTATTATGAACGGCACCATGAAAATATATTTAAAAAATGTGTGACTACTTGCCAGTCTTTATCATTCGGTTTAACCGTATCTGAGATAGTAGAGTCTGGGTCTCCTCGAAAACCACTTCTTTTGGCCTGTTTGCATCAATCTGTATTCAAAAGTGATGATACCAAACCACAAAGATCAGCATGGCAATATTTTATAGAACCAAAAATGTAAGAAAAGAAAAAAAAAATTGCCTAATACCATGACCATAACATCCGAGTACGCAGAAATAATCGCTTCAGAATTTTGTTTGTATATTTGCAGACGTGCTTTTACCTTCATCAAAATAAACTCATGAGATTACATTTGAAGGCTCTTAAAGATTGAGAAGCAAGTAATAAGTCCAGTTGAAGTAAGTTAAAGATTGAGAAGCAAGAAATAAGTCTACAAGATGACCTTCTCCTCTGTATCATCAGGGCGCGTAACCAGTCTTGCCTTAACTTCATCTGATTCAGGAGGGTAATTTTTAATATGATATATTTTTCCAGTTACTGGATCCAACCTTCTACCAACACATCTCTCGATTAAAATTTCATCAGGAACCTGTCATAAAGAATGGCATATAAGCAAAGAAACATATATGGCCACCGGTAGCGAACCCTTTAACATCAATTGAGGAAATGGATATCATACGCAATGAGAGCAATTTGCACATACGTCTAATAAGAGAAAAATGTCAGGTTTGACATTAAGTTTGTCGAGACTTTGTGCTTGGGCGAAACTCCGTGGAAATCCATCAAGAAGCCATCCATTCTCTTTAGCATCTTCACGCGATAATCTTCCAGCCACCATCTAGAAAGATAGTAGATATCAGAGGAAAAATGATAAAATAATACATGAAGCAGGTAAGTTTAATTACTACCGCGATAACAATCTCATCCGGAACCAAGCTACCCGAATTCATGAACTCTTTAGCTCTCTTTCCAATATCTGTCCCGGCTGAAACCTCTGCCCTCAAGAGATCCCCCGTTGATATGTGCACCAAACCAAACTGCATTACCAAGAAAAAAGAAACTTGACTTATTTTAAATCAAGACATACAAACAATGGCAACATACAAATTCTACCTCATATCAAATGTGCTAAAAGCACAAGATTCAAGGAAAAGTCAGCACCGTTTGCAAAGAAAGTAAGATTTTATGATTCACACAAAACGTTTTATAAGCATTGTTCAGTAAACTAGATAATTTAACGCATATCTATCTTCACCGCACTCGAGAGAGAAGATATCAGGAGTCAGAACCCATAAGACAATTAATCAGACAAGAGATCATGGAAGAGCAACACAAACAGTCTTAGAAGACAAGCATGTACTTTTTTGACCCACTGCCCCTAAACTAGAAAAAATAATGCTGTTTCAACTTCAAAGGATTATAGTTTCAGAATCTTTTTAAGGTCAAAGATCTCAGGCCATTGAGATACTTTGTAAGCCAAATTCTATTCCAATGGAGCAAAATCTGAAGTTGTCTCAGAATAATGGTACACATAATGGATATGCAGATTAGCTAACAGAGTTTCAATATCCAAGATAGATATTAACAAATCAAAGATGTGTATAACAACCTCAATTAAATTATAAATCATTATTAGGTGTTTATTAGTACCATGATTAAGTTAATAACTAACAATTAGTACAATATATAAAAACAGAGAATCACTAAACTCTACTTTAGCTAAACTAACAAACTAATGAAACAAAACAGTGAAAGATTCACCTTTTGAACAATGAGCTCACATTGAGTGCCTTTGCCTGAAGCCGGTGCACCCGAAATCATCACTTTCAATGGCTCATCTACCGAACACCTAATCTATAATCACAAATTGTGTGTAAATTGTAATCACATTTCAAGAAATTGGATTGAATCATGTAATTAGAAAAGAAACCTGAGAATTGGAAGTGGAGAAGGACTGAGAAGTCCGGTGAGGGATGACGGAGAAGGAGAGATGAGGACGACGGTGAAGGGAGCGGTAACGACTGCTGATCGGGAGAGAAGGAGACGACGGAGAAAGCGATGAAGTGGAATGAGATGAAGGAGTTGAAGAGAAATGAGCAGAGGTAAGAGAAAGAGACGCCATTGTTTTGCTCTTTCTTCTTTGGTTTGATCAATCAGTTGAACAATTTTTTTCTGGGACTTAGATTTTAACGGCCACCACATATTTAAGTGTTTTGTCGTAATCGTATCCATTATGAAAAAAAATGGACAAGTGTGTGTATTTGTGGCCTAGAGACTAGAGAGTAGAGAAGCTAGAGTTCATTTCTCTTTTATTCTTAGCTTTTTCCATATTTTTATTTCGAAAAAACGTTAGTAAAAATCTCAACTATTAAAAAATACTATAAAATATTTAGTTTTGTCTCCTGTAAAATATTTTATTAACTTTTATTGATTTATTTATTTTAATAGTTAACTTTGGTTATTTTTAAATTTTAATCGCTAATTTTTGTTTTTTATTAAACGACTGATTTCATTGCATTAACTGGAGTTTACATAGTCAAAGTGTAAAGAGTTTGTAAGAAAAAGAGGAACAAAGTTATAAATTTGAAACATACAAGCAGTTGGTAATGAACCTTTAGCTAATAGTCAGCGGGAATATTATTTGATCTTGCCGTCCACTTGAATATGATATCCTTGAATTTACTGCGCCAGTGCTTTATTTCCTTGAGCCAATTGAAGATTCCGAAATGGAGATGTGGTGATTCGATGACTCTAACAAGTTGTTGGCTATCTCCTTCAAATATAATTTTAGTGTAACCCTTACACCACGCGTTCTGCATTGCTATAATCAGAGCCTATAACTCGCTTTCCAAAGCAGTCCCAACTAATTGACCTTGAGCTTGTCCTGAACCGATATAAACACCCTTGTCATCGCGCATTACCCATACTACCTTTGATCTTCGTGTTCGTGCCACGAAAGCTCCATCATAATTACACTTAATCCATCCAAGAGGGGGCCGATTCCAATGTTGTTCCGTATGTTGTTGATAGCTTGATAATGGTGAAGGAACTGGATCTAACCTTGTAATGTACTCATTCGCTGACCTCCATTCATGAGCATCCCTCTGTGCCCACCGAAGATTTGAAAGCCATGAGATATGTTTTTGTTGGAACACCAAAGAGCAGTCTGTTGTAAGTGTGGATTTATCCGAGCAAACCCGGGAGACAGAATGACCTCCATTTTGCTGTCCAGGGAAGCATATGGATCAAAAAGACTGATATACGAAATCCCTGAGGCTCTCCAAATAGCCTGAGCATATGTACAATCAAAGAAGAGATGTTTTGTTGATTCTTCCGCTTGACAACACCGCTTACAAATTGACTGGTGATTGATATGGCGACGCCTTAGAGTGCCACCTGTTGCTAGACCATCAGAAAGGAGCCTCCACAAGAAATGTTTTATCTTTGGAGGAGAATTAGATTTCCATATGTGCCTCTTGAGTTGCACATTGCCAGGGAGGGTAAGGATGTCATGTCGTGGATGAAGTTGATTTGCAAGCCAATATGCTGATTTCACAGTGTAGAGACCTGTCTTAGTGTAATGCCATCCCAAGAGATCCTTCTCAGTTGATCGACAGAGTTTTATTGCAAGAATGGTGTCAACATCGTTCTCATGTACTCTTTCATGTATTAATTCTTCATTCCAGCCCCCGTGGGAGTTGGAAAAAAAGCTCTCTAACTTTATCAGGTCCTTGCATAGGATATTTTAATTTTGGAGCTCTTGGAGGATGAATAGGGAGCCACGGATCAATCCATGCTTGCACCATAGAACCATCTCCAATGATAAACCGAAGTCCTTGTTTCATTACATCTCTCCCTTGAAGAATAGAACGCCACACATAAGAACTTTTCTTTTTCTGTTGTGCTTGTAAGATATCAGAATCAGCAAAGTAGCGGCCCCGAATAGTTCTTGCCATAAGGCAATCCGGGTTTTGAAGAATACGCCAAGCCTGTTTCCCTAATAGTGCCAAATTGAAGTTTTCCAAGTCTCTAAAACCCAAACCACCCTCTGATTTTGAAGTTGCCAACCTTTCCCAAGCAAACCAATGCATACCTTTTTGTTCTTGTCCTTTACTCCACCAATACTGAGCCAATAGTCGGTTGATATCATTGCAGATTGTCTTGGGCAGCTTGAATATATTCATTGAATAGACTGGCATTGCAACCGCCACAGCTTTCAATAGAATTTCTGAAACACCCCAACCCATTTTTTTTAAATTTAATTAACTCATATCTAGTGATCCCATACTCACCAAATACCATAACACAATCAACGGGAAGGAGCATTTAAGTCTTAAAAATAATCCAATAAATAATTAATAAATCTCCAGAAACAACATCATCCAAGATTCATGAAATCAGCAACCTAGGTGAAAGTTCTATTCCTCTGAACTAACAACCTAGCAATAACAAAAACAGCAGAACAACATCGATGATCACAACACACGAGCATCTAGATCATCCCCTCTTCCTCGCCATGATTCCACGATCACACTTTGCCTTTACCTGCATCAACAACACAAATGAGATGTGTAAGTATTATCATAAATACTTAGTGAGGCAATCCTCCCAAGCAACAGGCTATACACACAAGCAATAGAACAAGTCACAATACAACAAACCCCAACCAAACCAGACGAACAGTCTGACAGACGAACTCGTGTCGATCGACACACGACTTCCGTGTCGATCGACACTGATCGCTACTGGTGTCGATCGACACACTTCTTCCGTGTCGATCGACACTTGACCCGACTGGTGTCGAGCGACACCCTTCCTTCGGTGTCGATCGACACCGATCGCGCAGACACTTTCCCTGCGATCTCCACATCGCGAATCCCCTTCTCCAGTGCCCTAAAACGAAACGACGATCCTCACAGAGACCAGACAAGTCCCCAAACACGCAAACACAACCACAGAAACACAACAACCAGTCAATCCATCAATCAAAACAATCAAAACAACAGAGAAAACAGGAATCTATCGCTTAGATAAGCCCTCAGTCATGCACTCACCTCTTTCTGACGAATCTGAACGGGAAAACAGAGAGAGAATCGACCCCTACACCCTTCTCAACGCACCACTGGACTTAGATCTCTCTTCTCCACAAGAGATCTCACAAGAACAGGCTGAGGAACCTCTCAGAAAGGCTCACAGAAACTTTCTCTTGATTTTTTCTCTCAGGAAAACGACAAAGGAGGCTAATGAAGCCCTAGGTCGCGTCCTCTCTGCTTATAAACGAGCCCATTAGGGTTTCTCTCCTTAAACCGAACGAAATCGCGCAATCAAAAGCCCAAAAACCCAATTGCCGAAAACGTTAGTGTCGATCGACACACCCTTAGTGGTGTCGATCGACACGCCTTAACCAAATCCGGTTCACGGGCGTTACAATTCTCCCCCACTAAAAATAGATTCGTCCTCGAATCTAGCTTACACCTCAATCCGCAAACTCTGAACAACCGAACGTCGGCTTCGCACTTTCTCCGCACGGTAAACTCACGATTTCCGCTAGTCATTGTTGCTCACCCCCTCTGACTCCACTCTCAGACCACAGTCTTCGAGCATAAACCGCTACTCTCAGGCCTCGACCTACGGTATCTCAGGTATCAAACGTACTATTCTCCCCACTCACAGGTCAAAACCCAGAGTTGTGTCCGCTCACTATCAGCCACAAAGTCATCAAGTTACGACACTTGGAGAAAATAATACTACAAACTCGCCGTCGGGTCGTCACCCTAAAGCGTGCTCTCGGATCGTCACCCGAAGCCACCGTACCCGTCGCACTCTAAAGACACCAAATCCCTCGAGTTACCGGTACCTCAGGAGCATACCCAGCCCCTCTCGAGTCATCAGGACACTTATGTCCCTGGAGCAACAATACTAACCGCTTTCGAGTACTCTCTCGAACTTTCCACAATTAGAAATTTCCTTTTCAGGAAACTTTCCCTTTTTAGCAATCGCGCCACACATTCTTAAATAAGACAACTCCAGTCAAATCCAAGAAAAATACTCATCTTATTAATCCTCAAAATGTTATAATCGTTACAACTCCAAACGAAAATACATAAGAAAAATAAGAACAACAACTCAAAACTCAAAACTCTAAAACTTTGAAACTCGAAACCAAGGATAGGCAACTCAAGCAGCCACCTGCTTCTCGAACCACTTCCCGAACTTTGTCTTCATCCTCGCCTCTGGCTCCCAACAGTCCTCTAACACTCCATCGCAGTCCCACTGGACTCTGATCAAAGGAATCTTCTTCCGCCGAAGTTCCTTGATCCTCCTCTCGAGAACCTTCACAGGTCTCATCCCCAAAGTCATGTTGGGCTGAAGATCCTCAGGAATCCTAGCCAACACCTTATCATCCTTGTGAAGACACTTCCTCAGCATCGACACATGAAACACCTTGTGGAACGCGCGCATAACCTCTGGCAACTCCAGCCTGTATGCCACTGGTCCCACCCTCTCAACAATCTCAAATGGACCTATGTACCTCGGACTCAACTTGTTCTCAGAGATAGACCTGTTGGGACCTCGCAACATGGCCATCTTGAGGTACACTCTATCCCCAACTGCAAACTCAAGCTCTCTCTTCCTCTGATCAGCATAACTCTGCTGGCGATCCTGAGCTTCCTTCATGTTCAGCTTGAGAACCCGAATCCTCTCTGAGGTCTCCTGAACAAAGTCTGCACCGTATATGCTCCTCTCCCCCACTTGGGTCCAGCATAATGGTGTCCTGCATGGCCTCCCATACAACGCCTCATAAGGAGTCATCCCAATACTCGCCTGGTAGCTGTTGTTATAAGCAAACTCCACCAGACTCAAGTGATCCGCCCAATGACCACCCCAATCCAGGACACACATCCGCAACATATCCTCCAGTGTCTGGATAGTCCTCTCAGATTGCCCATCTGTCTAAGGATGATACGCCGTACTCATATGCACCTTAGTGCCCATCTCTGCCTGAAAGGCATCCCAGAAAGCTGAAGTAAACTTGGGGTCCCTGTCTGAAACAATACTCACATGTACTCCATGCAACTTCACGATCTCGCTCACATACTTCTTAGCCAAAACCGCCACTCCATCGGTCTTTCTGATGGCCAGAAAATGTGCTGACTTAGTCAGACGGTCCACAATCACCCAGATAGCATCCTTGGTCCGCGACACAAGCAAACCAACCACGAAATCCATAGTGATCATATCCCACTTCCACTCCGGAATGGGCAAACTCCTCAACAAACTACCAGGAACCTGATGCTCAGCCTTCACCAACTGGCAAACGTCGCACCTAGCGACCCAGTCAGCTACATCTCTCTTCATCCCGACCCAATGATAATACCGCTTGAGATCTCGGTACATCTTGGTCGCTCCCGGATGAATGGAAAACATGCTCGCGTGAGCCACCCTCAAGATCTCCTGTCGTAACTCCTCATCCTTAGTCACGCAAACCCGCCCATGAACAAGGATAGTCCCGTTAGCTGCGAACTGATACTTAGAGCCCTCTGCCTTAGAAGCCGCAATCAAACCCTCATATTTCTCCTGAGCCACCCGAACTCTACTCAGAAGATCCGCATGACCCACAGCCTCCAACCCCAACGGCTCTCGCGAAACTGCACACAACCGCAAAGCACCAATCTCACTCACCAAGGCCTCCACACTCTGCCCCGGAGCAGCACCCACACGCTTACGGCTTAGTGCATCTGCAACCACATTAGCTTTACCAGGATGGTAAGCTATCTCCAGATCATAATCAGCCACCAGCTCCATCCACCGCCTCTGCCTCAGGTTCAGCTCTGGCTGAGTGAAGATATACTTCAAACTCTTATGATCCGTCAGTACCTGCACATGTCCACCATAAAGGTAAGACCTCCAGATCTTCAAAGCGAAGACCACTGCTACCATCTCCAAATCATGAGTAGGGTAGTTGCCCTCATGCTTCCGCAACTGCCGCGAAGCATAGGCAATAACCTTCCCACGCTGCATCAGGACACAATCCAAACCAACTCTCGAGGCATCCGTGTACACTGTATAAGGCTCTCCATGCTCCGGCAGTGCCAACACTGGTGTACTCGTCAACATCTCCTTCAGGCTCGCGAAACCCTGCTCACACTCTGGTGACCACACAAACGGAACATCCTTCCCTGTAAGCTTAGTCATCGGCTGCGCCATACTCGCAAACCCCTTGACGAACCTCCTGTAGTAACCTGCCAACCCAAGGAAACTCCTGATCTCAGTGGCATTCGTCGGTCTAGGCCAGTCTCTGATAGCCTCAATCTTCTCTGGATCCACAGAAACTTCCTCTGCTGAAACAATGTGACCCATAAAACCCATCTCTCGCTGCCAGAAACTGCACTTACTCAACTTCGCGAACAGCTTCTGATCCCGCAGCTTCTCCATCACTCTCCTCAGATGCAGCTCATGCTCCTCAACACTCTTAGAATACACCAGGATATCATCAATAAAGATAATCACAAACTCATCCAAAAACTCCTGGAACACGCTGTTCATCTGGCTCATGAACGCCGCTGGTGCATTAGTCAACCCGAAAGGCATAACCACAAACTCAAAATGCCCATATCTCGTCCTGAAAGCAGTCTTGCGCACATCTGCCTCCGCGATCGGGATCTGATGATAACCCGACGCCAAATCAATCTTCGAAAACCAAGTAGCGCCCCTCAGCTGATCCAACAACTCATCGATCCTCGGCAAAGGGTACTTGTTCTTCACTGTGACCCGGTTCAACCCCCCGTAGTCAATGCATAAGCGGAAACTCCCGTCCTTCTTCTTCACGAACAACACCGGCGCTCCCAAAGGTGAAGTACTAGGACGAATGAATCCCTTACCCAACAAATCCTCCAGCTGCTTCTTCAGCTCTGCCATCTCTGCTAGAGTCATCCTGTAGGGTGCCTTAGACAACGGCGATGTCCCTGGTTCCAACTCAATCGTGAAAGGATCATACCGCGAAGGTGGTAATCCCTGCAATGGCTGGAACACATCCTCAAACTCCCGAACAACCCGAATATCACTCACTAACGCCTGCCCCACATACTCCGGCATAGATATTGTCACCAGGTATGCCTCATAGCCCTTCTCGACCATCCGCGCTGCCTGCACTGCTGAGATGACGAGACTCGCGGAGGTAGGTCTCACTCCCTGATACACCAACCTCCCCTCTGGCCGCTCGAACGAAACTCTCCCTCGGTGACAGTCCAAATGTACTCTGTAATGGTCCAACCAATCCATTCCCAGAATAACATCATGCAACTCCACAGGACAGATAATCAGATCTGCTGGCATCGACTCCCCTGCAATCTGAATATCCACACCCTTAGCTCTCCTAAAAGCCTCTAAGAGCCCTCCTCCTGCGACCTTAACAGGCCCAACTTGCTCATCAGGGCTCCCTCGGATGTCGCCACGCAAGGCACACTCCGGGGTAATGCAGCAGTGAGATGCTCCAGAGTCAAACAACACATGGGCCTCTACACCACCCACCAATAAGGTCCCTACACAAACCTTATATGCTAAGAACCCTAACATTCAACACGCAACAGAGATTTATCTAAAACTACCGAAATTCACAAAGTCTGAGTTCTAGAATTCTTACCAGTGATCGCTGCTCTGGTGCTGGGCTCGCCTCTCTCGAACGAAGTGTAACCTTGCGGTGGTGCTGCTACATGCGCCAACTGCAACCCGCTCTGCGGCTGCGCACCCTGCTGCACTCCATGCTCCACCGCTGTCACCGCCATCCTCTGCAGCTTAGGACAATTCGGCTTGAGGTGTCCCTTCTCCTTGCAGTGATAGCACTCCCTGGTCTCCACTCGCCGAGGACAGTCTGCTACCTTGTGATCAAGACTCCCACAAGAAAAGCAACCAGCACGACCACCCTGACCACTCTGACCACCCTGACCAGCTCTGGAAGGGTGATTCCACTTCCTCTTCTGCCCCTGCGCAGGCTTGCCGTCCCTGCCAGGTGCCACCTGCTACTGAGTCTTCTTCGGCTGGGCTGCCGGACTCACCGCCTCCTCCTCACCCTGGAGATCCCGCTCAATCTCAACAGCCACCTCCACCAAACCTGCCTTCGTAGTGCAGTTCAGACCCCTACACCGCGCTCTCAGGTCAGGTCGAAGCCCCATCAGGAACTTCCTCATCTGGGTCTTATCCTCCTCCATACCATGCCCAGCATACACCAGAAGCTTGTTAAACTCCTGATCATACTCTCGGACCGTCCGCTCTCCCTGCGACAGTCTGAGAAAGCGCGCCTCCATGCGGTCAAGCGCCTCCTGCGGAAAATACTTGGCGTTAAACTCCTTCACGAAGTCCGCCCAAGTCATCTCCGCCTGACTCCTCCTGGCGATCACACTACGCCACCACAGATGTGCATCCTTCTCCAGGAAATGCACTGCCAAATCCACCTGATACTCCTCCGGGCATCTAGTGGAACGAAAGTTCCTCTCAACTCGATCTCGCCATGAATCAGCCTCCTCAAAACTGGGACCACCCGCAAAGTACCCAGTACCAATCTTCTGCAGCTGCTCCATCATCTTAATGTATGACGGAACACCTCCCGCAACTGCAGCTCTAGGTTGCACCTCTGCCGCCACTTGCGGCGCAACTGGAGCCTGCACTAGCACCACTCCTGGCAACCGCTCCAACAACAGCCTCATCAGATCCGCCAAGCCTCCCTCCTGACCCTGGGCTACTCCTGCTGCGGCACCCAACACTCCTGGGCCCTCAGCACCAACGTCCTGCCCACCGGCACCGACACCAGCCAAACCAGCCCCCACTCCGGCTCCACCGGCTGCGTCGCCACCTAGACCGCCAATCGCCCCGGCCTCCTCAAACTCAGGCTGCGGACCCACAAGCTGCTCCATCGCGGCTTCGCCTCTACCGCGACCACGACCTCTACCGGAAACTCCAGCTCCTCTAGCCATTTGCGCTACCCACGAACAGAAAGCTAAGAAACTAGAACAAACAAAATACTACACACAACTTACCGTGGAATCTCGTTTAAGGCTCGGAGAGGATGATACTAGAACTCCAACAGCACGCAATCGATTAAATACTCTATAATCAATTCACAGCATGCTAACACCCTAGCTCATCACTCAACAATCATCACGAAAATAATTCATAAATTAAATTCCTACACATCCTAGAACCGAACTCCGCTCTGATACCAAATTGAAACACCCCAACCCATTTTTTAAAAAATTTAATTAACTCATATCTAGTGATCCCATACTCACCAAATATCATAACACAATCAACGGGAAGGAGCATTTAAGTCTTAAAAATAATCCAATAAATAATTAATAAATCTCCAGAAACAACATCATCCAAGATTCATGAAATCAGCAACCTAGGTGAAAGTTCTATTCCTCTGAACTAACAACCTAGCAATAACAAAAACAGCAGAACAACATCGATGATCACAACACACGAGCATCTAGATCATCCCCTCTTCCTCGCCATGATTCCACGATCACACTTTGCCTTTACCTGCATCAACAACACAAATGAGATGCGTAAGTATTATCATAAATACTTAGTGAGGCAATCCTCCCAAGCAACAGGCTATACACACAAGCAATAGAACAAGTCACAATACAACAAACCCCAACCAAACCAGACGAACAGTCTGACAGACGAACTCGTGTCGATCGACACACGACTTCCGTGTCGATCGACACTGATCGCTACTGGTAGCGATCGACACACTTCTTCCGTGTCGATCGACACTTGACCCGACTGGTGTCGAGCGACACCCTTCCTTTGGTGTCGATCGACACCGATCGCGCAGGCACTTTCCCTGCGATCTCCACATCGCGAATCCCCTTCTCCAGTGCCCTAAAACGAAACGGCGATCCTCACAGAGACCAGACAAGTCCCCAAACACGCAAACACAACCACAGAAACACAACAACCAGTCAATCCATCAATCAAAACAATCAAAACAACAGAGAAAACAGGAATCTATCGCTTAGATAAGCCCTCAGTCATGCACTCACCTCTTTCTGACGAATCTGAACGGGAAAACAGAGAGAGAATCGACCCCCACACCCTTCTCAACACACCACCGGACTTAGATCTCTCTTCTCCACAAGAGATCTCACAAGAACAGGCTGAGGAACCTCTCAGAAAGGCTCACAGAAACTTTCTCTTGATTTTTTCTCTCAGGAAAACGACAAAGGAGGCTAATGAAGCCCTAGGTCGCGTCCTCTCTGGTTATAAACGAGCCCATTAGGGTTTCTCTCCTTAAACCGAACGAAATCGCGCAATCAAAAGCCCAAAAGCCCAATTGCCGAAAACTTTAGTGTCGATCGACACACCCTTAGTAGTGTCGATCGACACACCCTTAGTGGTGTCGATCGACACGCCTTAACCAAATCCGGTTCACGGGCGTTACAATTTCCTTGCCTCCTGGTGATATATATTTTTGGCTCCAGCCTTGTGTTCTCTCCTTAACCTTTTCAATGATATACTGAAACATCTCAGCCTTCTTACTTGCAACATGTTCTGGCAGCCCCAAATATTTACCTCCTCGCCCCAAATATTTACCTCCTCCTCCTTCATTGAAGATACCCTAGAGTTCTACGCATCCGTCTCTTCACCTCAGGTTTCACACGACTTCCAAAAGTGATAGAGGATTTCCGTAGATTCACAGTCTGTCCTGAAGCTGATTCATATGTCTGCAATAGCTGTTTAATTGTCTGACAGGATTTATTGTTTGCTAGCATGAAAAACAGTGAGTCATCGGCAAACAATAGGCGAGTTAAGGCAGGACTATTATTACTGATCTTGATTCCTTGTAGCTTTTCGATCCATTGCAGCTTTGTTCGCTAATTTTTGTTAATTTAATCATATAAGTCATGTTATTAAATTAGCCGAGAAGCAACGAATTCGATTAAAAATGGAAATCAACAAAAGTTATTAGTTAAAATGAATAAAAAAAAAATAAAATTAGCGACTTATTTTACTCGAAACAAAATTGAATCATTTTTTGATATTTTATGTTACAGCAATTTTCCTCGGATATTAAAGAAAATATGAGTAAAAAATACATATGTATCATTTTTTTTTTCTTTACTTCTTTTATTCAAATTCGTAACAAAACACAACAATTAGTATAATAAAAATGGTGATTCATTTTGTTACCAAAATGTCAATTCTACTTCTAGAAAGAAAAGTTGAAAAGGCATCATTCACCAACATGGTAGAGTGTGTAATTCTATAGTTAAAAACCGAACGATAATATCAAAATTAATCTTAAATATTAAGGAAAAAATAAACATTTTCAAGTTCAGAGCCATTACCATAAAAGATGCAACAAGATGAAAAAAAAACAAGAAAGAAGAAACAAATTTTCCTACACGAAACGACGAACAAGAAAATTTGAAGCTTTCAATATGACACAATGAACCATTACACTTGTTGGAGCAATTGAATGACTTAATTGATGCCTTTGCTTAAACGATATCAGTTCTCTCCAAAAAAGTTCTACAATCTCTCGGATCCGATCCTTAGTCAAGTTTCACCGAAGAAAACAAGTAGTGCACGAACCAGAAGGACGAGAGGAAACCGATAGTACCTGTTGCAAGCATGATAGCCAAGACCATAAAGAGAGAGTAGCCGAGATAAAGAGTCGCTGAAACAGGTCCACTCAAGCTTTTGAGGTCGAATACGAGATAGTTTATGGAGTATATGAAGATGTAGATTGCAACTGATCCTGATGCGAAGAAGGATTTCCACCACCATTTATAGTCTTCAACACAGAGGTGCATGTATGTTAGCACTAGGGAAACCTCGGCACACACTACCACAAGAAGGATCAAGACTACAAAAAGGAATCCAAAGACGTAGTAGACACGCCCCATCCAGATGCTGGACATGATGAAGAAAAGTTCGATGAAGAGGGTCCCGAATGGAAGTGTTCCAGCGCCAAGAACCAGAAGCCAGGATGGGTATTTTTGAGGTGGGATTTCCCGGGGAATTTGGTTGGTTCGAACTGGGAATTCAATGTGAGGAGCCTTGGCTCCAAAGTAACCGCCGATAAGAGTGAGAGGAACCGAGATGCAAAACCAGAGGAGGATGAGGATGATGAAAAGAGAGAAAGGAATGGCTCCAGTACTATGGCTACCCCATAGAAGGAAGTTCAGTGTTGTAAGGATCAAAAACGCAATACCCGGGAAAAAGCAAGCAGCTTTCCATGCAACAGACATCCATCCACGGTGATCACCAAAGCCAATTGTCCTCCAGAGACGAACAGCAACATAACCAGCTGCAATTCCAAGAATCAAGTAGAAGAAGAGCATACCCGTAATAAGTGTTCCACGTGAAGCTGGTGACATGAACCCAAGAGCAGCAAACAAGATGGTTACAACAGCCATGCCAAGAATCTGAACTCCGTCACCAACCATGACACACAAAAGCGAGGGGTTTGATGGAGCACGGAAAACATCACCCACAACAAGCTTCCACCCAGATAACTCTTCATTCATCTGAGCCTGAGCCTCCTTGTCAAGCTCCTCATAGCGAGTCAAATCCCGCCTAACAGTTCTCAAGAATATGACGAGAACAATACCGGCCAAGAAAGTGATTACCATAAGAGAGTTCAAGATTGAGAACCAATGAACCTTAGAACCCTCCATCTTCAAATACGCATCCCATCTAGATGGCCATTTGATATCACTCTCCTCAAAACTAACTTCATACGAGAAAACAATAGACTGACCTTCCTTAACAGACATAGATACACTAATGGAATCACATTTGATCGGAGTAGTGTATCTTTCATACATCTTCAACTTCTTTGTAGATTCACCATTATGAGCAAAACTACAAGGAACAACCTCAAACCCAACAACCATATACCCAGGAACATCCGAATCCTTCTTCCCAATAGTCGGAATCACCTCAGCCGCATCACCAGTACCCATCACACGTGCCACATTAGCAGCCTCTTCATACTTATGAACAAGAACCTTAAACTTCAAATGATTGAAAACATAATAAACATCCTGAACCTTAATCCCAACAGGATAACCAGTCCACCTCAAAACATAACCATCTTTCTTAGTATACCGAATCGCCGGCAAATTATCAAGCATAGGATTAACTTGATACCTCTCATCAATCCTCTTCTTCAAAAGCTTAAAACTATCAGCAGATAACTTCTCAGTCTGACAAAGAAAGATCTCACTCTCATTCTTAAACATTTTAAACCTATAAGGCGAATTCTCAATCCGATCTCCCATTAAAAGCTCACCTAGATTCTCAGCACTATCTTTAATTCCCTCTGAGGGTTTACAAAAGGGTAAACTATAATAAGTAAAAGGCAATTCGGTCTCGATTGAAGTAAGTGAATTAACCTTCACATTCAAGTAATCACCAACTTCATACTTATGTGGATAGCTTCCAGGTAGGTAAAAACCAAAACTTGATTGAACCACCGACAAAATCACAACTACCCAGATCCCAAATCGATCCATTGACCTCATATCTGGATTAACAAGTCAAGAAAAACACCTTTGTTAGATCCGGATTCAACAGAAGCTCAGATCTAGAAAATTGGACGAAGGAGATAGAAAAATAGTTTGAGAGAATGAGGAGATTTAGGGTTATAGAAGAGGGAAAAGAAGATCGAAACTCACCTATTCCGGCGAAGAAGAGATTTGACAGCAAAGAAGTGAGAATTTCTCGGTGAAGGATCGCATGAAGGCTTTTAATACGACGAGTAGAAATAACAAACAGCACCACACCGACGCATGTTAAAACTACGTTTTGACGAAAATACCCTCCACGATTCGTAATAATTACCACAGTACCGCACCGTCGGTTTTGTTTTTTATTTTACGTTTTTGTTTTTTCTTCAAAAAGGAATTATATCTAATTAGATTTTCTTTACGTTTTTATTATTTTACGTTTTAAATATGAATTTTAATGGGAAAAAGAAAAAACAGTTCAAAACAGAGAGACCCTCTCGAGAGGGTTTTCTCTTCTCTCTCCTCAAAAGTTTCTTCGCCGTCTTTAGATTCGGATCGATAGCCGGAGATCCCTTTAGTTTCGGCATCGATTCTGCTTGGTTTCCCGATCCTCGGGCTTTTGGCTCGCCGTGTTGGCGCTTTGATTCCGGTTTTTTCCGGCTTTTGTGTCTGTTAATTTCTGATCGTTGGTGAAATTCTACAGCTTTCGGGACTTTGGTGGTGTTGAAGCCAGCTTTGATTTCTCAGCCGCGTGGTTTGGTTGTTTCCGACGCGTGACGGCAAGGTGAGGTGACCTGAGAATTGTAATAGTGACGGCGGTGGTTTTCCAGATGGTGATGGGAAGTCGTTTTGGATCCGGGGGTCTCGTCGGGTTTCATATCTGGAGGGTTCCTCGGGTTACTTTATTGTCAGAATTTCCTGTGCTTTCCATTCTATTCACCGTCGGTTGGTGTGGCTCATTGTTAGATTTGCGGAAGATAAGATTAGATTTAGTGAAATAAGATGAAGAACAAATGAAGAACAAGAGAGAGAGTAGAGAGAGAGTAGAGAGAGTAGAGAGAGTTTTGAGAAAGAGATTATCTCATTTCTTAGAATTAAATAAAATCCTACTTACAAACTATATAGAGATTTTACAAAAGAATATTCTCTACAAGATGCTATACACACTCATTAATGATGAAAGAGACATGTTGACTTTTGTCTTCCCACTTGCATATTTCCAACGGTCATATTGAGGCTTATAGGAGAAGCTTTCATTTGTAGACTTGATGATGTGTCTTCTTGTGGGCCTTTTAGCTTATAAGTTTCTTATAACCTTCCTTATAAACTTTATAAGCTCTTATAACTTTCCTTATAAACTTCTGAGCTTATAAATCCTTATAAACTCTTATACTCCCCCTCAAGCTTGAGACACGTGGCGTCACCATGATGATCTACCTCGTTAAAAACCTTAGTATAGAAAAACCACTTGGGAAAAACTATACATAAGGGAAAAAGAGTGTAGAGAATTATGGCCTTGTGAGGTCCATGAGGCCAAGCTTGGAGTTTATGTACTTACAAACTTGTGGGCTGGCCGCTTTGGTGAAAATATCGGCTAGTTGCTCGGAGCTCTTGGTGTAACACGGAAGAATGACTCCTAGTTCAACTTGCTCTCGTACCTTATGACAATCAACTTCTATATGCTTCGTTCTTTCATGAAAGACAGAGTTGGAGGCGATATGTATGGCGGCTTGATTATCACAATGCATTGTGATTGGCTTTGATGATTCAACCCCGAGGTCTTTAAGTAAGGCTTTGAGCCACATCAATTCAGTAGTTAGCTTCCTCATAGCTCTATACTCGGCCTCAGCGCTTGATAATGAGACCACTTTTTGCTTCTTGCTCTTCCAAGTAACCAAATTTCCTCCCACGAATGTGCAATATCCGGTTGTTGACTTCCTACTCTCTTTGTCACCAGCATAATCAGCATCACAGTAACCTACAAGTTCTGCATTTCCATTGCAACCCATCCAAATGCCTTGTCCCGGTGCTCCCTTAATATACTTGAGAATCCGGTTCACTCTATCCCAATCTCGCATCGTTGGGGCTTGCATATGATGGCTAGCTTGATTTACTGCAAAACAAATGTCAGGCCTTGTGATTGTAAGATATATTAGCTTACCTACAAGGCGACGGTATTGAGTAACATCTTCGAATGGTGCATCATCAAGCTCCCCCTTTCGGCTTGTTTTGTAGTCTTCTTCAAGTGGTGTCAACACCGGTTTTGCTCCGAGCTTACCTACTTCACTTAAAAGATCAAGTGCATATTTTCTTTGTGATAAAAATAGTCCCTCTTTAGAACGACAAACTTCTATTCCAAGGAAATACTTTAATTCCCCAAGGTCTTTGATATCAAAAACTGATTTAAGATAGGTTTTAGTTTCTTGAATACCTATCTTATCATTTCCCGAGATAATGATATCATCAACATATATAAGAATTACGATGATACCTTCTTGGCTTTGAAATGTGAAGAGTGTATGGTCAGCTTCTGACCTTTTAAATCCCTTCTTAAGCAAAGTTGCACTTAGTTTGTGATACCAAGCCCTTGGCGATTGTTTTAATCCATAAATGGCTTTCTTAAGCTTGAACACTTTCCCGGGTCCAATGGTGTCTTCTAAACCAGGTGGTGGCTTCATGTAGACTTCGTCTTCTAATTCCCCTTGTAAGAAAGCATTCTTTACATCCATTTGCCATAGATCCCATTCCAAATTTGTTGCCAATGAGAACACAACTCTAATAGTGTGAAGCTTTGCAACCGGTGCAAATGTGTCAAGATAGTCTTCACCATACGTTTGAGTAAAGCCTCTTGCTACAAGCCGAGCTTTATAGCGTTCTATCTCCCCATCACTCTTGTACTTTATAGTGAAGATCCAACGCGATGTTACCGCTTTCTTGCCTTTGGGTAACTCAGCCTCATCCCAAGTATGATTTACTTCCATAGCATTCTTTTCGGCGCTTACAGCATCTCTCCATTCTTTGTGCTCTTTAGCCTCTTCATAACTCTCAGGAATCCAATGTTTATCCACTTGACTAATGAATACTTGATGTTCCATAGGAAAATGTGCAAGAGTGCAGACGGCTTGTATCGGATGAGCTACGGCCTGACAATTGTAGTGTTGAAGATAGCTCGGCGGTCTCCTCTCCCTTGTGCTTTTCCTTGGTATAATTTCAACTCCATCATCTTCTTGATCAGTTGGCTCATATTCTTCATCTTCTGAGGTTACTTCTTCTCCAAGTGAATTTAGACCTTCCTCGGTTTCACTATAATTGTCTTCTTTATGACTTGAGCTCTCATCAATATTTGGAGTTTCCTCTTCTATCTGGCCATTTACTGGTTCTTGGTTCGATGAAGGTTCGTGTTGTTGCTCTGAACTTTCTTGACCCGAAGCTTCTTTATCTGAAGTTTCTTTATCCGTGTTGGTGTTCTCGATCCCAAGCTTCTCTAGTATGATTCGAAGATTGGTTGCTCGGTCCGATGGAGATGTAGATAAGTCTTTTAGATTTTCCCAATTCTTCTCATCATAGTAGCCTTGTGTTTCAACGAACTTCACGTCTCTAGACACCAATACTTTTCTTGATTCGGGGTCATAACACTTGTACCCTTTTTGTGTAGTAGAATAGCCGATGAAGATTCCTTTGACACTCTTAGCATCTAGTTTATCTCTTTGTTCACCTGGCCTTAACACATAACAAACACAACCAAAAACCCGTAAGTGATTCAATAATGGTTTATCTTTTGTAAGTACCTCAAATGGCGAGACGTCTCTCAAGATTTTGGTTGGTGTTCGGTTTATGAGGTAACAAGCTGCTAGAACGGCATCTCCCCAAAACTCCTTTGGTACATTTGTATGAAACATCATCGATCTAGCTACTTCCATTAGATGCCTATTTTTCCGTTCGGCTACACCATTTTGTTGTGGAGCGTATGGACAACTTGTTTGATGAATGATCCCATGCTTGGCTAGATGTTGTTTGAACGCATGACTTGTATACTCTCCACCATTATCTGATCTTAAAATTTTGATCTTGGCATTATAATGGTTAGTCACATAATTTTGAAAGTTAGTGAATGCTTCAAGAACTCTATCTTTAGATGGAAGCAAAGTAATCCATGTGTATTTCGATTTTTCATCAATGAAGGTGACAAAATACTTCTGTTTTTCTCTAGATAAGCAAGGTGATGTCCATACATCTGAATGAACCAAATCAAAACAATGTTCATAAATAGTTGACGATTTAGGGAATACCGACTTGCAATGTTTACCAAGTATACAAGCTTCACACTCATCATTCTTAAACGAAACACTTGGTAACATAAGTTCTAAGGCACGAGAATGAGGATGGCCTAATCTAGCATGCCAAATACTACTATTAACTTTACTAATAACCGAGTTAAAACACGCAGATAAACCGGTTGACAAATTCAAGTTCTTAAGCACATAAAGATCATCTTTAGTGCTTCCTTTGCCAAGGACTTTATTTGTCTCAATATCCTGAAACAGAACATCATTAGGACTAAATATTGCCAAACAATTTAAATCAGTGGTGGCTCTTTTAACTGATAATAAGTTAGAAGTAAAGCTAGGCATGTAGAATGCTTCAGATTTCTTATCAATTAATTTCAAGTTACCAACTCCTTTAACCGGTACCTTATACCCATTTGCCACTACAAAATTTCCTAGAGCAGGTTTTATTTCACTTATAAGATTAGAATCACTAATCATATGATGAGATGCTCCGGAATCAACAATAAGTGGTTTATTGGCCTTAAGAGTAAGAGGAGCATTACCAGAGGACTCTTTAAGAGCCTTAATGAGTGCATCGAGATCTGACTTCCTCACAAACTCAGAGGATGCTGCCAAAGCATTCCCTTCAACCATGTGAGTGTTTGGTTCTGATGTTCGTGCCTCGTTGCTTACGCTTACTTGATGTGCTCTCGGCCTGCGGTTACCGGCATTTCTTGGCTTAAGATGTGGATGAAGCGTCCAGCACTTCTCCTTGGTGTGACCAACCATCTTGCAATGCTCACATGTAGGAGCATTCTTGTTATCACTTCTATAGTACCCCTTGTTCACAGAGGCTACTTCCACTTGGTTTGCGGTTACGAGCTCGCCTTTGCTCCCAAACAAGCCTACTGCACCTTGCTCCTTCTGGATCTGTGAGCACACCTCATCCAAAGTTGGTAGCTTATCAGCCCTGAGCAAGTGCTTAATTAAATCATTGAAGGCTGGATTGAGCACCATAAGCAAGGCAAAGACCTTATCTTGCTCTCGTCTCTCATTCAAGACAGATGCTTCAAGAGTAGTTGGCCTAAGCATTTCCAACTCAGCCCATAGGCTTCTAAACTTTCCAAAGAACTCGTTGAACTCCATATCTCCTTGAGACAAACTGTTGAGAGCTTTCTTGACCTCAAACACTCTTGTGAGATTAGAAACATTCCCAAACACATTCTTCAAAGTATCCCAGAGTTCTTTGGCTCCCTCACAATATGAGTAAGCCTCAAGTACAGACAAGCTCAAAGATCCATGGAGGATGGCTAGAACAGACTGATCTTCATTGAACCATTCAGAATCAGCTGCTACCACTTCCTTTCCTCCTTCTTTGGCTTCCACTACAGAAGGTCTTGAGCTCTCCACATGGCTCCAAAGCTTCCTTCCACCCAACACTGCCTTAGTTGTCCTCGCCCAGAGCAGATAGTTCTCAGATCCTTTGAGAACAACAGGTAAACGCACCGTCTTGTTTTCTTCCATTGTAAAATCGTACAACAACTCAAGAACGGGTAGAGATTTTGGGTTTTATGAAATGATTTTTGGAGAAAGAAAAAGATTAATCACCAGACAAAGCAACCTTGCTCTGATACCATGTTAGATTTGCGGAAGATAAGATTAGATTTAGTGAAATAAGATGAAGAACAAATGAAGAACAAGAGAGAGAGTAGAGAGAGAGTAGAGAGAGTAGAGAGAGTTTTGAGAAAGAGATTATCTCATTTCTTAGAATTAAATAAAATCCTACTTACAAACTATATAGAGATTTTACAAAAGAATATTCTCTACAAGATGCTATACACACTCATTAATGATGAAAGAGACATGTTGACTTTTGTCTTCCCACTTGCATATTTCCAACGGTCATATTGAGGCTTATAGGAGAAGCTTTCATTTGTAGACTTGATGATGTGTCTTCTTGTGGGCCTTTTAGCTTATAAGTTTCTTATAACCTTCCTTATAAACTTTATAAGCTCTTATAACTTTCCTTATAAACTTCTGAGCTTATAAATCCTTATAAACTCTTATACTCATGAGGTACCATTCTCGGGTCCGGTTTGTGTTCTTTGTTTCATCTTGGCTGAAGCTCCTCATCGCTGCTCTCAGTTGGTTTAGTTTTAGATGTTTAGTTGTTTAGTCGTGGGTAATTTAGGATGGACTTAATCTTTGGCTTGATCTTCATATGAGAATTAGATGTTTTGTTGGCCTTTCTCTACGGATCGGTAGTACGTCTTAGACGTTTGGTCCGGCTTTTGTGGCTCTCAGTCTCTGGTTCTATATCATTGGTGTAGTCAGGTGTGGTCCTTTTGTTGGCTATTGGGTTATTGGATCTGATTCCTAGTTCTTCCTCTCTGTTCTATCCTCTCGAGTTTTTGGTGCCTTGCGTTGGCTTAGGTTTTGATAGATGGAATCGTCTTTAAGTAGGCAATTTGTTGCAGAGGCATCTACGGGTTCAAGACGATGCAGTGGATTCTTTCTCCATCTCTTCTCTTGCGTGGCGGTAACCTATCCTTTCTCTGTAGGTGGCTTGGATGGGGCATACGAATGTCCGTGTGTAAGAAGTGGGGATCCTCTTTGGCATTCCATCTCTCGGTTTTAATTGTTGCTCTTTGTTCTGCTGCCTCCTCGATGCATTGGTTCTTTGGAGTGGTAGTGTTGGATTAGGTTCTGTGCTCTGTTTTAGTTGATTCTCCGTCTTCATTTCTGCCGGTGTTGTGGTTGTGTGGGTTCCGTTTAGTTCCTTTCTCGGGCCTTCCGTCTTTTCTGGGGGCAATCTAATGTTTGGTTCTTTTCGAGAGCTCCAGTTTGTAGCTCAGCTCTGGCGTCTCCTTTTCCTATGGAAGTGTTCGTCGGTTGCCTTTGATTCAGAGTTTTCAGTGTTAGTTCTTAGGAGCTTAAGACTTTAACCCTTTGTGTATGTTGGTTTAGGTGTTTCTTCCTCAATTGTCTCCCTGTTTTGGGGCTTTTGGCTCTGAGGGTTCTATGAACTCGTCGGGTTTGTCATTTTGTAGCATCCTTTTTGGTTGTGGATGTTGTTTTATGTTTTGGACTAATGTACTAGTAACTTTGGCTTTGTTATAATAAAGAAGACACTTGTGACAAAAAAAAAAAAAAAAAAAAAACAGTCAACTATTGGCAAATCTATTGTATAATTCTTAACTAAATTTTGTGTTGAAAAAAAAAAAAAAATCATTTGATTTTAGTGATCTGTAAATGTTGGCTTTATTTAAAAAATTTCAACTAAATTATTAATAAAAAAATCTTTAAATCTTTATTAATATATTTTAAACACTTCAAGTAAAAACTTTTATGATATCAATTTAAAATCATTAGATTTTGATGTTCTTCAATTAAGCATCACACATTCACACCTTTACTTTTTATTGCACTAAATGAACCTCTAATAATAAGCTAAATTAGTTTCAATCTTAAATTATATCTTATTAAGCTCATTTGAGCATGAATCTTGGATTTATTTAGATGATATCAATTAGCGAAAGATCTTGAACCAATATTCATGAGTTTAACACAATTTGAAAAAATAACGAATGTATTTGGTTGGAAACTTTGTTGAATAATTGATGTGCATACGGGTGCCAAATGATTAGCGGGTTCTACTTTCTTTTTCTTCTACCTTGAATAGCCATGTTGGATTCCTAGTCACCTTTAACGACATGAGTTGAGTTAGAGTCGCAATTCGAAATTTGTTGTGTGTTCTTAAGAGCAATGCTTAGATCTTTTGAATAAAACTCAAAGGAAACCAGCTCAGCTATTGCATACGATAGTCATGGCCTTCCTGATAACAGATTTGTGGAAGTATATCCTGAGATCAACCCATGTAACACAAGTCATTGGACTGGTTACAGGAGATAAATCTATATAAATGTCACTTTATACATGTATTATCTCAGAAATGCGAATTGTTACTTGTATAAATTTTTAGTGCCAATTTAGACATGTACGTTTAAAATTAAGCTGAATTCAGAATTCACTTTAATGGATTTAAGTCAACATGCAGTAACGGTTGCTGACTCAGACTCCACGCGTGTAATGATGTGACATCGTGTTCAAGTACACTCATAAGTGTGAATTGCTACCAACACAAACTTTTAGTGCCAATTTAGACATGTATTCTAATAAAATTCAAATTTCATTAAAATTGAACCGAATTTGGAGTCCAAGTTAACGGAACTAAGTCAATAGTAAGGATTGCTAACTCAGACTCTACAAATCTAAATTGACACTAAAAGTTTGTATATGTAGCAATTCACACTTTTGGATGGTACAAGTATGAAATGATTAATTCTTTTCCCCACATGATAGTAACGCACATAGATACAGTACTTGGTGGTGTATATCTTTCATGTCAAATTCCTTGGAATCCTTATTCCAAGCCATCGAGATTTTAGAAATCAACAATCTTTAGATAGTCTTTCAGGAATATTACAACTTAAAAAGAAAAAGAAAAAAGAAAATGCAAAGACTGATCAAATGCAAAATGTTCCAAAATGATTACGGACATGTGTAAATGGAAAATATTCTTTACCTGCCACATATATATGTGAGACACAAAAACCACATTTATGTGGTACCAGCATTCACTACAAGAAACAAGGCATTTCACGTCATTTTTTATATGGGTTAACGTCATTAATAAACCGACTTTAACAATATAACATCGGTTTAGTAACCGTCGTATTATGGGATGACGTAAAAATCTTTTGCATCAATAAGAAAACCGACGTTTTAATTAACGTCAAAACTTTAGTGTCACTTTTTGTATTGTTTTAGACGTTGTTTGCAAAACCGACGCTATCTATCTAATTATCATTTGTCCAATTATATATTTTTTTTTGGGTAATGATTATATTATTTTTTTGTTAAATAAAATAAACTGTGATAAAATAAAATACAAAATGACAATGAACTTAAAATTTTATTTAATAAGAGGTAAAACATAATTGTCTTAATTAAGAAAACACAATAATGATTACAAAAGTTAGTAGAAATTACAGGAATACTAACAATTAAACTAGTTAGTTTGATAATTAGAGAAGTAGAAATTGTAGTCCTCACCTAGATTTTTCATAACACCACCGACGTTGACGACTCTAGGAACCGGAGATGGTCTACTCCTATCTTTGTCTTCATAGACGTCCTCTACGTAGATTGTGTTTCTGGGAAGGTTTATGACTCAAGCCATTGCAGGTACATCTATACAGAAATGAAACTTTGCAAGTAGCTGAATTCAATCTGTCTCTACAAAAATCCGATATTTCTATTCATCTCATTAGATGCATTCACAGAATTACAGTTTCGAGCAAAACCAAATATATGAGAAACCAGTCTTATGGCAAATGAAAGAAGTTTCTGAAGAGGGTATAACAAGACCAACCTTGGTAATCAATGGTGTCTTAGACAAAAACTTTCACCATGAATTCTGTTCATTGAAGGTGATTTAACCTTTGTTGACACTGCAACAGAACAAAAAGAATTAATCAAGGCTTTAACTCTAAGTTACCATATGTGGAATTTGACTAACATATCTACAACAATGACTAACATACAAGTTTACATACCAGTTCCAAGTGAAATCCAATCAAATGACTTTGGTTCAGTTCAAATTTAAGTCCTTCGAATGCTACTTTCCTGAAATTGTAGATAATGAGGGAAAATCAAACAACACATTTGATAATGTCCCTAACAAAAAGCTCAAAGTAACTCCCTACTGAGAAATGTTTATCAGTCTCACCTCCATATTCTGATCTCGTAGATTCCACTACTACACCATCCAGAGTCCGTACAGTGCAGTGATAAATAACCTAAGAAGAAAACACACATAAGCATCAAAATTGACCTCCTTCAGGTCTCACCACAGCTTTCAACAAGCTCTCGGAAACAATTTTCTTCCTCCTGTTCCACATACAACTCTCAAATCAATGATCAATTCACTAGTCCCAGCAAACAAAATCGAATGATTCAAACATAGATTCCAAAGGGAATAGAATCACATGAACCTCTTATCATCTTTCGTTTCGGATTTCTTCTTCTTCGGCAAGAAATTCTGCTCCGTCTGATCAAGAACCTCACAACTCTAGTGTTAGGCCAAACGCAATACTTTTCGGATTCACGATCTTTAACCTAAACCACAACCGAGAAGCCTCGCATCATTTACCGATTTCAAAATCCTAAAATCACCTTGAAAGCCACATTGTTATCAACCACATTAGAGATCTGTTTCTAGATCTAAGACAAGAAAACCGAAATAATGAATCCAAAGAATCACGACGATGAATTGAAGAACCAGAAGCTCGACTCGATGTAACACATCCCGATTAGATCGCCGGAGATTCAAATCGATATTCCGTACAAACAACCAAAAGAGTTTTCCGGCAGATAATTCGTCCTGTGACGTCGTCTCCGGTTCAGAGAGAGCAATTGATGGAGAACAAAGATTGAAAGAAACTTATCTCCGAAAATTTTCTTCCTAAAAATCTGAATCGAATGTGCAAAGTGACGAGTCGCAAACGGCAAACCTAAAAAGTATCCTCTTTTATTATGACGTTATTTTTTTAGTCGGTTATAGAAACGACGTTAACCTTCTTCCGGTTTTAACTTTTGACATCGGTTTAAAAAATGACGTTAAAAAAGTGACGCCTCTTAACGTATTTTTTGTAGTGATTACAAAAGCAATATAAAGCCATGAGTAGTACGCATATATATGAAAGTCCCATGAGGCCATGACAAACAAAAAAACCATATACAAAGGGAATAAAAAACTCCCTATTCAATATTTTGCATAATGAAAGACTAGATGATTGCACCAATCACAAGCTATGCATCGCAACTTTTTTCCTAGAATAGTTTCCTTAGACGAGACACTCATATATAGTGTAAACTTCTGAATATTTCAGAATCTCAAACATACAAAAGAACTCCCTTTTCACAGTTCCATTGGTATGAACATCTCAGAAGAAAAAAAACCCAACAAAAAGTTTAATTGTTATGAGAGCAATTATGTGTGTTTAAACAGAAGTTAAAAATGATTACTCTACACATACATGTGTGGGTTACATATTAGAAGAAGGTACCCCAAACCATCATCGGCCGGCTGCACTAGATGCAGAGTTGGGCTTGAGAGGAAGCATATAATCATTATTTTTATTTTTTTTGGCTCAACTTCAACTTAACATTAACCAAGATAGGTTACATCACATATCTGAGTTCACTAAGGATTTTAACCAATTAGGCACAATAGAATACAACTTAGGACCATAATTCTCCAAAACAATAGTTTCCTTCGCTATTCTATCGGCGACTTTATTCCCTTCACGGGGCGAGAAGACAAACTTAACTTCTTTAAAGAGAGGAATTAAGCATATTCCGCACATCTTGTAGAACCGGGCTCAAATAGGGATGTCAACTGGACTAATCGGTTTTGGTTAAGCCCAAACAAAACCAGTCCATTTGAACATAAAACCAATTAAGACCAAATAAAACCAGTCCATTTGGACATAACCATTTGGACATTGGACAATCCAATACTCTTAAAAAATTAGGGTTAAGACAATTTGGGGAAAAAATAGATTTCAACACCAACTAAGACAATATTGTGCGAGCTTCTCTCGTCTCTCGTCGTCTTATCTAAGATAATTTTGTGTTCTCTTCTCTCGTCTCTCTCACCATGAAAGGAGCACGCTTCTCCTCGTCGCCTCTTCCTTCTAAGACATGTGTGTTCTGATAATTTATGTTCCATTTTGGTTCTTGTTTTTTTACTACAATGTGGCTAGAAACAGATTTATGTGTTAGTCATTCTGTTTATTGAAAACCCATTTTGGAATCTGACTTTGAAATCATTGTATTCAACGTGAAGGGTCATGTTAAATTGAAAAGTCAATTTGAGATTAGGATACATAAGTATCAAAACTGATCCGAATATCAAACGGAGACTACAACCCTTATTGTATATTCTCTGAGCATGAGCTGAAGCAAGCAACCAAAGATTACAATCAAGATCATTGTATTTGGCTTATTTTTGGACATGTCCAATTAGTCATGGACCAATTTGGTTTTGGTCATATTTGAACATCTTTTATTTGGTCATCGACCATAATTGTCCAGAAACTTGAAATGTCCATTTGGACATGGACTGACCAATTGACAACCCTAGATATAGTTCACTTTTTAAAAAAGTATAGTATATTTTTGGGTATAAAATTGTACGAATCTATAGTGAGAGAATTTAATTGTTGTTTGTTGAATATCATATTAGTGCAAATTAATATGGTTTGGTTTTCTGTCATCAATTACATAAAGGGTAATTTAGGATATAGTTAGTATAACTTTATAATTAATTTATATGGTGTGTACGGATTTATGTAAAAGTGGTTAATATAAATAAATCAAATAAACAATATATTTAACATGCGGTACGCTACGAAACATTTTTTATATAATACTAACAAATTATTCAATATGTTTGAAAATTCTGGTTCCAAAAAGTATGTTTTTATTATGGTAATTAATAACTTAAAAATTTTCATTTATCTGCACCATATGATTCATAAATCATATAATTTTTCTCTAAAAATGTTGTAATTTTTAATTTCTAAAATGTTTGTTCGTTAGTTTGTGTGACAACTTTTTTTAGTTTTTAATTTTTTTTATTTAAATATATAATATATACTCCCTCCGTCCCAAAATATAGAATTTTTGAATAAAATCACGCTTATTTAGAAAAATTTTAATTAAATACTTAATTACCAAATTAAAACAAATTACCAAAAAGAAAAAATTTCCTATTCTTTAATTAAAATTTTAATGTAAAATTTTTGGTAATTTGTTTTATTAAATATTTAATTAAAATTTTCCTAAATAAGCGTGTTTTTACCAAAAAATTCTATATTTTGGGACGGAGGGAGTATAGTTTTAAATTTTAATAAAAGCTATAACTATTTATTTTATTGTGTTTGTAGTCTACACTATTATAGTTAGATTAATCATCAGAGATACGACTATGACCTGTATGTTTAAATTCAAAACCATGAATCGGCAACGAAATAGATCACAAATGGATCCACATGAATTCATTGGTAGAAGGAATCTCATATACGCATATCCGTGTTCAAGTATTAATCACGTCAGATCGGTGAGGAAGAAGAGATCATTTCCGAGAATGGGAATGAGGAACCCGTCACACTCACATATGTCAAGGTTGAGGTTCAAAAGGATGCTGAGATGGGATTCAAATCAGAACTAATGCTAAACTGATGCTAAAGAAACAAACAATGACTCGTTCAAGCCAATAGACCAAATCAGTTTTTCATCCGAAAGGGCCGGTTTAATAGTTATAATAATAATAAGGGCCTACTCAGGGACAACAATGGTCAGGTTTTGTGGCTGGGAGCTCGAGCACTCCCGAGAGTCGGAACGGTCATGGAAGCAACTAGAGGCAATTCGATGGGCCATGCTCACTATGAGTAGATTTCAGTACAAACAGGTCATATTTGAATCTGATGCTCAAGAACTCATCAAGTTGCTGGATAGTGGTGAGGGATGGCCACATTTGAGTAATAGAAAATTTAAAGAAGGGGTCTAAGTTAAACTTTTTTTTTTTTTTTTTTGTTGAAGTAAACATTATTTCTTTATTTCAAACTATATATGTTAGGAAAATCCTTCATATGAAAAAAACCAAACCAAACAAAGATCTTTTCATCGTGTAAATTAATCATTCCCAAATTAGGAAATTGATTGTCAGGTTTTTATTTGTCGATCTAGCTACTTAAATTCCATCTAAATTTTGGTTATCAACTAGAATTCCTCTTATATATATATAAAAAAAAACATATTTTTAAAAGTAAAAGACAGAGATTGAGAAAATAAAAGAAATAAGAAGAAGAAGAGGTGGTTTGGTCAAAAGATCCCGAAAAGAGAGCAATAACACACATTCACACGCTTCTTACGAGCAATCGCCACCTCCTTTAACAATTTTGTATGCATGGCTATAAAAAAGAATCTCTAATAACCCCAAAATCAGAATTCATCTTTTGACAACAACAAAAACTCTCTTCGTCAACGACAAACGCGTTCACTCTTCGTTCACGTTGGGGAAATTGAAATAATATCTCCTTCGTAACATAAAAGAGAAAGATCGTGATGACTTTCGGAGCCGTGGACGGAATGTTCCGCAATATCTTTGAAGGTTGCATCTCTAGCTGTGACTCTTCCATCCAAAGACGTCCATACCACAAGAACTGCGGTTGCGCGCTTCACGAGAGATCTCGTGGTGGAGGTTCAACGACCCCTTGCCGCCGCCATGGAAGGTCGGAGAACGTCATGTTCCCAATCCAACGGTCTTGGAGCGAAGGGAACAGTTTGGCTCTTCATCTTGCCTCATCTTCTTCTTCCTCTAACCTCCAGTCGCTTTCGTCGTCTTCGTCTATTTCTACCCTCGCATCGTTATCCTCCACAGTGTCTGATATTGATTCTCCTATTTAAGGCATAAACTACTAGTTCCTATTCAATTAATTGTGTCTTTTCTTGTTTGTTTTGAAGAGAGTCAAATGATGTTTGATGTGTGATTACAAATATTTCATGGATTTCCTTGGATATCTATGGACTCCTATTCAAATGTTGTAATGGTGAAATATAGGGAGGTTTTAATAACATTTGTACAGTTAAATCACGTTTTTGGGTGTAATTTTAGTTTAAATTTTTTGTAATATATATGATCTTCAAGCTTTTTCTTTTGGTTTTATGTTTTTGGCTTCCCACTGTCTTTATATTGTTTTTGATTATACCACGCTATCAATTGTCCAAATCTCTTGACATTACAATTTAGAGTTGTTGAGCGACTTAGATTGTTTCTTCTAAGAAAAGAGAAAACAAAATGGATTGTCTTTCATACTTAAAAGATAAAATATTTGTTTATTTACGAGACTAGTGTAAAGGGTCATGCTTTGCATGGTATAAGAACAAATGCGTTTTTATAATGTTTACTTGTTTTTTTGGCCATACATAATGTTTATTTATTATTTTATCTTTCTTAATGTGTATGTATGTGAATATGTGATTAATTAATTATTAAAGAGAAGGTAATGATAAATATTTCAAAATAGAAAGTTGTTATAATTATATAATAAAAACAAATTTTTGAACAAACACATAATAATTTGATTAGCAGAATAAAAATAGAACGTAAAATTCCGAATAACTTTCCAACCACGGGTATAAATAGAATCTTAAGACCAAACGCAATGGCACAACCTTTGAAGGGTTGTGATTAATAAAAAATTAAAAAGTAATCAAACAGTGTAAAAATCAGGAGAGAGGGGTTGTAGGTTTACAACCGGTTGTAGAGATTATTTTAATCTCTTCTCTCTCTCTCTCCTTCCTTCTCTCTCTCTTTTCTCTTTCTCATTAAATTTTAATAATAAAAAAATATTTCACACCCACTCCACCTATTTTACCATTGCCCATGCTCTAATACATTGGGAAAACACCTTATTGATTTAGAGCTTACGATTACGTTGAAGAGGCTTCCGGGTTCAACCTTGGTTTAAAAGACAAGTCATGTGCGTAATCTATAGAGGCTTGCTAGGAGTTGAATTGCTTAAAATTTGGTATGTTATACATAATTAGGTGACTAAAACTAAGTAAATTACTAAGTTAAAACCGGCTAAAGTAAACCAGTCAAAAATCAAAATCAAGTTAGTTAACCTTCTTAACCGAGTAAAACTAATCAACCGGCTTGATTTATTTTGACCTACGTAGACCAAATTTGACTATGTTTATATCTACGAACTTTCAAATTTGGGACGATTTAATCACCAACTCTCAAAATGTCATTTTAATCACCAAGTTTCAAAACGGAAAAAAAACAATCGATTTGGGGATTTTGTTTTGTTTATTCAGAGTTAAAACGACGTCGTTTAAGCTAAACAGGAACATTAACGGACAGTTAACCCCGTCTTAGACGATACTAACAGAGAGTTAATGTGATGCCTAAATCGGCGTGGTCAACGAAACTTATGTATCAACAAGAGAAATCTCGAATTTTTATATTCATTCTCATCGGGGGCTATTCGTCACGTAGTCTCTCTCGGCTACTATTCTTTATCTCGAACCCTCCATCGATAACAAATCTCATCGATAATCTTTTCTCACAACCACCACCATTATTTTTTACCGACGGTCCGAGAAGATTTGTCTATCGATAGATTTTGTGGTTAGATTTTTTTCCTTTTTTCTATTCGTATTCTTATTATTTTTTTTCTTATTTGATTGATTGTTGTTCTTGAATTGATTTATGGGGTTTTTAGAAAATGAATCATCTAGTTTCATATTAAAATTTAGATAATTTTGCAGAATCAAAAGTTTGTTTTTTGTTTTCAATTTATTCATTCAACCAGTTTTTTTTTTTTTTTTTTGTCTAGAATATGCATCATGTGGGTTTTAAACCCAAGTAATGACACATTGACTACAATACAAAAAACTAGGGTCGAATACAGAGAAAATACCCTACTTTTGGAATACTCTGATTTGGATATAAGTTTATTCAAAATTTGTTAAAATGAGTTTTTCAAGCAAAGTCAAACGTTTTGTATTTCATTATGGTAATTTTATTTATTATATTTCATATAAAATTTTCTAATGTGATGCCAATAGGAGCCTTGCATGAATGGAAAATAATAGAGAAAGCAAAATAAAACACATGTAAACCATTTTCATCCTTCACATTAATTACCTATTTTCCCTTTTTAAATTGTTTGATTGCTATTAAAAAGAGAGAAACGTTCTCTTAGTTTTTTTTTTACCTTACAATCCTCATTTTTCCTTGTAAACGATTCATTGCTATTTTTTGCTCGAATGATTGAGTTTCTAGAGTATTGGATTTGTTTCGACAAATCCATGAAATAATTCTCTCAAACATTTTTTTTTCGAATTAGTTCTTCAACTTCTCTAGTATTCCCTCAATTCAATCTTGACTATAGTGATCGTTTTTATGATGTGGAGGACGAAAAAATATTGAATCCCCTTGTGTCATCAACTGATGATACTGAAGGAGAAAGATTGCGATTATTCTAGATTAAGTTTTCTTTGTGTTTTTGTTTTGTAGTACCAAAATCGTATTTATTCCACTGAACATCATATGTTTGTAGCTTCAAATTTGATTTTGGTTGGCATAATCTCTGATCAAATATTTGTTTCTTGCAGTAAGACGATGGAATTTGTTAATAAAGGTAAAGAAAGTGGATCATTATTTGTCTCTGAGCTTCAAAAAGTTGAGAGATCTGATAATTCTACATATCAGAGAATAACAACAATGGTATTGAAAACCATTACATCTATTGATTTTATGATCTTGGTTTTAGCTTATATGATTTATCATACTTATTTGATTATATGATTTATGCAGAATAAGGATATCAGTGAAGGTAGTAGTAGTGGTAATGTTTTCAAGAAAGATATGAAAGCAGTTGGTAGTAAGAATGTAAAATATTGCTTTAAATTTCTCTTAAAAATTAGAAACTAACGATTATAAGTTTGACAAGCAGATTCTCCCAACAACAACAACGTTGTGAGTAGGATCAAGAATTCTAAAGCCACTGAAGAGCAGGATATTCAATTTAAGGTTTCACTTCCGCAGGGTATACATTTAACTTCCATTTCAGGTATTGATATACCCTTTAAAGAAACTGGAAATGTATTTCAGTTTCTCGAGTTTTGTTCAGCTTTTGGAAAGGTATGTTAATTTTTTTATCTATCTCTTGCAATTAACTCATGATCTGTAGTAATTCTTTGTGTGTTTCTTTACTATTTACTCTTAATTTAAGATTCATTTTGGTTTTTATGATAGGCCCTTGGTTTGAAAGAAGGACAAGCTATATATATTGTGCATGAACTTTTTTCAAAAGGGCGTACAAAGAGACAACAACACTCCTCTACTATCTGGATGATGAAACGATTGTTGGATTTAATATCAAAGGATAGAGATATGTATGTCTTTTTTTCGTTTGTCCCCAAATAGTATATACATATTTTGTTTATTTGTTTTTAAATTTTTAATGTGTTTGAATCATTACAGGTCTTTGTCTCTATGTGCAACTAACAACATTTGGTTTGTTGCTATTGGAGATCTACTACTAAAATCAGGAGTTTTGAGTGAGGATTTCCCACCTGAAACTTTTGAAGGAGGTGTTGCCAAGTATGAGGAGATGGATGCATCAAGAAGACTGAAACTTCTAAACTTCTTATGTGATGAATCACTTAGCACAAGGTATGTAAATATATGTTAATATCAAAGTTTCTTGTAATTTATGCTTCGATGTAACTTAAAAACATATCTTTTATATGTTTAGGGCAATGCGGAATTTTATTAAGAATGAAGATGCAGAGTCTAAAGTAAAGAAAAGAGAAGCTAGAGAAAAGGCTAAAACTGCAAATAAAATGGTAACTCATTTTTAGAATATGCAAGATGTATTAAATATCAATTCTATGCACTAAACCTCGCTTTTTATAGGAGAAACAACTGACAGCTTCGTTGTCTGATGAAGAGCATACTGCAATTTTGTCAGAACTAAGAGTTAAAGCTAAAGAAGCACATGACGAGATGTTGAAGGCAAAGGAAATGGCATCTAGTAAATCCCTGCTTAGACTCTTTATATCAATGGTCATAAAAATGTTGTGTTATATTTTTGTGTTTCATATTCTTATGAAGGCCTAACTTAACTAACAATGTTTGCAGAGAAGCAAAGATGTGATGCTGTTAGAACTGACCCAATCTTATTGGATGACAATGGTTGTGTTCTCTGGAAACTGAATTGCTTTGAAGAAGAACCAAAGTTTTTGCTTCAAGGTCTAAATTTACTACCTCGTTGTTTACATTCACGTTTCTTATTTGAACATCTTTAGTAATTTAATCTTGTTCTTTATTCATGCAGGTCTAGGAACATTTGATGATTCAATGCCTCATGAAAAATGGTCAGCCTTTAAGGCTGAACAGAAACAAGATATAGAGAAATTTATTTCTTCCAAAAAGTGAGTCAGTTTCATGTATAGACTACTAGTAGTATAACGTTAACGTTAACATTTAAAAAAAAAATCTCGACATTAATTAAACAATAAAAATTGTTGTTTCTATTTTGTAGGATGAAACAGAAGAATGCAAATGTGGCACCATCAGAATTAGCCCTAAATCATAACTCAGGAGTCATCATTTCTGAACAATCCTAAAGCTTTTTGTTAATTCTCTTCTTTTGTTATCTTGACTTTCCTAGTCCATTTTGAATATTTGAAAATTCTTCTCTTTTGTTATCTTGACTTCTCTTTTGTTTAATATGTTGGTCCAATGAAAACCGATATGCGGTATAATAGTTAAATAAGACTATGTCCAATATAGCCTTTTATCTTTTACTCTAAAATAGAGTCACTCTACAATAAAATAGAGTTTCTCTCCAATATATCTAAATTTATTTTAATAGATATTTATACATATGATAATTTAAATTAATAACAATCTCATCATATATTGCGATTAAATAAGGCAGCAACGAAAAACTAAAGTAAATATAGAAAAGTAACTTTGAATATAATAAATTAAAATTTGTTAAATTTAAATATGTTAAAAGGACTATTGATTATTACATGTGAATTTTTATTTTTCCTAGTTTATTTAAAATAAAATAAGAAAGTGGAAACAATTCTATGAAAGAAAGTTACATTATTTTCCTTAAAAGAAGAAAAAACTTCCATTTATTTAATTTTCTTTCTTGACTAGTCTTATTTTTTACTATAAAGGTTTCTTCTATTTTTATTAATAAATCACACTACTCGAAAAAACAAATCAAATGAATGAAAATATATTTTTTAAAAAAATATAGAAATAGATTTTACAAAATATTAAAATATATATGGGAAATTTTGAAAATTGTCCATTTTGGTGTACTGTTTTTCAAAAACGCCCTCATCAACTGTTCATTTTCACAAATGACCCTTGTTGTTATGGTATTTTACTGTTCTTAATCTCTTTCTTTTACTAGATTTTGGGTCCTAAATCACTATTATCACTTGTAAATATGCATTTATCATATATTTAAAGGTATTTTGCATTTAGACTCTTAGGATATGCATTTGCATTGCATTTGGTGTTGATTTAGAGGGAGTTATTGGTAGATGGACTAGTGTCATGAAAGTGGATTAGTTTATAATTAGGGATTTAAACCACTATATTAAAGTCTTAACCGCACCTATAGGAATCAAAACCAAACTAATGATCTCGATCCCTAGTTGCAATCTACCTAGCTAAAGAGACTCATAGACCTTTTATCTTTGTATTTTCGTTTTTAACTTTTGAGTTGACTTTTTCTAAACTGCATTTATATCATTTATCTTGCCATTTTTTCTTGTTTATGGTTAATTGCTTAGCTTAGACACTTGTTTAGCTTTGTAATTTGCCTTTGGTTTTGATTATTTCATATCCGTTTTGGCTCTTTTATTTTTATTTCCCAATCTTACTTAAGTTGTTAGTCTAAAATCAAACATTTACATTGTTCTAGATTACTTTAGTTCTTGTATTCTTAGTGTGCAAACTCTACTCTTTGTGGTTCGACCCTAAGTACTAGAATGATATGATTATTACTGCATTGGAAATTTAATTGAATAAATCACAAGATCACCTCTCATTAAATCACAATTTTATAAGGTTTTATAAAATTTATAAGATATTTTTTGATGGTACCTACTACTTGGATACTCGATCCAAGTATTTATAAAGTTATATAAGGTATTTACACCCGTGTAAAGGTAGTTTGTGTATGTTTTTATAAGGTTACGTACATATTTGGGTAGATATCATATTTTTGGGGATATTTTGATAAGGTTTAGAAAGGGGTCATTTTTAAAAAGTGGTATTGAAAAATAGGCATTTCTAATAATTTATCAATATATATTTTGTTTTTCTCAAATATAAATTTAAATAAATCCAATACATGTAAAATACAAATATTATATATATATATATATATGAAAATAAAAACCTACAATTTTTTGAGAAATTATAAGCTGCGTTTCTTTTTATACAATATTTAATTATTAAAATAATAGAAAAGTAACTTTCCTATAAATAAATTTCAATTTCTTTATTTCATATATGTCAAATGATATTTTTATTTTCACATGTAAACAATGTTTAAGAAGGGAGCATGTAACTGTGTAAGTGTGTATTTATTTAAGCTATGAGGTTCATCTATATAAGAAGGGAGCATTTCATATATTAATGTTCTCTGACAAAAAAAAATGAAGAACAAGGGTCACTAGCGAACTAAAATGCCAACGAGATGCCAGAATCCCAAATTCAGAGGGATGGAAGAAGTAGAAGATGCAACAAAGAAAAAAAACCTACTAAAGATTCCACCAAATCGAGCTTGAGGTAAACTTAATGCAATTGATAAATGTGTATGAATTATCTAAGGAACCGTATTAAGTATAGGCCGATGAGTATGTGTCCCTTTGTCCAAGTAAGCCTATCGGAGTGTGTAGAATATCCTTCAAACATGTACACTGACTAGCCACAAGCTGATTATGACAAATGAGTTTCCAGACTTGAGATTTATCCATAATGAGATACGTTTTGCATTACATAGTCGATTTGGAATCTAATTGCCAGTGAACTAGAGAATATTGGGAACCTTGGGTTAATTAAACAGATGATTTGAAACATTTGGAAGTAACCAATGATTTAGAACAACTGGAGTCAAATAAGAGAAAGGAGCCTTCAATTGAACCGATGATTTGGAAAAATTTGGAGCTAAACGGATACATATATGTGTGATCTACACAGCTTACAAATACAAACACAAGAGAGGAAATTAGTTCTACGTGTGATCTATATGAATCATCTCAAACATATGTGCTCGGTAAAGTACAACAAAAAGCTACAAACGAAATGGGATCAATTCCTTCTCTAACCGGCCGATTAAACTCTCAAAGAGAACAGAAAACACCAACGAGAAGAGACAATCCGAGCAAGAAAAGACAAACAATATGAGTCAATAACAAAGCTTGGCCTGGAATAGAATCACTTCCTGCATTACCTGCGTCACAGACGATTATCTCTTGCGGCATATCGTCATGCCATTGCCGATTGAAACCTGATCATGCGCAAAAGAAAGGTGGAAAAAAATCAAACATTAGCTTAGAAAAGAGCTGTTAGGAGCACAAAGTGTTCAAAATCCAACAAAGAGAAAAACTCACCATACTAATGCTTACACGTTTATCATCCATTAACTTTTTGTTGAAATTCCTAATGCTGATGGTCTTCGCATCATCCACCTGTCGAATTTATCGATATCAAATTATGGTCATTCGAGAAGCTTTTTTAGAGCATGATTAATGTTAAGATGTATACCATGGGATCCACAACCCATCCATGCCAAAGAACATCATCCATCACAATGACTCCACCAACCCTGACCTGCAACAGTAGATATAACCGCTAAAGCTAACTTGACGACGCCTATTGAAAGAAGACTAGCATTCTGATCTTGTTCTTCTTACGAGTCGAAGTAGCAATTCAAAGTACTCCTGTAACATCTCCTTATCAGCATCTAGAAATGCAAAATCATAGCTGCAAATAAGAAAAGCTGAAATGAGTCAATCATTTACATCGACAATTATATAAAAGATAGGCTTACAGTATTTACCTGGACTCTTCACCGTTTTGAATCATAGACATCAAAGATTCTGCTGCAAGACCATGTTTCACAGTGACCTGAGTAGAGTAAGCCAATTAAAGAATCGCTCGTAATGAGTTATAGATATGAGATCAACAAGAGGCCGAATATATATTGAGAAACCATTTTACAATTATGGTTATCACTTTATACGAGACAATGGCCAAAATACTTGAGTCACAAAACAGCTCGTAGTACCTCTTAGCAATAACTGATAAGATATTTATCGCTCTCACCTTGTGAGAGACTCCGGCAAGCTCGTAGTACCTCTTAGCAACTTCAAGAGAGTTAGAATCCTTATCACAGGCAACAAGACGCCCTGATTCTGGTAGAACCAATGCCACAGCCAATGATGAATATCCCTGTTTGGAAACACGAGCTCGTTATCATCTTCATAAGTAAATAAATAGAAGCCAACATAACGAAACTCATTGGAAAAAGATTAAACACCGTGTAAACTCCAACTTCAATACATCTTTCTGCTCCAAGAATCTCCACAAGCATCGCGAGAAATTGCGCTTGATCAGGCGACACCTACATCCAAACTCAAATGTAATTTTCCATATAAAGTTACCTCACTAACCAAAGGAAGCTATTTCAAACAACTAGCATTAACCAGAGTTCATCAAAGAAGCTAAAACCAGTAAAAGAAATACCTGAAGTTGGCTAATGGCAGTCTCTTCTCGAAGTTGCTTCAAAATCTAAAACATAAATCAACTCACAAAGTAAATTCTCTGTAAATCTGATTAAGCGGAAGATGAAAAGCAAAGCAGAGGAAGAGTTATACACCTCATGCTCGCGAACGTTGTTGAGGACATAGTCGTAAAGGCGAGGAGTGAGACTGACAACCATTTTGTTACCGTACTTGTCGTCATCCGCCATAACTAAAGTACTCGACTCTGTCGGGAAGTTTCCAACAACAGAGGACGTCGGCCGGATAAGTCGAATATCAGGCTTTCTAGATAATGAAACTTGATCTGATCCCCGGGGGCAGAAGTTATCTGGGAGATCATCTACAGCTTGTAAGCTGATCAAGCAGGAAACCAACAAAAGGAAAGGTATGCTCAGTGATAACGACGGCATCGCATCAAATCGATCGATTTGTTGATGACTCTGGCTGCAAATTCTTATAAACTTCTTTGGGTTGACAACATCTTTGGGTTGATTGGGGAGGACAGAGAATTTAAAATGTAAAATAATAGGCGGTCGCTTTAAAAAAGTTTTTTAAAGTCTCTCCCAACATGATAATTGGTAATAAACAAGTTCAGTGGACATGAAAAAAAGAACCAACTCAATCGCACAAACAAACGATGAATCTAATTAAAATCTCAATTTCAAGTGTTTTCAAATCAAATCAACCTCAATATGAATCAGCTGCGTATTTTTAAACCAAGAATTATCGTATGAATTACTCAAAAAAATTCAAAAAGACAAGAGATAACTTGTAAACCTTTAAAACCACACAAGAAAAATAAAGAAAACAGCCAATTTTTGCAACACTAGAGATATTCAGAGCCTACAAAGACCACAAAGAATTGAAAATCTATGACATTGACACTTGGGGATGATAGTTTTTTATGTGTCATCCAAAGAAAGCAAAATTTTAAACATAGGCCCTGTTCGTTACGGTGTCGCTGGCGACACTAAATTAACAAAGAAAAAAAAAATCAAAAGAGACGCTGAAGTCGCTGTTTGCTTAATCAATTTAACGGCGCCGCTTTTTGTTTTCCACCTCAGTGACCTTATAATATTTGCTTTCACAAGAGTTAAAATAGGGTCGCTTGATTATGTCGCTGGCGACACTGTAACGAACAAATTCATAGGTATCGATCAAAGATTTTCTCATCTCGTCGATAATAGAGCTGGGTCGGGCTTCCCTTAGCTTGAAGATGATGTCTATAACAGAGAGCTCTGTTCCGGTTGTGTCTGGGCCGCAGAAAGCAGTCCAGTCATTAACGATCATACCCGCACCTATAACTTCACAACCGCGGTTCACGGTTCCTGCAACCAGAGGGACTTGAAGAAGTGTTGAGAGTTCATCCAAATCTTCCACTGAGGTTTGAGGATGGACCTATTTGAGAATAATACAAAATTTTAGCTGCATGATAATCGAAAGGGATTGGTTATGTTTGGTACTATCTTACAATTCCACCGGTGTTGGATAAGGCACAATGGCTGCCTACAAGAATATTGCCTGCAATTGTCTGACGGAAAACTTCAACACCAAGAACATCGGCTATTATTTCCTCAGTTTCCTGTCAATCCAGAAAAAGCAAGCACCAAAAAGCATAATAATATGAACCATTGACATGCCAAGATATAATAAAATCATCCAATAGACAATGCAGTTACAGTAAGGGAGCATTATGAGCTCCAGACATGTGATTCACGCGTATTTTTGTACAAAGCATTAATTGAGAAACAGCAGAGATATGTTTTGTAAAACGGTAAAAGTTGTGCAGGACATATATTTACCTTGTCAAGATCAGTGTGCGCAAGAGCAACATGGTCATTGCAGGCAATGCAATTTCCAAGAGCAGAGAGACGTTCATCGATTCGCTGGACCACAACTTGATCAGGTAGACTGTTCCTCAAGTGTTGAAGCTCTGTCACGGTCCAAAGGAAAAAACCATAAGCACAACTCAACCATACTACAGAGCCAATTACAACAAAGTAAATGGAGAAAAGAATAATCATGTTCAACAAAATAAAATGTTGTATTACCTTGGTCAGTGGTTGTATGAGGCACAAGAAGGCCATTTTTGTTTCCTATATGGAGAAAAAAAGCCACGTTCATTAGGCTTGTGGGAAAATATCAGCAAGCAGTTATAAGGTGTTGAGAAAGCTAACCAGCACAAGAACGCCCAATACTTTGTGATCCACCAATAGATGTCTTAACAATAGGGATAACATGTGCTAACTCCGACTCAAAAGCACTGCAAAGCATCAACAAAAATTAACAAAGCAAAACTGAAACTTTTACAGAGTGACGACTAAGCAAACAAAACATACCTGTAAAATTTCTCAGAGCCACCTATAGCGACTAAGCAATAGGCATTAGTGAGTTTGGAGTAGACACCAATTTCAGGACTGTTCTCAAACTGAAGACCTACATGCAGCCCCTTAGAAAGATAGAGTAAACACAAGAGCGTAAGTAGGGCTAGGTCTATCTGCAGAAAACTTACGAGTTGCCATTAGAGAGAGGAAGCCTGTGCTAACGTACACCTGAGGTACAACAAATCAATCATATATCAAAAAGACAAATAGAAAGAGAAAATAAGGGTTTATAAGCTACGATTACATATTCCTAAACAACGGACAGTAAATTTATACGGCAACAATTAGATTACTTGAAAGAGATATACGTTCTGCTCAAAGAGGAAGCTTACTTGAATCGAGAAAGAGAAAGCGGCCAAGGAATAGTAAGAGGAAGAAACAGATGGAGTACTTTGAAGCTTTTATGAACAAGAAAAGGGTTTCACGCCGTCCCTGGACAATCCAAAGATGCCTTGGGCCCTAATTTAAAGGAAACAATGGCACAAATGCCACATTTCAAGAAAATCCAATCACAACTGCCACCCCTTTTTTCTCATTTAAAAAAAAAAATTAAATATATAGAAAAAAGACCAAAAAATCTAACTTAACCTGTGTATGAGTGGTGATCTGTTGTCGAGCTAAGATCTTGGTGACCGCCTATGACCATGTTTTAAACATAACAAGATTGTTAATGTAGAAGACAAGAGTTTGAGGAGTTTAAAATTGCCAGAAATTAACGAACAAGCTACTAAACAGTACAAAACAAGTGTGAAAACATTATATGACAATGCAAATAAACTAAGCTTGATGCTTGACATTTTCAAGATTAGTTAAAATAAAGAATTCATGTTAAGAAAGAGTGAATAAAATCATAAAGCAATCGAGAGAAACAGACACAAATATCTTTTATAAGTAACTCTTATCTAAAGGATCCACTAAGATCCCAGAGAAGAAGCAAAAACAATGGAAATTAAAACAACTTTTTTCAACCTCCATGGACCATGGACTGATGGACCTATTCTATCACAGCTCTAAGACTTATTCAGCTTATAGAAGGAGCTTCGTAACAGAGAAGAACACAGACCTCGTGTAGAGAGTATCTGCATAAGAAATCATTTTCAATTGAATCAAAGCACAAATGAAGCAAGATAAAGGGAAACACACAATTCAATTACTCAAAAATGAAGCACTGAAACAAATATGAAAGTTACATAATTAAGCAAGAACTCACATTCACTCAAACAAAGTATATAACCCAGAAGATTTGTCACTCCACACGGTATGGTTCAAGCACAAGTAAATTCTAGAACCCTATACTCAATTACTAAACTCTATAGCCACCAAATCAATGAAGCTTTTACCTTTGTGAGTGGTCTTCTCCTTGAAAATGTTCATTGTCTTCTCTGAAATTGAGTCAAGGAAGAAATCGCTACTCCTTGAATAAAATTAACTAGGTACAGCACCCGCGCTTCGCGCGGGATTGTATCTCTAAATTATATCGTATAATTTGTTTTCGTAATTTAATTGTGATATATAGCCAAATTCTTTGGGAGATTTGCAAAAATACCCTTTCAGCCATGCCCTTATGCAAAAATGCCCTTTCACTTTGTCACTTTGCAAAAATACCCCTCAATTTGTAGCAAAAGGACCAAATTGCCCTTAATGATCAAAACCCTATCTTCAAGACTCAAAATCCTATCTTCTTCAAAAATTTCCCGCAAAAAATTTTCCCGCCAAAAAATTCAAAAATTTTCCCGCCAAAAATTTCGGAAATTTTCCCGCCAAAAATTTCGGAAATTTTTCCGCCAAAAAATTTCGAAATTTTTCCCATCAAAATTTTCCCGCCAAAAAATTCGGAAATTTTCCCGCCAAAAATTTCGAAAATTTTTCCCGCCAAAAATTCCGAAAATTTTTCCCGCCAAAAATTCCGAAAATTTTCCCGCAAAAAAAAAATCATGTAAAAACCATATAAAAACCATGTAAAAACCATATAAAAACCATGTAAAAAAAACCATATAAAAACCATATAAAAAAGCATGTAAAAACCATGTAAAAACCCTTATAAATACTTTGTAAAACGCCTATAGAACATTTTTGCAATAAAATGGTTTTACAAGGTATTTATAAAAACCATATAAAAGACCATAGAATAGCCTTGTAAAAACTTTATAAAAATCTTAAGGAGTTACAAAGTTTTTGTATTAAACCATATAAAAACCATATAAAAACCATATAAAAACCATGTAAAAACCATATAAAAACCATATAAAAACCATATAAAAACTATGTAAAAACCATATAAAAGCCATGTAAAAACCATGTAAAAAAACCATATAAAAACCATGTAAAAACCATATAAAAACCAGGTAAAAACCATGTAAAAAAAACCATATAAAAACCATGTAAAAGGTATTGTTTTTCCCGCCAAAATTTTTTTTCCGAAAAAATTTTTCCCGCCAAAAAACGTTTTTTCGTAAAAAAAATTTCCGAAAAAAAAAATTTCCCGCCAAAATTTTCCCGCAACTTTTTTGGCGGGAAAAGTAATCCCGTAAACCACAAAAAGTTTCCCGCCAAAAAAAATTTTTGACAAAAATTTCCCGCAAAAAAAAAATTTCCCGCCAAAATTTTTCCGTAATTTTTTGGCTGGAAAAATAATCTCATAATTTATTCCGCCAAAAATTATTGTAATTATTTATTTTTTTGAATATAAATATTTTTTAAATAAGGTTTAAGTTTATAACATAAGGGCAAAATGGTCTCTTTAGTACAAATTATAGAGGGTAGATCTGAGAGGGGCATTTTTGCAAAGTGACATAGAAGGAGGGGCATTTGTCTCAATTTCTCAAATTCTTTTACAATATTAGAATTTAATTATAATACTTTATTATTTTCTTCTATATCGGTATTATCATTTGTTTTTACATGGTAAAAAAAATATTTCATTACTTCACAAGAATTACATTTTATTATTACATATTATAGTTTTTATGAAAACGTCATAAGGTTTTTATACTTACATATTTTTAAATATCCATGCAATTTTATTTACTTCATAAAACAAAATAATATATTTTTAAAAATAAATCTACACCCCATCTACTAATTGTATCTATAATACCTAAAATGGATGTGTATAACTAAAATTTAAAAAATAATTTGTTTCATAAACCTTTTTTTTTAAATAATAGTTTGCGACTCTTCTTAACAAAATAACAATAAAAAGTATAATTAGAAGGAGTACGTTATTTACAAGTAATCGAAAACAGAAAATTGAATTTGACTGTTTTAACTAATGTTATTATTCTATGATTATGTTCAATTTGGAGTAACTTATGCCACAAATATCCCCTATACTTATTTGAAAATTTTATTTTTCTTCCTTGGTTTAAACTTATATAATTTATAACAAATTAGGGAACTTAATTCTTAAATAAAGCACTCTTCAATTAAATAGGTATAATTTATTGTATTCATTTTCAAATTTATTTTTTAATTTTTTTAATTTTTTTTATAAAACTAATGCAACGGTACAGTTGTAAATAAATTCATTTTGTAAGGATAAATTGTTAAGTTGTACAATGAGCTCTGTAATGCTGACACGTGACGAGAATGTTTCTCATTTAATGTATAGGGGATTCATTTTCAAATTTATTTTTTAATTTTTTAATTTTTTTAATAAAACTAATGCAACGGTACAGTTGTAAATAAATTCATTTTGTAAGGATAAATTGTTAAGTTGTACAATGAGCTCTGTAATGCTGACATGGCGAGAATGTTTATATTTTAATATATGGGGGATTTTTCTCAAATAAAAATCCAGTTAGCCCAAAATGATGATGCCATTTTGGATTGATAACAATGTTTTAAAAATCATGGGCCAACAAATAAGCTACACATAGTAATCCAGTTAGCCCAAAACGGCAACGTATAATAGAGTTCGTAAAAGGCAAAGAGAGAGAGACATTGTTATCAATCCAACATGGCATCATCATCATTCATTCTCAACCCTCCGATTCTCTCCGGCATCATCACCCGTCGTAACCTCCTCCTCTCAACCACCATCACCACCGTCTCTCCTCCTCCTCCTCCTACTCCTAAACCACCTTCCCCTGACATCACAATCACCGATCGTGTCTTCCTCGACTTCACCCTCTGTCCTACCTACTTCCGCTCAGATCCCAACGCCACACTCTCCTCAACCACACCTTGCTCCGATTCAACTCCTCTCGGCCGCGTCGTTCTCGGATTATACGGCCGTCACGTTCCTCTCACTGTCTCTACTTTCAAACGTATGTGTACTTCTTCTTCTACTTCTTATAAGAACACTCCTGTCCACAAAATCTTCCCTGGTCAGTATTTTCTCGCCGGAAGACAAGGAGAAGGACGGCGATATACGACGGAAGTTGGATCTGTTCTAAGAGATTTGCCTCGGAACACCGACGTTGTTAATTCTAAGGCCTTCTTGCTTCCTCACGCTCGTGCTGGTGTTGTCTCTCTTTGTTTATCTGAGAATGATGATGATGATGAAACTAGACTCGATCCTGATTATAGGAATGTTGAATTCTTAATCACTACTGGTCCTGGTCCTTGTCCGCAGCTCGACGGTGGTAACATTGTCTTCGGAACTGTGCTTGAAGGTTAAAAGTAACATTAATCTTTTTCTTTTGAATTCTTGTAATGTAAGAAATTGAGTTGTGATTTTTGGGGTGTTAATCTCTTGCAGGATTAGATGTGGTGACGAGTATAAGTTCGATTCCAACGTATAAGCCGTCGGAGAATATTCAAAAGTTTAACGATTTTGCCGAGTTTCTTGGAGATGAAAGAGCTCAAAACGCAAGATCTTTGTGGAACAGACCTCTAAAGACGGTTTATATCAGTAACTGTGGAGAGCTCAAGGTCACCAAACCTTCACTCTCTCCAACTTTGCCTTAGTATATATCTGTAATGTGTGTGTAAAGTCATCCTCTAACTCTCTATTGTCTCAAACTCTGCCTTAGTAGTATATGTATATGTGGCAACCATTTTAATTCAATTCTTCTCAAGTTTCCTCTGCTGCTTGCTAAAGATTAAGAAAGGTAAGAGCTTATAATCAAAACAGAGGTTGTGGTTGTTTGACTTGTCCTCTAGAACTAACCTTCCAGTGGAAGAAGCATGGGTTGTAATCATCTGCAGAGAAAGTAATTTAGGTTGGACACAGACCGTTGTATGCAGTTTGAGTAATCCTGTTTGGGGTCTGGCTTTTCAAAGGTTAATCTTAACTTCAATTCTACTCAAGTTTTTTGTGCTGCTTGGTAAAGATTAGGAAAGATAAAAGCTTATAATCAAAACATAGAGGTTGTGGTTGTTTGAGCTTCCAGTGGAAGAAGCATGGGTTGTAATCATCTGTAGAGAATGTAATTTGGGTTGGACATAGACCGTTGTATGCGGTTTGACTTTGAGTAATCATGTTTGGGGTCTGGATTTTTATAGGTTATGAGGGTAGAGAAACGATTCATGTATTTTTTTTAGTGAGTGAATGCATTGTGGATGAAAAGAACAGAGAAAATGAGGTAGAATTGTGAGAGCTCCCAGATCATACCATTAAGTCAGTGAAGTAGAAGAATCCGCCAAATTTGTGAGACAGACTGAACCAAACTTGTTCTCTATGAGGTCAACAAATGAACAGATGTTGCATGATTACAAAGTTGAGTTGTGGAGCTGACAATGTCTACTAGAACAAGGTTGCTAACTGATGACTTGATGAGTATGTCCCCTGTGTGTAGCAGATTGCAAAGGTATTGATAAGCCGTGGGGAGAGCGTAGCGGATTGCAAAAGGTATTGATAAGCCGTGGGGAGAGTAGATTAGCCATAATATTGCAAGGAAAACACACACAAAAAGTGGTTACATGCATGATAGGATGATTGTACACATTTAAAGCATATTTAGAAAACCTAAGTTTGCAAGGGACACATTTCAATCAAAAGTTTTGAAACATCTGAAATTGATACAAATTGCATTTTATTGAAAGCCTCTGGCCTATTCCAGATGTAGTTGTGAAGATATCTTTCTTTGGATTTTAGTTTCTCGAATGATGTCAACGTTTAAGGGGTTTAATGCAATTCTAGTGGTAGTGGACATATTGAGTTAGTGTGCTCATCTTCTCTGTTGTGGATGTTGTAGTAACTTTCTCAAGAGATTGTTAGGTTACATGGCCTTCCTGGATCGAATGTTTCAAAACATTATTGTATTTTCTTAATTATATTCACTTTTGGATTGAATTGTTTCGGCTCTTATAACAATTGATTTTGTTTTATAACATAAAGATAGTTTCTACATAAAAATTTAGTTTGTACTGTTTTATAAATAGTCAAAAAGTTTGTGTGGAAAACTGAGAAAACAACAAGTACGGATAGGAATATAGCGGCAACCTCCCTCTATATGGTTAAACACAAATGTTGAACTGTAGTTTATAAATTAAATTGTCTAAGATGATATGATTTGCTTCTTTTCAACTTAAGAAGTGGTCGCATTTTTTTAGCATGCACAAATATTTGGTACTCCCTCTGTTTATGATTAAATGACGTTTTAACCGTAATTTTTAAAATTAAGGAAATAAGAAAAATTACAATTCTATCCCTTTCTCTAATCTCTTTCTTCTCCGACAAAAAAACCTTTCCCTTTCCCTGAAATCGACGGAAGCTCGTCTGTAGAAGTTGCAATTGTCTTCAAATGATTTTTGGGATTGTCTTTTGATTGATTTTTGGGATTGTCTCTCTCTCTCTTTAGCTTTTTCATTTCGTGTTTGGTTTCGATCGAAGAGGAAGAGGAACGATGGAGATGGTGGCGAGAAGCGGAGCAAAGGAGCGAGAGCTGTAGCTACTGAGATTAAAGCATTTGCTGAGAGAGTAATGGTAATGGAGAAGAAGAAGATTGAGTTTGCTAAAGAGACTGTGAAGCTTCGTAAAGAAATGGAGATTCGAAGGATTGATTTGATTCAGTGTTCTCAAACTCAGCTTCTTCAATTTCTCAACAATTTCTCAACAATGATTTTCTAAAATCGGAATTTGTACGGTGAAAGAGAAGATGGTGGAATTGCAGCTTCCGATTCTATCAAGGGTTTTCTCAAATTCTTGTATTTGTATTTGTTGTTTATGATTATTAGAGATTAGTTGTTTGATTAAGGGTATTTTGGGTATAATAAAACAAAGGTTAGTTAAAAACTCCAAAACGACATCTAATTAGAAACTAAATGACTTGACTAAAACGACATTTATTGTAATACAGAGGGAGTATAATTCATTGTACACACTCCAATCTAAATCAATGATAAGCTAGAAAACAATACATGACCACGAAAAACTACACATTTTCAAGGATACATAGTCTATATCCTTCATTGTCATTGGCATGCGCACGTCAAAAAATAAATACTATCCAACTATTATTATTATATCAACAACAATTTTTGTCAATTCAACTTTAATATTTACAATTACTAAAACAATAAGATTATTTGCTAGATTGACAAGCGTGATTCAATCATTACCGCAAAAGGTTGTGAACCATAGACGAATCCGTCGCGGCCTTGGCCGAAGAAGGTGGCGAATGAGGCAGCCTAGCGGAGAAGTTGCGGAGCGGGAAGCGATTTTCATCCTCATCTCCTTTATCAAAGTTAAGCGCATAGCTCGACGGATCGTAATGAAAGTCTGCAGTATGGCGTCTAATATGCTTCCCGTGGCCGCCAACGCCGCCAACACCACCACCCATTCGATGGATCAGACTCCGGCATTTTTCATGTGACTTGGACAACGTCCGAGTGAGTCTTGGGGATTTGGTCTTAATTCCACCATGTGGGCTTTGTGTAGATTTCTCGGTGGCGGCTGAGGGAGTCGTCGGAGATGAAGGCCGGTCGTCGGGGATGTCGTGGTGGTGGTTGGTCGTACGAAAACATCCGGCGATACAAAACCTTGATTTGAGTTTCTTTTTAAGAGACAAGTGACTCATTGATTCGCTTCCCATTTTTCTACAAAACCAATGTTTTGAGATTTGTTGTTATGATTTAATCAAGGAGAAGAAAAACAGGAATGCAAATCAGATGGAAGACATTGAAACAAAATCAGATCTGTTTAAGTTGGATTAGGGTGAAAGAAAAAATATATTGGTCGCGAGATATTTGGCTGATTTTTAATATTTTTTTCTTAAATTAACTGTTAAACTAAAATTTCGGAGGATATGTTGAAAATTCGCTATTCTAGGAATAACAGAATTACCAATTAAAATGAGGTTCAATTTTGTTTTAGACAATACTAGGTAATGGAAAATTTGTACGTTACTTAATTTTGCTAATAATTTTATTTATAATTATATATATATATATATATATATATATTAGAATATTAATTTTTATTATGTTATAAAATTATATATAGTGATTGTGCTTTATTTTATAATGTGTTAAACACATTTTGAAAATCGAAATATATTATTTTTTGGGTCACCAAATCTCGGAGTTTAAGTTGGTGAGAATGCGTGAACGTGGATGAAAAGTTTTTAAGTTTTGATTAAAAATTACAAATACATATATGTATAGTAAGATTTTTTTTTTTATATAAATATACTTATTATAAGTTATACATATATATATATATATATATATACATGTGTGTAAACACTATCCTTTTGGATTGGCTCATTTGAACTAATTTTTTATAAAGTTGTTGAAAAAACTATATATAAAATAATGTTTTTACCAAAAAGTTATATACGTAAGTTATTTATTTTTTTTTGTTCATAATCAATTTAAATAAGCACTAATAACTATCAATATTTAAAGAAAATATTGATGTTATCTCAACTGAAATAATTTTAAATAACAAAAAGTAAAATATAATGACTTAAAAAAGATAATATGTTTATAATTTTACCTTAATATCTTCGTGAAATTCCTAATCAAACGAAAAATATAATCAACACATTATTTTACAACGTTTTTTAGTAAATGAAAATTAATATGTTTTTTAAAATCTAGTAGTGGGCCTTTTAACCAACAAATAAAACCAAGCATACAAAATTTATCTATTAAGGTCCTCTAAAATGTGTGACATAGCGCTCCAATGTATGGACCTGCAATCACAACAAAAAGACATGTATTCATATTTATAAAATTTAATACCGTAAAAACATACCCAATTTTGAACAAATATATAAAGGACTTAAAAAGATAAAACCAATTAAGACCAAACCAAACATAAATGTTGGTAAAAACTACTAAAAGTATCTTATCAAAAAAAAAAAAAAAACTTCTGAATTTAATCGAATGAAATAAGCAGAGTAAGAGAGTAAAAATAATTGGGTATGATTCATATTAGTTATTTTTTACGAAAAACTACCCAAGTCTACCAAAATATCCGAACCAAAACTGATATGAACCATTTTTTGGATATATTTGGGTACCCGTTCAGATCTCGGATAATACCCAATCCAAATTGATACCCGAACTAGTTAAAGTCTAGATCTGATCAGATATTTCTTAGGATCTAAAACCTATTTGGTTTTAGTCTTTGTGAATCATGTTTGGATTTTTGGATCCGAGTATTTTGTCCCCGCTTATTATGACTTGCAAAATTACTTATTTATGTGGAAATGGTAAATTTCGATTATCAAAATTACTTGTTATTTTAAGAATTTTGGTTTTGTTTTGTGTTGGGTTGAATGCATTTTCCAAATAAGGGATTTATAAACTAAATAAAATTTAATATAATTTTCTACAAGGTCTAACTTTATAGGTTCGATTTTTTAATAATGAGCCAATGAGAATGAACCGTACATATAAATAGATGTGAGGGTGTGTTGTGCTAGAGTGAGCAATACACAAAGACATAAATATAGCTTGTAGTAACTTTCCAAGCGAGAAGTAGGCGTCGCTTCACCGGTAAAATCGTGTATTACTTTTCCAGTTTGCATTTATTATTTGTATATCTTCTAAGTTTTATTTTTTATGTCTGTTTGGTTGTGAATAATACTAACTATACATAAAATAATTGAAAGACTAAATAAAAAACATGTATCAATTTCAAAAACAAGTGAATTAGTAAATACAATTATTAAAGGAGAAAAAAAACTAATATAACCCATATAAAGGGTTTAATTGCTAGAGTAACTCTTAAAATTTGAGGGTTATTTGAGTTTTAATGTCTAAAATACCCTTATTGTTCTTTGTTAAGAAAAAAATATTACAAAAATGCCATTAATATATTTTTTCCAGCGTGGCACTTTATTACAAAAATGTCATCGACGGATTTTTGGTTGGTTTATAAAAGTTTGCCGATCAGTTGTCACATATTTATTTTTTGTGGCAGACTTAGTTTAACGTGACAGATTTATTTTACCGCAACAGATTTATTTCGGTAGACTTATTTTTTTCCACAGACTTATGTTTTAAGGTTATGACAGATTTATAAATTGTGTCAGATTTATTATATGTGACAGACTTATTATTTGAAGACACCGCATACTTATGTTTTAACAGATTTATTGTTTAAAAAACTAAATCTGCCACAGATTTATTTTATACGGTAGACTTATTATTTGAAGACACCACGTACTTACGAAATTTGCCACACACTTATTGTTTAAGAAACTAAATCTGTGACAGATTTATTTTATACGACAGATTTATTAATTAAAGACATCACAGACTTACAAAAACAACTGTGACAGACTTAATTTCTACTATCTCTAGCTCTTGTCTCCAACAAAAAAAAATAATTTAAAAAAAAAACTAATGAAAACCAATTGCAGAACTGTTTCTCTTTATTAAAAAAAAAATGAATTTTTGTATGCCATTTATACATGTTACAGACCTATACAAACTCCACTATCCCAATTTCCATGCAATTTTAGTAAACTAGATCTAACATTTCTACACAACATTCACTATTCATAAGTAAACCGACCCAATTTTCAGTAAAATTTTGTGGGCACGACGAATTCATAACAAAACTGTAAACCAATCTGAATATTGCACCGGTCAGTGGACGTAGAATATCAATAACCCACGGAGACGTGGTTTTAATTATAATTGTGTGATAATGGCATTTTGGTTATTGTTAGTATTGAGAACTATAATATAATACTAATACATTTTATCTTTACCTTTTCATGTTTTTTTTTTTTAATCTAATACATTTTTAATTGTGTGATAATGGCATTTTGGTATTTAATCAAAAGATTTAGGTTATTCTAGTAATCCTTTTTTATAGGGTGTCAAACTAGTTATTCTTACAAAAAGTTGAGTCAATCTGGGCAAATTTCACTTATTAAAATGGCTTTCAATTCCAAAAAGTATGGATAAAATTTTGGCTAGTAAATGTAGAGTTATTCCTCCATGACATTTTTTAAAAATATTGAAAACACGTTAGTAACTCTTTTGCTCATCTTAGGCTTTTTTCCATCACCTAGATAAGATTTTAACAAAAATTTAACAGAAAACTACTTTGAAATTTCCACCTAATCTTACATGATCATTGTTCGTACAAAAATTTAATACATGTGGTACATACATATACAGCAGTGGCGGATGCAAGGTGAGAGGTACCTGGGCACGTGCCCGACACTACTTTTTTTATAAAAAACTTTATATAATTTTAATTTATTTTAATCCAAATGAATGAGGAGAAAAAATGTGCCCCACGTTCAAAGAATTTCATAATGGCCTTGAATGGTGAGTGGGAATAAGACGGTTCATACACATAACGGAGCATCCACATTTTATATTGCCATTCAGCACAAAAATATGTTATGTGCTGTTCAAAATAAAAATAATACTAAACAATGTTCGTACCGCTTGCGGTTCAAAAATAAGAAGAGAAATTGTGTTCCACTCTCAACAGTAAAACCACATGGATATGTGTGTGTTTCAAGGATGAAACGCTTTGCCCGTTTAATATTTCAGTATTATTTTTTAATTAAACTCTTTAATGTATTTATAGAAGTAAATTCAAGGTTTAGTTTTTTTTTTCAAATAAATGTTATTGTTATATTATCACATGTATTTAAATTTGATATAATACACGTTATTAACAAAAAAAGTTACAAAAATGTTTATCGACTAATCTGATTTTTTTTTTCCATATATCTATCTATTATAATAATTGTATATATGAAAAATACATGTTTATAAAATGATAAATTAGTATTACTAAATTTGATTTAATATAATTTAATTATACATATACTCGATATTAGTTTTTTTTATTATGTTGTATTTTAAGTATTTTTCTGTTTAATGTTTTTGTATTTATGACAATAAATATATTTGTAGCATTTTTAATTGAATATGAATATATTAAATATTTTTGATAAATTTTAATTTGCATAAATATAAATAACATGTTATATTAATACAAAAGTTTTTCTTTTAATACGTATTAAATTATGTAAAATATTTTTTAAACAATTTTGAATTTTTATAATATAAATATTTGATCCGCATTATTTGATCCGCTTTTACCATTCAAACATACATTTTGAACCGCTAGATCCGCTTGATCCGCACTTGTTCCGCTAGATCCGCTTAATCCGCTTTTGTTCCGCCTGATCCGCTTGATCTGCTTAATCCGCTTGATCCGCTCCGCCTGATCCGCTTTCTCCATTCGGAGCCAATGTTTAAGCCCAAGATAATTATAATAGAAAAGCCCACATAATTTTTTTTGTCGTCCAAAGAATAAAAAGTAACGTGATAAAAGAAGACATGGTAATTGACCTAGCCTTTCTGTTCTAAACTTCCGGCGACTAAATTTTTTTTTTAACTATTACCTTTTTTTTTTAATTTGTTTTTCTAGTTCTCAAGCCAACATGTCCACCGTAAGTAACTTTTGATTAAGTTATATTAACTACAAAATCAATTTCTCGTTTTGGATAAATTCAATGTTAATCTCGTTTTATAAACTTCATATGTTTACGATTTTGTAGTTTGTTTTGTAATCTCGTTTTATAATCTCGTTTTTTAAACGATTGTGTAGTTTGTTTTGTTGAAAGGGAACTATTTGATAAAGTGACTAATGAAGTAGTGATGAAAAGGTTCCAAAATATGGAAGAAAGTAGGATAACTTTATAGATGTTTTTCTTGTAAAATTTATTTTTATGTTAGTACAATTGTTTTTATAAATTTTTTTATATAAATTTTTTTTATTATTTTGTGCCCGGGGTTAAAAAACTTTCTGGATCCGCCACTGCATATACATATGTAGAACTTCAACTCATGTCATTCCATTGCTATATTGTATTTCATAATCAAACTCCACCAACTTATAAAGCCATTGTTATTAAATTGGTCTGTTCAACATCTCTTTAAAAAGATACTTTAAGCTCTGGTAATCAATCTTGATCACAAAAAGTACATTTAACAAATAATTACGCCACTTCTGTACAACAAAAATCACATCTATCACTTTTTTTCATAGATAGACAAATGCATTTGTTTACCTTTTAAATGACAATTGCTTACTAGTTAAACGACGACTAATATAAGCCAAATGATGATCCTTTTGTTCAATATAGTGATGCTCAAGGTACTCCACTTTATCTAGAAAAGAAATACACACTTACTCATTTTTGCATATAGATGTTATATATGTCTCATTATCTCAAATACCATTCTCAAATGATCCACATGATTACCCGTAGAAGAACTATATATAGATTTTTCATGGAAGAATACTAAAACAAATTTATGCATTACGTCTTAAAAACTGAATTCATCAATTTTTAAAAGATTGTCGGCACATTTGTTAAGTCCAACGGCATCAATAAATGTTCATAATTGTGAAGGTATATCCAATTCTATACTTATAAATCTTGATGTCGACTTGGGTTAGCTGCAATATTTGTTTGGTTCAGTGATTGAGGCTGGTTTGGCATCAATGTGTGAAGAGTGTTGAAGAGAGAGTGAGACACTGGTTCAATCAGAGGGTTTACTAATTCAGAAGCTTTAGGAGACTCGACTTGGCTTAGAGGGTTTGCTGTTTCATCTGTAAAAGGAAACACTCGTATACTCGCTTTCTTTGTACTTGCTCTGTAACAGCTTCATTATCTTCTTCGTTGTAATCTTCTTGAGCTCAGATCTTGGAGCTCGAGATTGACTTTGATTCATCATAGTGGATTGCTAGATTGAATCCAGCCCCAGACGTAGATTCATCACACGGATGGATTGAACTGGGTAAGCAAATCTTTTGCGTCTTGTGTTCTTTATCGTTCTTTGATTTTGTGAGATTGCGACTTCGATTACAAATATTGAGCTGAATCGAGTTGGGTTCTTGAGTGAATTGAGCCATTGAAACCTAACAATAATACCCAATGTATGTTTTGAAAATAGTTTTGTGTATATTATAAGGAGTCATTCTCACTTGATAATAACTAGCCCTTTAAATGATCTTCTAATATAATGTTTAGCAACCAAGTTAATCCATGAAACCTTCAATTAAGGGGATATGAAACCTATCTTTCCCTGTCATCGCATTTAAGCCCTTAATTATAGTCCACACATAAACACCATGTTCCATCCTTCTTCTTTACTAAAACCACTGGTGAGACATGCGGACTTGAACTTGTTTGTATTGTACCACTATCTAACATTCATGCACTATTTTGTCAAATAACAATATTTGATCTTTCATATTATACTGATAAACACCTGCAATATACACGATAACGATGAATAGCTTAAACGAGCAATAATTGTAAAATGTAGATCTCCACAACACACGAACCACGATAGACGTTTCTACCTGTAGACTATAGTACTTTAAGACCTCTAATAACATTTTTTTTAATTATCGGTAAGAATTAATATTTGGGCATCGCCGGCGATACAGATTAGTCTCTTGGACCTAGAAAGCTTTTGGAGAAACTGTGTATAATTCAAAAAAAGAATTATGCTCTCTGAAAATCTAACTCCATACCTAATATGTAAGCCTTTAAATCTTTGACCAACTAAGGCAAATGATTTCCACAAACTGTAACACATTAGACTGTTTACAATGGGGTTGTTGAAATTAAAACTCAACTGCTTAATTGATGCAATGGGGGTGTTGAGAAATAAAAAAAATTGACATGGATTCACAAGTGTTGAATAATTTCAACGGGTTAAAAAGGGAAAAGAGGGAGCAAACTTTATACATGTCATGTGTTTACTGGCCCCAAAAAAATCTGCCCAACAACATGTGGATAGATACATCCAAAAATAATAGAGTGTATTTATTAGAATTTTTTTAACATCTACACTATTAAAAACAATTATTGTATATGATATTACATTTTAAAAAAATAAAAAATTTTACTAAAATTTATCATTTTTCATATTCTATAAATAGAGACTTGTTTCATTAGATTTGGAAACAGAAAAGAAAACCATCTTTTTCATTATTCTCTAAAAAAATGGATCATAACAATAACCTTTTTAACACCCAAAATTCTTCCAATTACCCTTTTTAACTACCCAAATCCCAACAATTATCCATATCAAAATCAATCTTCCAACCAACCCCCAAATATGCCAAATTATGGTTTTCGACCAAGTTTCTTCATGTCGTCGGCTGTTCCAAACTATCATTCATACTATGGTTCGGGGATGTCATATCCATCTCAACCACCCCCTTGTTCAGCTACTCCGACGGGTAATGAAATTGTTTCGGACTCTGGAGCAACTGAATTTCCCGAATTTTCTACGCAAATGGCTCTTGGTGGTACAAGTGGTGTTAATAAAGCCACTCCAAGCATCGACCATTCAACATCTGGCCCTCGGAAAAACACTAAATGGACCACTAAGCAAAACTTGGTGCTACTGAGTGGGTGGATCAAATATGGAACAGACAACATTGTTGGCAAAAACTAAAAGAGCGAATCATTTTGGGGTAAAATTGTTGAGTATTGTAATGAGTTTTGCTCATTTGATCCTCCACGTAGTGCAACTACATGTAGAAATCGCTACAACTACATGAACTCAAAACTGGAAAAATGGATTGGCGCTTACGATAACGCTAAGCGTATGCATCAAAGCGGATGATCGGAGCAAGATTATATGGCGAAAGCGCATGAAATATATACAGCTGGTGGTAACGGTTATTTCAATTTAATGAAAGAATGGATCGCTGTCCGTGATAGGTATATCCTCAACTATTTTAGTGAGCGCCGAAAGAAAATAGAGGAAGACTTTCTATCTCGCACGAAGAGAAAATACTTCAAAAGAGATCATGTAGCGGCAAATCAAAGAGTAGTTGACGACTACTTTGCCAATCAACCTACATACGACATGCAATATTTGGTCGGCGATTCCGAATGCGAAAATATGTTTTTCTCCGAATCGTTGGAGACCTATCAAGTAGTGACGATTACTTCACCCAACGATTTGACACAGCCAATAAAAAAGGTATATCTCCATTAGCAAAATGTACCACGACCATGCGAATGCTAGCATATGGTGTGGCAGCCGATAGAAGCATATCTTTTTTATTGAAGGTGATCCTTATTGGTAGCCAGGTGACTCCCATCATCACCCATTGCCGCTTCACCATCGCGTATTTCCCACCGGAGCATAAGGCGTGATTCATTGATCGAGAGCATTTGCACGCCAGCAAGATCCTCATCCGCCATTCACAAGTCTACCGCTTCCAGAGCCATGATGGGATCTACTTGTATATTCATCTGCCTTGCTCTGACTTGACATCTCTCGCTACACCAGGGAACATTAGTTTTGACCCGCCTACTGAGGCGCTTTGCGAGAGGCCCATTCCACCGAAGACTAGTGGCGTCCGGAGAGCAACACGCACTAGACGCATTAATGTGGCTGGCCCTTCTCAGCCTCCAGCTTCTCAGCCACTTCCGTTTCAACACTACTCCTCTCATGTGCCTCCATTTCACTTCGATATGAGCGAGTATCTTGCTATGGAGCCCCCGGAGGAGCCACATACGGAGTTTGAGCGTTAGATCTGCGATATGACTCTTGTCGTTGCACCACCACCACCACCACCACCTTCACGCGAGCCTACTAAATCACCATCGGTCCCGGAGCATGAGGCTGACTACTCTGGCGGTGCTCACTTGGACACCTCTGTCCCTGATGACGAGGCTGCTGCTTCTGAGTCCCACTCTCGAGACCTGTCTGCTCGATCTCCTACTTGGTATTCGACGGACAGCCACACGAGCTCGAAGTCAAGCTTTCCGCAGGACTTTCGCATCCGCACCAGGAGAGAGACCGACGATTCACGCACTCCACCATCTTCCTGATTCACTGGTTCTATCCTCTATTCTATCTATTTTAGTTTGTATTTTCATTTATGTATCTTTGGATTTGTGAACTGCTCAGCAGGATCAATCAGTCCACCTTTGGGATCGATCGGTCCCCTCACCTGCTGTCAGTTTTTAACTTCTATCTTTGTTGCATTTCTTTCTTCGGTTTTTTCTTACACACCGGGACGGTGTGAAGTAAGTCTGGGGGAGGATTGTGACCATTTGCACTAACATTTTTATTTTTATTTGAGTCGTTTTATTGAGTTAAAATGGTTTGGAACTTGAAATTTCTTTTGTGAATCGTGTGTTCGTACTAACATCTTCTGCTATCTATCATGACTATCTTTTTGAAGAGCCGAAGATTGGAATGCCATTAGCCGAACAACTCACCAGAAGTCCTGAAACACCCCGACCCGATTTTTTTGAATTTTTAATACATCATTAACTAGTGATCCCATACTCACTAATTAACCTAACCACACTCAACAAGACTAACGATACAACAATAACCAATGAAAGCACATTAACAACATAAATGATACTCTCCAATCATAACACATGATTCATCAACCTAAGCGCCAATTCTAAACAACCATTGTTCCAGAATCTAACAACTTAGCGATAACAATACATCGATAACGTAACACACGAGTCCCTAGATCATCCTCCTCCTCATTGCTATGATCCCACGGTCACACAGGCCTTTACCTGCATCAACAACACAAATGAGATGCATAAGTATTATGATAAATACTTAGTGAGGCAATCCTCCAAAGCAACAGGCTATACACGCAAGCGATTAAACTCAATCACAATCAAAACAAACAAACCAGACAATCTGCTCGGTCTGTGCAACCGACACTACGGTCCGCACCTCATCCACTCCGACTGAATCTCAAACCAAGTCTCTGTCCAGTGAATATACTTCACGATTTACTAGTCATTGTTTGCTCACAACTCCCTCACTCTCAGACCGCAGCCTTTGAGCACATACCGGCTCACTCTCAGCCCTCTACCTTCGAGCTACGGTATCTCTGGATATTACAGGCTTGAGCTTGCTCTCAGGTCGTCACCCTCAAGCGCACTCCCGGATCGTCACCCGAAGCCTAGTACCCTCCTGACTCTCTCGGATCATAAAGTCCCTCGAGATATCGGTACCTCAGGAGCATATCCCACTCCTAACGAGTTGTTGGACACCATGTCCCCAAGCAAACAATACTACACGCATTCTAGCATATCTCTTGACTAGACCCCCCACTCATGGTTCGCGCAAGACATCGGGATGTCTCACCTACCACCATATTTCCCTTGGGAACATCCACCATGACTCGCGCGAAACACCGCAGTGTCTCACCAGCCAACTATATTCCCCTCGGGAACATCCACCATGACCACCTCCGGCCATCACAACCACACACTCCAGTGGTCTACTCCGAAACTTTCCAAAAATAGAAATTTCCTTTTCAGGGAACTTTCCCTTTTTAGCAACCGCACAACATATTTCTTAAATAAGACAAACTCCAGTCAAATCCAAGAAATACTCCTCTTATTAATCATTTAAAAATGTCATAATCGTTAAACCCCAACGAAAATACATAATGAAAAATAAACTGCAACATCATAGCAAAAGCTATCTCCATCTCAGTCACTCTGGACCCTCATCAAAGGAATCTTCCTCTTCCGAAGTTCCTTGATCCTCCCTCTTTCTCTTATGTCCCTGCGGCTCCTCGCCATCGCTCAGAACCTCCTGCTGTTCGACAGCTGGATCATCAGCTACGTCTTGCCCTCCGAGATCACTCTCAATCTCAGCAGCCATCTCTACCAATCCCGCTTTCGTGGTATAGCTCAACCCCCTACACCGCGCTCTCAGCTCAGGCTTAAGCCCCATCAGAAACTTCCTCGACTGGGTCTGATTACTCCCCATACCATGACCCGCATACACCAGAAGCTTGTTAAACTCTTGATCATACTCTCGCACCATCCGCTCTCTCTGCGACAGCTTAAGAAATCGCGACTCCATACGGTCAAGCGCCTCCTGAGGAAAGTACTTGGCGTTAAACTCCGCCACGAAGTCCGCCCAAGTCATCTCCGCCTGCCTTCTCCTGGCAGTCACACTCCGCCACCATAAATGAGCATCCCCATCCAGGAAATGCACTGCCAAGTCCACCCGATACTCCTCCGGGCATCTCGTGGAACGAAAGTTCCTCTCAACTCGATCCCGCCAGGAATCAGCCTTCTCAGAACTGGTACCACCAGAAAAATATCCGGTACCAATCTTCTGCAACTGCCCCATCATCTTAATGTACGACGGAGCTCCCCCAGCTTCTGCAACCCTCGGCTGCACCTCCACCGCAACTCGTGGTACAGCAGGAGCCTGCACTGGTACCACCGCCGGTAACCGCTCCAACAATTGCCTCAGTAAGTCCGCCAAACTACCATCTGGAACCTGAGCTCCTTTCGCTGCTGCACCCATTACTCCCGGGCCTCCAGCAACACCGGCATTTACACCGGCACCAACCCCAGCCCCACCAGCACCAACTCCGGCTGCGGCGACTGCATTGGCACCGAGACCAGCCCCAACTCCGGGCTCCAAATGATCAGCCTGCGAACCACCCTGGCCAACACTCTCGTCGCTACCCTCGAGGACTCGTCCTCTACCGCGACCACAACCCATCCCACGACCACGAACTCCAGCTCCTCTAGCCATCTAAACTACCCAAGAAAAGAAAGCTAAGAAACTGAACAACCACACAATACAACGGATGGGGATTCGGTGCGTACGTGGGGGACTTGCACAAATTCTTCTCCGGTTCATGTCTTGTGGACGTGAGTGGGCAGCTCTCACGTATGGGTCCTCATAGGGTCGAGAATGGTTGCGAACAGCTCGATTGTTGTTAGCTCCCAATACTCGTCTACGGGACGTAGAGTTTAGGCCGAAATGAGGGTCATCTGGACCAAAGAGTTTCAGACCTAGCGCGAAACATGCTTCCTGTATGGATGCGAGCTCCGCGTCTTCTTGTTGTGTGATATAGCCTCGCGGATTGGAGGCTATTTCCGCGTGTCTCTTCGTCATGCTTTCGAACAATAGCCAATCGGATTCCTCAGGGAAATCTTCAGGGCCAACTCCGTAGTCCATGATTCTGAAACAAAGAAAACCAAAAAGAAAAATTAAAAGCAAAGTGTCCTAGACTAGACTCTAGTCTCAGACTCGGTGGTAAACTTCGATCCCCGGAGGCAACGGCGCCAAAAACTTGATGGGGCTCGATGTGAGCCTCACTAGTTTTATCCAAATAAGAAATTCAGGAGTTTAACCTTGGGTAAAACAATTGAAAAGCTGCAAGTGCACAGCTAATCGCTTGTAGTACTTTAGGTATCGATCCACCCGGAGAGAGCTACCAAAGCGAGTCCTGCAAGAAAAGAAATCAGGCTAGGACCAAACGATAGGGGTTTTTGTTGTTGTGTCACGATCCTAAAACTAAGAAAGCAAATAAAGAGATCAGATAAACTAAACCTAATAAACTATCCTAAACGAGAGCAGGGAAACAAAGCAAAACTAAACTTAAACCAAAAGAAAGCAAACCTAGAACTAGAGCAAAACGAAACAAAGCAATAAACGAAAGCAAGTAAGCAAAGCGATTGAAATGTGGGTTGTAAGCAATAAAGAGAAACGCTGGGCACGCAGGGATTTTTCGCGGGGGATTCATAGATAGGGTTCACTTGAGGGTCCTGGATAGGTTCAATTTAAAGCCTGTTCACGAACTACGATTTCTAAAGGCCACCAAACCCCTAATCGGTTAGGTTGATGCTATCACTATCAAATTCGGTAACTAATACAGTTTGGTTAGAAACTAATTCAGTAACTAATTCAGGTTGATCAGAAACTCAATAAGAAGCAAGCATTAAGATCAGAATCGATACGTTCACTACGAGCACACGATACAATGTAAATCTTCAAGCGTGATATTTCAAGCTCTTCTATACCTAGTTCAGATTATTCACTTTCAACGGTTAGCAGGCAAACGGTCTATGATCAAGGTCAAGGTTAATTACTCCTTAACACAGGCTTTAACGATCAGGTTAGAAGAAGAACAGGAGCAAAAGAAACTACCCTAACGAACCGCCACTCAAGCTAATCTACCCATTGAAATCCCCTTTGAATCACCCCTTACACCCAACTAGTAAACTACTCACACATAGTAGATCCAATCATCAAAGCAATAAAAGGGGAACTCAAAAGCATAAATCGATAGATAAGTAAGCGTTTCAACAAAGGTTCGGATTCAACTTCTCACAACAAGTGTAAAGAAGCTAGATCTTTCTCCTAACAAAGTAAAAAGCAAAGAACAGTAAAAACACAAAGAGATCGAACAACAGGGGCTGAGAGAGACGTCCAAGGAGGCTATCAAAGTCTTCAAGTCTTCTCTCTAAGTCGGCGACGAGCTTTTGTGAGGCACAAGTTTAGGTATTGTGAGCACCCCCAAAAACCCTAGACCTAAGAGGCCTATATATAGGTTTCGATACTCCGAATTAGGGTTAGGGCTTGCACCTCCTCGAGTTTGTTTCTTGGGCCAAACGTCTTGGGCTTTCGTGTTGAACTTCTTGGGCTTTGAGGCGGTTTAGAATGTGTACTGGCCGCACACACGAGCTCTCAGCATGCGGCAGAGCCGTGGTTGGCCGCACACCCGTGGCTTGGCCGTGCGCCTGGACAGGTCCGTCTTCAATCGGGTATAACTTTTGGTAGAAAGCTCCAAATGACTTGATTCCACTTTGAGGTGAATCTTGACTCTTTAAGCTTTCCAATGACACCAAGATCTCCAGTTTTGGTTCACGGGAAGGTCTTCAATGGATGCTAAACTTCTGATGGTCCGAATCTGTCCTTTAAGTCCTTTTCTTCCCTTTTTGGTCGTTTTCCCTTGAAACCTGTAAAGACTCTTTGTTCTTGCGAATACTAAGTTATTGGCCTTAATACATCAGAAATGTATCAAAACCTTGTCAAACACTATAGAAAACCATAGCTAAAATGGGCGAAAATACGATGTTATCAACTCCCCCAGACTTAGACTTTGCTTGTCCTCAAGCAAACAAGAAAGTAAAGTCATGGAAAAGAGGTTTGAAAATCGCGGGAACTACTTACCTTTCGGGTTACCCTCTCTGCACTCCTCACTACTTTGATGTCTGGAACTTCCATTCGTTAGTTTCCATGAGAGTCATCAAGTCCTCCTTAATCAATCCCACGGTTCTCCGGCATCTCCAAACTTTCCATTGTCATCTCTTTACATAAATTAAGCATTAATAAAAATGGTGAGATCTTACCAAGGGAAAATCGATTGGAGGCATGTAGGTCTTTTCCAAGCCGAGACTCTCTTCGTAAGTTCCTCCTCTTTCTCTTTTCTCACTTCCAAGGGATCGATGTCGACCCCTTGCTCTTTATTTGGGACAGGCTTCCGTGAGGTCCGAAGTATGCCCGGGTGTAACCGCACATCCCTCGGTTCACTTCTTTTTGACCTATATCCTCTTTCTCTTTTTTTTTTTTTTTTTTTTTTTTTTAATATAGAATAGACTTCCATGAGGTCCAAAGTATGCCCGGGTGTAACCGCACATCCCATGGTTCACTTCGGCCAACTTCCTTTTCTTCTCCCTTTTTTTTTTTTGTATTGAAGGGAAGAGTGAGGGGACCATACTGATGAAGAAGTGCAATGTCTCGTGAGGCTCAGAGCAGAACTCTACTCAACTATATCTCAGATCCCAAGGTTCGACGATTAGGTCCGGTTTAAGTCCTGTAGAGGTTAGAGACAACGTTAGATCATCTGGATATCCATCGAACATGGGTCTTTGGGGATTGTCGAATCAGCTCACGGCCTATCAAAACTTGGCTCCGTAGTCAAGCGTGATCAAGAGAGAGTGTTAATCAAATCAGATAAACCGTTAGAATAAGATTGTTATTCCCTACTAAATTTGACTCAATAAAAACGACTCGATAAAAATTCAGTATTGATGTAAAAACGGAAAATTTCGCAAGTCAACAAGAGCAAAGGTAAAATCGTTAGTAAAGGATGAACATCCCCACCAGACTTAAATCACACCGTCCTCGGTGTGAAGAAGAAAGAGATGAGGACGATACATAAGTTTAAAGATAGAGTTAAGAACGATGTCACCGTTAATGATGGAACGTACGCCCCCAGACTTAAATTGTTGCCAATTCTTGTCCGGTGGAGACGGTGGAGTGATGGTGTGGCGGTGGTTGATAGTGACTGTTCATAATTCTTTCTCCCAATGCTAGATCTCTTTTCCTTGCTTGTATATTCTTGTTACAAAAACTAAAACCATCAATGACGAATTAGAAAAACAAAAACCAAAAACAAAATCCTAACATAAATAAATAGATAGATATAGTTATGTCAATTGTGTGGTTGTGGTCCTTGATCCACTCGATGTATCCGTTGTTAAGATCGTAAAGGAAGATGGACATGGCCGGGACGGATGGTGGGATGTCGTGGGTTGGAGATACGATCGTTGATCGTGTCCGGACTGACCCGTCCGTCGGTCGCTCGGGCCGCATGATGGGCCATCGACCGTGCGGTCGAGGCCTTTGTTGCCGCGTGCTGGTGCCATGTCTGTGCGGCAGGGGCCCGGTCGCCAAGCCTTAAAGACTCTTCCATGTGGCGACTAAATCTTCCTGCTTGCTTCCTTTTAACATGGATAAGAAACACATCAAAGCATAAAGCATAATCTAAACCAAAAACCAAAAATCAAAAACATAACCTAATGATGGGTTGCCTCCCATCCAACGCTTTGTATAACGTCGTTGAGCTCGACGTTGGTGTCTTAGAGATCAGGCGGGTGAAGATCTTGTCTCATGACAAGCTTGCCTAGGCTCCCTTCGACGTTCGAATCCTTCTTCTTTCTCTCCTGGCGGTCTTCTCCTATGGTCATCACGACTTCTGTTCCGTCTTGGCGGTTTTGCCTCGTAGAAAATGTCTTCGTTGATGTTGGCAAAGAACATTCTTCCATTGGTCCAATCCATTACTGCTCCAGTGGTAGATAAAAATGGTCCTCCAAGTATGAGTTGAGAGTGCATTCCTTCCACCGTGTCGATGACATGAAAGTCGGTTGGGACGTTACAATTTCCGATTCGGACATACATGTCCTCAATCAAACCTTCAGGTGTTGTGAAAGTCGAGTTCGCCAGCCCTATGCGAATCTCAGAAGGTCGTAATTCCTTAATCCCAATTTGTCTCGCCATTGCTGAGGTCATCATATTCACACAAGAACCTGAGTCGCAGAGTACATCCCTGAACTCGATTCCGCGTATGTAACAAGTTACTACGAATCGTCCTGGGGGCTCTAGCTTCCTCAGCGTGTTGAATGGCCTCGTGTAGTTCAAAGCTTGCTCATATAGCTCTCTCATCTCCTTTCTAGTCTCACAACTTTCCTGGAAAAAGTGATCAATATCATAATTCAAACAAGCTTCAGCAAAAGAGGTACCTGGGGGTAGATTTGCAACTGCCCGGTTGAAATCTCCGAGGTCTCTTAAACTTATCCATTGCGGATACCAACGGTTTCTCAAAAGGGAAACACCGAGTGGCTCGCGATGTAGAATCAGTCTTTGCGAATTGGGAGGGTCAGGATGAGCATTAATCACGTTGCACCCCACATGCGGGTTTGACTCTCCTTCTTCCGTCCTCTCGTCTTGACGCCTAGCAGCGCGTTGCCGAGCTTCTATGGACTCCTCTCTTGGAAGGTTGGCTCTCTTGGCGGCCTCCTCACGAAGTACTCTAGCCACCCTAAGTATGGCCGAGGTGTGGTCGTGGGAGCCAATTATTTTCCTAGACTCATCTAGAAAAGCTTCCTCCAAGTTGTCTTGCCGCACTAAGATCTTCTAAATGGTGCATTCGCTTGAGATTGCACGTCTTTGCAGCAGGTCGATGTAACTTAGAACATCGGTGAGCTTCCTAACTGTCTCAATCAAAAAATGGTCAAGGCGGTCCCCTATGGCCTTGGTCACTTAGTCGCTATTCTCCAATTTTCCGGCGTGGTCTTGTCCTCCTATGAAACAGCTCCCGATTTCGCTTTCGATGCGTCGAAATTTCTTGTCGATTTCTTCGACATCTCGCGTATGCTTCTCTCCAAAATTCTTGACAAAAGCCGAGATTTCATCAATCTTCCCACAAAGAATTGAATCCATCTTGTCAAGCCGCTCTCGAGTCGTCTTCTCAATCATCTTAACGTACTCGAGATATTGCGCTAAAAGATTCTCCGGTTGTCCCATGTGTTTCACATGCCTCGAAATACCTATCTCCTGGCTGTGGAAGACTTGTTGTGGTAGACGAAATGAAACTTGACTTCCTTCAAATTGATTTTGCTGATAAACGTTTGCTCTTGGATAAGGATGCTGAAAACGGGTTTGCAGAGGCACCGGTGGTAGTCTACGAGCTACTCTAGATGGTGGAGGATTTCGCGGCCTTGGCGTACCTTGGTCGTGATAATCCCGTTGTAGCTGCCTAAAAGCTTCATCTTCAGGAACTTTGTTCGGTAGGAACTTGGTTGCTGCACATGAATAGACTACATCGGTCTCCTCTTCATCTTCATCAGGGTCATTAGAACTAAAACTTGATTCCTCTTCTCCCCTTACGTCCATAAGGTCCCCTGGCTCAGTCGAAATGAACTCTTCATCTGTCCACTCTGTTTGGTTTGGAGCCGGCGGGTCGTGGTCATAGGTTTGGTGAAGCTCTGGTTTGGGCTCTCGGTCGCTATCGGTCTCGGGTTGCTGGTCCGGGCTGGTGGCTTCTCGCGGGTCGATGTTTGGTTCACGGGCCGACGGGCCGGTCGATCGCGGGACACAATCGTGGTCCGAGGGCTGGGACGGTGGGTCATGGTCGGCTGCTGTCCACGGGTCGAGGGTCTGTCCGTGCGGTGAGAGGCTTCTCGACCGTGGGACGTGGTCACGGGTAGGCGGTAGCTGGTCGGTCACATCTTCGGTCCGTGGGTCGTCGGGTGGCTGGTCCGGGACGGTGGTCTGCCGCATGGTGGGAGCCCGTCCGTGCGGTCCTGGGCTAGGCGACCGCAGGGTGGAGGCTGCGTCATGCGGGTCTGGTCCGAGGGAGGTCTGGGTTGGTCCGGTTGGTGACCGCAGACTGGGGGCTTGTCCGTGCGGTCGTGGGTCGTCTGGCCGCGGGTCGAGAGCCCGACCGTGCGGTCGTAGGCTTATCGGGTTTGTTCGTCGTGCGGCCATGGGTTGGTCGCGTGGCCCGGTTCCTCCTCGGTTTTGATAGCCAAGTCTTCTTTCTTTCCAGCTCCTATGGAGCTACTCATGCTTTCTTCCTTGTCTTCAGTGGCCTTAGGCTCCTGTAAGGTAAGAGAAAGAGTTTCACATGGGTTAGAGAGATTTAAAGACTTACCTTCCTCTTGGAAGTAGGATGGTGAGCGATTTGCTAGCGTATCAGCTTCTTGAGGTTGTGGGAGTTCAATAGGAACGCCTTCTGTAGAAACAGCCAAGCCGAAGTCCTCTCGGACCTTGTCTTCATGGTAGAAGATAGGTTTCCAAGACTTCCTATCGGCGACTTGTTTTTCAAGGCGGAGCTTCTCTTCTTCCTCGTAAGCTTCATACTCTTCGCTACACTTCCATTCACTATATTCTCTAGGGTCAGCGAAACCGCTTTGCAGTGCTTTGATTTTCCATTCGAGATTATCTTCTACTCCTTCAATCTTGTAGTGCAGGTTAGTGATCTTCGACTCTTGCTCCATGATGTCTCTTTTCATGTAGTGTATTTGAGAGTTGATATCTTCCAAACCTTTTTCTACTTTAGTAACTCGTCCTAGGACCTCGTTAAGTTTAGCTTCGGTCTCCGTCTTGTACGAGTCTATCTTGGTATGGATAGCTTCGCTAGACTTTTCTTGTACTTCAAGAAACTTCAACAATATGTCCTCAATTCTCATGTCTGTGACTGGAGGTTGAGGGTTGGGCCTTCTGTAGGTTGCAGGAGAGTTGTTTTGCTGTGACTCGATCATCATCCTCTCAGGATGCTTCTGATTCGCGTCGGGTATGAAACGGATGGGGATTCGGTGCGTACGTGGGGGACTTGCACAAATTCTTCTCCGGTTCATGTCTTGTGGACGTGAGTGGGCAGCTCTCACGTATGGGTCCTCATAGGGTCGAGAATGGTTGCGAACAACTCGATTGTTGTTAGCTCCCAATACTCGTCTACGGGACGTAGAGTTTAGGCCGAAATGAGGGTCATCTGGACCAAAGAGTTTCAGACCTAGCGCGAAACATGCTTCCTGTATGGATGTGAGCTCCGCGTCTTCTTGTTGTGTGATATAGCCTCGCGGATTGGAGGCTATTTCCGCGTGTCTCTTTGTCATGCTTTCGAACAATAGCCAATCAGATTCCTCAGGGAAATCTTCAGGGCCAACTCCGTAGTCCATGATCTGGTGCGTTGTGCTCCCTCAAAGTGACGCGTCTCGGCTGCGTACGAAGAGGATCGATCGGTCCTCCAGAGGGATCGATCGGTCCGAGCGGCGGGGCGGCAGGAAAAAGGACGCCTTGGTCACGTTCTACGGCTCTTGCTCCTTGGTTATCCTCCTCCATTGTTCTCCTAAATAAAATAAAATAAATTAATAAAATACGAAAATTAAAAACCTAGACTTAATTCAATTCTAAAAATCCTAGAGGCAATCTATTGGTCCCCGGCAACGGCGCCAATTTGATCTTTGGTCAAATAATAACCTAGAATAAAACAACTACCGGATCAAATACGGCAATCAGTTGTAGTATTAAAGGGTCGAATCCACAGAGACCAAAGTTGCACTATAAGACAATTAGACTAAATACAGCTAGGAGCAAATTAAGAGATTTGTTTTAAGCAATGATTGATTCAAACAGGAAATTCAATAATGAGACAAGCATTAGGTCTAGGGTATTCTTCCAGGATGTGAAACAAGTAAATCGAATTTAAGGAATATTAAAGAATAGTTCATGAACTCAATTCACAATTAATAAGACATCTCGCTCTCGCGCAAATACCTACTTAGTAATACTATATTAGACAACCCGCTCTCGCGCGATCCCTAGAGTAATACTAGCATTAAGAATAAGATTGATAAGTTCACAAGATGTCATGGCCAGGACTTTCGCCTCAAGTCATGAAACCTTGCTCGCCTAATGTTGATTCCAGCGATTATTTTCGTACCGCCTAAGATCTTAGAAATAGGTGATCAGTCTAATTCTAGCATTAAGAACAACAATAGATGAAGAACTATAAACCTAAATTCCCAAACTAACAACCTAACGAATTAATCACATCCCTTCCGAAACCCTAAACCTAATAAGGAAACTACTCAGACATGGAAAAGGAAACAAAGCATTCAATAAAGGAAAACATCTTTATTTCCTAAAATAAAACTAAAAAGGAGCTAGAGAGCTTTTAGGTCTCTTGCCCACAAACTAAAGAAAAGTAATAAAGTGAATTATGATTTTCGGTGTGTCTAATACAAGGGGTCGTGCCTCCTTTATATAGGAAAAGGAGAGAGCAACAAAAGGAAAGAAAAGAAATGGAAAATCTTGGAGAAGAGGCAAAAGAGGCGGTGGACCGGTCGATCTATGGGCTGGATCGATCGGTCCTTATCTTCATGGGCTTGGGCCGCAGTTCTTCATGGGATCGATCGATCCCAACATTGGACCGGTCGATCCTCACTCTCGTCAGTGTCGGCTTGGTCAGCAGGTTGACCTGTCTTCAGTAAATCGACCATAACTCTTGATTGCACCGTTGGATTTCCTTCAAACCACTTGGAGATGAAAGCTAATTCCCTTAGTTATCTTGTGTCAAAATATCAGAATGATCTAACGGTGGAAAGGTCTTCGTCTGAGGCCATACTTCTGACGGGTCTGCTGGACTCTGCATCTTTAAATGTATATTTGCATCCAAAATGATCCAAAACTCCTTCTTTTCCAATGTTTGCTTCTCAGACCTGTAGTACACTAAGTGAAGCATATAGTCCTAATATCTATCTAATATAAGTTAGTTGATTCAATAAACAAACCTAAATCCTAGATAGAAAACGGTAAAAATGGAACTCATCAATTCCCCCAGACTTGAATCTTTGCTTGTCCTCAAGTAAGAACAATCAAAAAGACAAATTTTAAAGAGAAAGGTTTGAAAACGGGAACTTACAACTTCTCGAGAATCTGCGTACTTCTTTCGCAAATCCATCACTCAAAGTTGAGCTTACAACATGTATTAACCATTGGCTTAGCAACTCTCCGTACTGGTGTCCCGAGATCTCAAGGAAGTTCCAAAATTTCCTTTGTTGACTCCCTAAATTCATTCTTTTACAAGCATGCGGTCTCAACAAGGGAGTATCGATCAAAGATCGCGTAGACGCTCACCTTCCTCTAGCTCCCAAGACATTCTTCTTATGGTTCCTTTCCTCCTCTTCCCTTTTACTCTCTTGAGATCGTTTTCTCCCTTCTTTAGGGTATCACTCTATTTTTTTATCGATCTTCTTTTTAGCCCGGGGTTGGTTTTCATGAATCCGAAGTATGCAAGGGGGTAACCATGCATCCCTCAGCTAACTTCTTTGTTTACCACATCCCTTTTCTTTTTCTCTTTTTCTTCTTTTTCTTCTTTTTCTTTTTCAGGAGAAGAGAGGGGAATCCATACTTCTTTTCTTTTCTGGCGCGTCTTGGGAAGCATTGAGTCAGAGGTCACGTTCGATGTATACCAAGCCCCAAGTTGAGAAGATTAAGTCCAAATTAGCGTCTTGTCATGGGTGGAGTCAACGCCAAGTCAATCGGATTTCCAAGAGATAGGGACTTCTGGTGAGTTGTTCGGCTATGGCGTTCCAATCTTCGGCTCTTTAAAAGAATAATCATGACAGAATAGCAGAAGATGTTAGTACGAACACACGATTCACAAAAGAAGTTCCAAGTTCCAACTATTTTGACTCAATAAAACGACTCAAATGAAAACAAAAAGACATAGATAAAAATGTTAGTACGAATGGTTACATTCCTCCCCCAGACTTACTTCACACCGTCCCGGTGTGTAAGAAAAATCCAAGACAGAAAGGTAACACAGATGAACCTGGAGAATGCGCATATTCTGCGTGTAGAGCTGGTTCACACTGGGTTGTCTCTCATTCAGCGCTTGGTTTAGGTCATAAGCTCGACCGGATGAAGTGCTAGGCAGGCGGAGGAGCAGCCAAGCGAAGTGACCTTGGTGATTCTATCACTTCGTCGGCAAGATATCGCTTCAAGCGTTGTCCGTTCACAACAAATCTACCACCATCTGGGCGTGCCAGTACCACAGCACCATAGGGACGAACTTCTGTTACCAGAAACGGGCCGACCCATCGAGAACGTAATTTTCAAGGGAAAAGCCGCAAACGAGAATCGAAGAGTAATACCCGATCATTAACTTCAAAGTGCTTAGGAACAATTTTCTTGTCATGCCAAGCCTTAGTGCGTTCCTTGTAGATTCTATTACTTTCGTAAGCATTCATGCGAATCTCATCAAGCTCATTAAGCTGAATCAGGCGTCTTTCTGCGGCAGTCTTCGTGTTGAAGTTCATTTGCTTCGTGGCCCAAAATGAGTTGTACTCAAATTCAACTGGCAAGTGACAAGCCTTCCCGTAGACCATCGTAAATGGTGTGGTGCCGATTGGTGTTTTGTACGCCGTTCGATAAGCCCATAGCGCATCGTCAAGCTTCAGCGACCAATCTTTGCGCGTACTATTCACTGTGCGCTCCAAAATGGATTTGATTTGCCGGTTAGAGACCTCTACTTGTCCACTTGTCTGAGGGTGGTAGGGTGTAGCGACCTTGTGTGTGACACCATACTTCCGAAGGAGGCCGGCGAATGTCTTATTGATAAAGTGCGATCCGCCATCGCTGATAACGATCCTAGGGATGCCAAAACATGGAAAGATCACGTGTTTGAAAAGATGGAGAACCACCCTATGATCATTGGTTGGGCTGGCTATAGCTTCTACCCACTTAGAGACGTAATCGACCGCAACTAAGATGTATTCATTCCCATAAGAGCTAGGGAAGGGTCCCATGAAATCGATTCCCCAACAGTCAAAGACTTCGATCTCTAAAATGTAATTTTGAGGCATTTCATTTCGCTTACTCATATTCCCACGTCGTTGGCATGTGTCACACTTGGAAACGTAAGTGTGTGCATCGCGAAATAGGGTAGGCCACCATAGTCCGGCTTGTAAAACCTTCGTAGCAGTCTTGAATGTAGCGAAATGACCAGCGTATGCGGACCCATGGCAGTGGTAAAGAATACCATTCATCTCAGACTCGGCGACGCATCGCCTATAGAGCCCGTCGACACAACGCTTGTAGAGGTATGGATCGTCCCAGAAGTAATGTCGCACATCCCGTAAGAACTTCTTCTTCGCATATCCAGTAAAGTTTGGAGGTTCATCTCCGGCACATAGATAATTGGCGTAATCAGCGTACCAGGGAATGTCATTAACGGCTCGAGATATTGCTTGAACATCGGCGACGGGTTCGTAAAGCTCTTTGAGGAGTGAGATCACGTATACGTTTTCCACCGGAATGCGATCATCGATAGGAACGTCCGCTTCAATCTTCAGACGGGAAAGGTGATCGGCAACTCCATTCTCGACCCCCTTCTTGTCACGGATCTCGAGATCAAATTCTTGTAAGAGGAGAATCCATCGCAGAAGTCGTGGCTTGGCGTCTTTCTTAGAAAGCAAGTAGCGGAGAGCGGCGTGATCAGAATGGACAATGACTTTCGAACCTACTAAGTAAGATCGAAACTTCTCGAAAGCAAACACGATCGCGAGGAGCTCCTTTTCTGTGGTAGCATAATTCGTCTGTGCCCCGTCTAGCGTTCGACTAGCGTAATAGATGACGTGGAGTTTACCATCTTTTCGTTGTCCGAGTACCGCACCAACGGCGAAATCACTTGCATCGCACATAACTTCAAAAGGTAAAGTCCAATCTGGCGGTTGTACTACGGGTGCGGACACAAGTGCCTTCTTCAGAATGAGAAATGCCTCCTGACATTTGTCATCAAAAACAAATGGGACATCCTTGCACAGAAGCTGGGTTAGCGGCCTGGCTATCTTAGAGAAGTCTTTGATGAATCGCCGGTAGAAACCCGCGTGTCCCAAGAAACCTCGTATTTCCTTCACCGTCTTCGGTGGTTGCAAGCTCATCATGACTTCGATCTTTGCCTTGTCAACTTCGATCCCTCCTTCCGATATGCGGTGGCCAAGAACGATGCCATCGGTGACCATGAAGTGGCACTTCTCCCAATTGAGGACTAAGTGTTTATCCACGCATCGTTGTAAAACTTTGCAGAGATTATTTAGGCAGGCGGAGAAAGATGAGCCATAAACCGAAAAGTCATCCATGAATACCTCCATGATGTCCTCAATAAGATCGGTGAAGATAGACATCATACACCGCTGAAAAGTGGCATGCGCATTACAAAGCCCAAAAGGCATTCGTCGATATGCAAACGTACCATATGGGCACGTGAACGTAGTCTTCTCTTGGTCATCAGGGTGAATTGGGATTTGGAAAAATCCGGAGTATCCGTCGAGGAAGCAATAGTACGGATGATTAGCCAGGCGCTCAAGCATTTGGTCAATGAACGGCAGTGGGAAGTGATCTTTCCTTGTAGCGGCGTTGAGCTTCCGGTAGTCGATACACATCCGATGGCCTGTAACGGTACGAGTCGGGATTAACTCGTCCTTTTCATTGGCGACGACAGTAACACCACCTTTCTTTGGCACTACGTGGACTGGACTCACCCATGTGCTATCCGAGATTGGATAAATCACACCTGCGCCTAGAAGCTTGAGAATCTCCTTCTTCACGACTTCTCGTAGATTAGGATTTAACCGTCTTTGGTTCTCGATGGAGGACTTAGAAGGATCCTCGAGATGAATGCGATGCGTACAGAGCTCAGGAGAGATACCGGTGATATCGTCAAGAGAGTATCCTAAAGCCTTCCGGTACTTTCGTAACTTGTTGAGTAGAAGTGCCGTCTCCACGTTATTAAGATTGGCGTTGATGATTACTGGATAGGTGGAGTTTGGTCCCAGGTACGCATACTTGAGCCCTGCAGGAAGTGGTTTGAGCTCGACCTTCGGTGCGGATGCTTCGCTCCAATCGTCTTTTGGCTTTGAAGGGTTTTTAAGAGTGGGACCGATCGGTCCAAGGTCCAGATCAATCGGTCCGTCCGCCTCAGCTCCTGTGTCGATGGCGTACACCGGATCGGTCGATCCTTTCGCCGGATCGGTCGATCCGTTACTCAATGGCAGGCTGAACACTTCCCTTTCAGCTATTGGTGCTTGGTCAATTTGGCTTATCAACTCCGCAATCTCCGAACAGTGAAAGCTTAGTTCATAAGTTGGCTTAGTCAGGGCTGTCTGAACATAATCGGTCGAGCACACTTCTTCGCATACTTCGTCTGCTAGTTCTTCCATTGCGTCGACTTGAAAAGCTTGACTATCTATGGTGGGATTCTTGGCAAGTCGCTCCAGGTTGAACTCCATTATAAGATTGTCCATGCGGAGTTCGATCTTCCCTTCCTTCACGTTAATCATTGCTCTAGCAGCGGCGAGAAATGGCCTTCCAAGAATGATGGGATTCCGTGGTTCCTTGTCGAACTTCAAGACAATGAAATCGGTAAGGATACAACTGCTTCCTATCTTAACTGGTAGATTCTCGATAACCCCTTCGGGACGTCTCGTCGATCGGTCAGCCAATATGAGAGTCACCCTGGTTGGTTTAAAGGAGAAGTAACCGAGTTGTTGCGCAACACTAAGTGGCATGAGACTCACACTTGCTCCCAAGTCACAAAGACATTTCTTGAAGTCTAAATCCCCAATTGAGCATGGCAGAGTGAATGGACCAGGATCTTTATGCTTTTCGGGCAGCTGGTCTTGAATTATCGCACTGCACTCATGCGTAAGATGCATGGCTCCTTGCTCTAAGTTAGCCTTGTTTGTTAGAATGTCTTTCATAAGCTTCTTAAGGCATGGCACCATTTGAACGGCTTCAACAAATGGAAGTTTCACTTGGAGATCTCCCACTACTGATTTCATCTTGTCATACTCCTTTTCGCGCATCACGTTTCGTCGTCGAACCGGAAAAGGTGCTTTCCGTTGAGCTGCTGGTGCTGGTATGGCTGCGGGTTTAGGAGTTTGAACAGGGATTTCCTCGTTCTCTGGATCTCTCAAGATCTCATCGAAGTCTTCCACATCGAATGGATTGACTCTTGGAGGGATTGGGACACCGTCAACTGCGGATCGATCGATCTGAGGCGGAGAACGATCGATCCCCCTTTCTTGTTGTGAACCGCTTCCTTGTACCAATCGATCGATCCTAGGTGGAGATCGATCGGTCCGTCCAGCGGGTGGACTGGTACCTTCTGGCCATTTGGGTTCATCGTACTTTTTCCCTCCTCTTAGCGTTATTGCTTGCATGAACTCTCTGGGGTTGTCTTCTGGCTTCCCTGGAAGTACCCCTGGTGGTGCTCGAACATAGGCTGCCGATTGTGCTACTTGATTTTCGAGTATACGCATGTGAGTGCTTAACGTCTCGATCCTCCCGTGTAAGTCATTGTACATGCTGTCGATCTTGACGTTGATGTTATTGGAGCTCTGCTGGTGGCTATCCATGAGGGTGCGCATCATCGCTTCGAGTCTGCTCTCTTGCGGATTAGGCTGATGATATGCACCGGAGAAAAGTTGAAAACCTTGTTGCGGTGGATACGCTTGGTGGGGGTATCCTCCATAGCCCTGGAAGTTCGCTTGCCTTCCCAAGTAGTGGAACTCTTCAGTCTCGTCAAGATCAAGATTATGGGAGCCTTTCGACGTATGACACGCCGATTCCTTTGTAGGAGAGTGTCCACCTTAGAGCTGAGATCTTTGAAATCATAGTCGTCCTCTTAAGGTGTATCAGCGATCTTGTCACTGCTACTTGCTGCTAGGTTATCGATAAGGAGAGTGGCCTCGTCAGCCGTATTGGTGGAGAAGTCACCGCGGCTTCCTATGTCTAGCGCTTTTTGATAGTCGAAGTTGACTCCGCAATAGAAGATGTTCATCAGATTCTCCCTTGCATACCCATGATGTGGGCAGTCTCTCAAATACTCCTTGAATCGCGCCCAAGCTTCACAGAATGGTTCACCTTCCCCTTGCGAAAACGTAACGATCCTGTTCCTCATCTTTGCGGATAGAGACTTGGTGTAGAAATAGTTCAGAAACTTTCCCCTACATTGCTCCCAAGTCTTAATGGATCCGGGCTCAAGCAGCTTGAGCCACCTCAAAGCTTTTTCTCCGAAAGAGAACTTGAAAAGAGTAAGCCTTAAATAGTCATAGGGCACTCCGTTCTGCTTCGCAGTGTTGCACAGTCCTTCGAAAGTTTCGATGTGGTCAAGAGGATTCTCCGATGCGGTCCCGTTGAAGACACGGTTTTGAACTAGAGAGATCAAGCTGTGCTTGATCTGGTAGTCTTCCACCTCAGGAGTAGGTGGGCAGATGGCAGACCGGTCCTGGTAGAATTGATCCGGTGCGTTGTGCTCCCTCAAAGTGACGCGTCTCGGCTGCGTACGAAGAGGATCGATCGGTCCTCCAGAGGGATCGATCGGTCCGAGCGGCGGGGCGGCAGGAAAAAGGACGCCTTGGTCACGTTCTACGGCTCTTGCTCCTTGGTTATCCTCCTCCATTGTTCTCCTAAATAAAATAAAATAAATTAATAAAATACGAAAATTAAAAACCTAGACTTAATTCAATTCTAAAAATCCTAGAGGCAATCTATTGGTCCCCGGCAACGGCGCCAATTTGATCTTTGGTCAAATAATAACCTAGAATAAAACAACTACCGGATCAAATACGGCAATCAGTTGTAGTATTAAAGGGTCGAATCCACAGAGACCAAAGTTGCACTATAAGACAATTAGACTAAATACAGCTAGGAGCAAATTAAGAGATTTGTTTTAAGCAATGATTGATTCAAACAGGAAATTCAATAATGAGACAAGCATTAGGTCTAGGGTATTCTTCCAGGATGTGAAACAAGTAAATCGAATTTAAGGAATATTAAAGAATAGTTCATGAACTCAATTCACAATTAATAAGACATCTCGCTCTCGCGCAAATACCTACTTAGTAATACTATATTAGACAACCCGCTCTCGCGCGATCCCTAGAGTAATACTAGCATTAAGAATAAGATTGATAAGTTCACAAGATGTCATGGCCAGGACTTTCGCCTCAAGTCATGAAACCTTGCTCGCCTAATGTTGATTCCAGCGATTATTTTCGTACCGCCTAAGATCTTAGAAATAGGTGATCAGTCTAATTCTAGCATTAAGAACAACAATAGATGAAGAACTATAAACCTAAATTCCCAAACTAACAACCTAACGAATTAATCACATCCCTTCCGAAACCCTAAACCTAATAAGGAAACTACTCAGACATGGAAAAGGAAACAAAGCATTCAATAAAGGAAAACATCTTTATTTCCTAAAATAAAACTAAAAAGGAGCTAGAGAGCTTTTAGGTCTCTTGCCCACAAACTAAAGAAAAGTAATAAAGTGAATTATGATTTTCGGTGTGTCTAATACAAGGGGTCGTGCCTCCTTTATATAGGAAAAGGAGAGAGCAACAAAAGGAAAGAAAAGAAATGGAAAATCTTGGAGAAGAGGCAAAAGAGGCGGTGGACCGGTCGATCTATGGGCTGGATCGATCGGTCCTTATCTTCATGGGCTTGGGCCGCAGTTCTTCATGGGATCGATCGATCCCAACATTGGACCGGTCGATCCTCACTCTCGTCAGTGTCGGCTTCGTCAGCAGGTTGACCTGTCATCAGTAAATCGACCATAACTCTTGATTGCACCGTTGGATTTCCTTCAAACCACTTGGCAATGAAAGCTAATCCCCTTAGCTATCTTGTGTCAAAATCTCAGAATGATCTAACGGTGGAAAGGTCTTCGTCTGAGGCCATACTTCTGACGGGTCTGCTGGACTCTGCATCTTTAAATGTATATTTGCATCCAAAATGATCCAAAACTCCTTCTTTTCCAATGTTTGCTTCTCAGACCTGTAATACACTAAGTGAAGCATATAGTCCTAATATCTATCTAATATAAGTTAGTTGATTCAATAAACAAACCTAAATCCTAGATAGAAAACGGTAAAAATGGAACTCATCAGCTAGGACCAAACGATAGGGGTTGTTGTTGTTGTGTCACGATCCTAAAACTAAGAAAGCAAATAAAGAGATAAGATAAACTAAACCTAATAAACTAAACCAAACGATAGGGGTTGTTGTTGTTGTGTCAACCCCAATTATCGAAACCATCCCAATCTCTCCTATCGAAGCAACAACGTGGAAAACCCCCAAGATATGGTGTATCCCCCACGCCAACAAGGAGCTTTCAACAAACCAGCAGCGCCTCAAGAAAACAAGCTGGAGGGGATGATGCACTCACTAATTGAGAGTCATAAGAAGAGTGCATCCGAGATCAATGCTAAGATTGATGGGATGTATGGCGATCTTAATGGGAAATTCACTACTTTGGCAACTAGGGTTGATTCTCTAGACAAGAGAGTTTCGTCTATGGCTTCCAGTTCCAAGGGAAAAGAAACTTGTAGTGCTGTCATGGCTCATTCTAGAGTCAATGCAAGTTTCAAGTCGGATGTATTTGGAGATGTTTCGAGCTTTCAGAAGCAAGGATCGACCGATCTCAACACCAGATCGACCGATCCTCCTGCTGGTTTCACTCTGTTGACCCGAGAGGTCAGATCGACCGATCTCCACCCGGATCGATCGATCCATGCTGCTGTTCCTGACCATTCCGACTCGTTTTCGAATGAGAGTGATGCACACTTCATTGCTAAGGCTGATGTATTTCCCTACAAGCCTCAGAGACCTTATTCATCGATGCCCAAGGCCAAGATCGATGATGAGAAGTACAACCGGTTCAAGAGCATCATTGGCGAATTGATTAAGGAAGCTACATTCTCCGAAGCTTTAGGAGATCTACCGTTCTTAAAGAAGATCTGCAGAGATGTCATTAACGGTATCGAAAACCCTGCAGAAGTCGATGCTTATTTGGCTAAGCGAAAGGAAGCTGCAAATCCTACGCTTGTCAAGGTGGAGAAGCTTGAAGATCCGGGAAAATTTGTGGTGCCATGTTCGATTGATGGAAAAGTTTTTGCTAATTCCCAGTGTGATTCGGGATCAAGTGTAAATGTCATGTCAATGGCGACCGTTCGTAGGCTTGATCTCAAAGGGATGGAAACTTCTCGATGCTCATTGAAGTTCGCTAATGCTTCCACAACGACTCCTCAAGGCTTTATCGGTGACGTGGAAGTGCTCATAGGCAACCACATAATGCCCACCGATTTCCATGTAGTGGAAATGAGTGGAGGATCCGAAACTCCTCTAATCTTGGGACGTGCTTTCTTGACCACGGTTGGAGCCGTGTTTGACCTTGAAGAACCAAAGATGACTTTCACTAAGATTGACAAGGATGTGGCCTACTACCCGGTGCTTGAAGCCAATCGCTTGGGATCCAACTTTGCCGATGTGTTCGTGGTGATGAAAAGGACACCTCGAAAGCATGTTAATCGCCAATGGCCTTATCCAAAAGTCAAGAGGAATTGCACTTGCAACCCTCCATGCTTTCCCGCCGACGAAAACCAAGAAGAAATGGGAGATGAGATTCATCCACATGATCTCAACATGTTCGAGATGCGAGTGAAGACGGTGCCGGACGACTATAGTTTCGAAGAGGCTTGGTTCAATTACCCTTGCTTGCACAAATGCTTTTGGAGAAGTAGAGAGCCCCTTTATGCCATCGAAGCTCACTTCTATAGGGCACATGAGAAAAACGCGGAGAGAAGATGCCTTCCTAAGATGGAAGATCCCGGATGCTTCGTTATACCATGTGCTATCAATGGTACTTCGGTGTACAATTGCCTTTGCGACTCCGGAGCCGGCACAAGTGTCCTTCCAACCGCCATTGCTTCTAGATGTGGAATCACCAATTGCTATCCATCCACTTCGAACCTTTACATGGCCGACGAATCTATAGTGGTGCCAAGAGGAGAGCTACGCAATGAAATGGTACGGATTGGAGATGTGTATGTTCCCACGGACTTCAAAGTTGTGGATGTACCCGGGAAGCGTCGACAAGTCATCTTCGGAAGAGCTTTCTTGAATACAGTCGGAGCTGTCATCGATTCTCCAAATCAGAGAGTATGCTTCACCAACGTCGATAGAAGAGTTTTCTATCGCATAAAGCCAAGAGAGAACGCGGTTAGGCCCATTCGTATCCAAGAAGAGGAACGCAGCGTACGCATCTCAGGAGCACTAGGTCCAATCCATCGTTCACAAGCCTAGAGAAGAGAAAGAAGTCAAGCTATAGACTTTAAACAAGCGCTTCCGGGAGGCAACCCGATGTTTTTGTACTAACTATTGTTTTTGAGCTTTTGAATTTTGTTTCTTTTGATTTTTAAGTTTAAGACTATTTATATTTGAGGATTTTTAATCAGTGGATCAATGAGGATTCCTAGGTGTTTCAGGAATAGGTTTTAGACGCATTAAGATGCGAAATTTTGGTGATCAGACACTTAGGATCGATCGTTCTCCTTGTGATATACCTCATATTTTACCCATTTCACTTGTGATTTAGGAATGGTTTTTAGAGTCTTTTTAGTGTTTTTGTAGCGTTTTAGTGTCTTTACAGGTTAATTGACGTTTGGAGCTTGCTTGGAGCAAAAGGATCAAAAAGGATTCAAATTGGAGCTTTTGGAGACAAATGAAGACTTATGCGGATTTGCAGCCTTCTCTGTCCAGAAACACGATGAGTGTCGATCGACAGGCCTTAGTTGTGTCGATCGACAGGAAGCCTGAAAGCAGAGCAGTCCGAGAAAGAAGCCCAATTCGTTTCCTATTCGGTTTCCAATTCCTTGGACCGACTTAATGAAGCCCTAGACGTCAAAAGACTTGTATATATAGTTGTTTTAGGTTTTCAAAAGAGATATCCAGACTTTGTCTAAGCTTTAGAGAGAGATTCTAGTTTTCTGTTTAGGTTTTGAGAAGAGAGCTTTGGGGAGATCTTTCTGTTCCTGATTCCTTCAAGTCCTGATTGTGAACCCCTGTTATTTCTTACTCTTAATCTCAATAATGATTTCGTTTCTTATCTCTTGTGTTATTGCTTTGATTATGTCTGAGTAATTCACTTGTTAGATTTAGGGTTTCTCATAAGGGATTGATGGTTTGATTGAATGAATTGATTAGTTAAGGATTGTTTATCTACTTGTTCTTAATCTGAGATTGTTCTTACTGCTTATTCTTGATTGATCACCTTGAATCTGATTTTAGGTTGTTAGTCTCTGCGGAAGTAGGATTGATAGCTTGAACCTATCTCTGATTAGCAACACTCCTATTCACAAAGGAATTTGGTTTAGGGTCTTGTGAACTTATCAAACCTCATTTTAATGCAAACTTAGATTCTTTAGAATTCACAAAGGGATTTGGGATTCTGTTTCTAGGTTTAGAAGTTTTCACAACGGGAGTTGGTCAGCTTTATATTTGTGTTTGAGTTCTAGGACATTGATTTATTAATCCTGACTAATCTGCATTTATCTTTCCTGATTTCCTGAGAATTCCCTAGGTCTAACGCTTTCTCTGATCTGTTTACAACTCTCTTTTAATTTCCTGTTAATTGTTCTTTTAATTCTCTATTTCTGGTTTAGCATAATCTGATAACTAAAAGCCTATTGTGTAACTAAGTCCTTGTGGATTCGACCCCTAAGTACTACAGTGATCTCTTAATTTGAGAGAGTAGCTCTAGGGATAATTTGAGCATATCACCTTGAAGGATCGATCGATCTCGCCTGGAAAATGAACCGAGGAACAGAAGCCTCGGGATCGACCGATCTGCACCAGGGATCGATCGATCCCGACTCAGGTATTTCGAAAAAAAATGGATTTCCGGTTTGAATCGGTTTATCCACTTGATTCAAACCGGTTTAAACCGGTTTAGGGGCCAATAAATCGATGGAGATCGAGCCCTCTCTCTCCTCCATCGATCCCCAACCTCCATTGCTCTCTCTCTCTAAAATTTCAATCCTCCAAATCTCTCTCAATTCTCCATTGTTTTTGTTGATTCTTGGTGCTAAATCACACTATTTTTCGAGCTCTAACTGATCCCCCTATACCCAGCTTGATTCGTTTGAGGTACTAAGTCCGAATTTTTGAAAATTGATTTCGGGTTTTTATAGTTTTTAGTGTTAGAACTCTATAATCTCTTTGAATTAGGATGAATTAGGTTGTTGGGTGTGATATAGGATTGCTAGTTTCTCTGGTTTGAAATGCATTTGATTCTATTGTGAGCAACTTGAAAATTTCGTGTGAAAAGCTTTAGTTTGAAAATGCCAATTGATGGATTGAGAGAGACGATTGAGAGAGTGATGATTGATGATTGCATGTGTTTAATGCCGTTGCATGCATCGATTTTTCTGTTTTGCATTTCGCGAGTGCGATAGAAATTTTGATTTTATGTTTAATTGGATGTTTGTGCTTGCGTCGCACTGCTTGATTTCTATAAAGCTTTTAAACTCATTTTGATGTTTGATAAGTTTTGAGAAATGTACTAATTTGTTTTTGAGTATTTTCTGTTTTCAGGAAATGGCTCCACGACGACGTAGCGGCAAAGAACCAGCCACCGGAGAACGAGAGTGGTCCCAAAAGGACCAGGACGATACCATTGCGCTACGAGAATGCACGTTTGAGCCCACACGGTTTCTGGAGACTGATGTTCTGAGAGCTATGGGCATCCTTGATGATGTTTTGGCCTTTCTGCGCAATGCTGGCTTCGGTTCCTTTCCAGAGAAGCGATGGGATCTCTATCCTCAGGCCGCAGTAGAGTTTCTCGCCACGTTGCAGGTCCATTACCCTACGGATCTGCATGATGCCACCGACGCCTTCATCTCATTCTTTCTATCCAGGAGGCATTTCACCATCACACTCCTTGAGTTGTGTGATCTCTATGGGTTCCCACCTCGAGAGAAGACCCAATTCGATGGCATCACCGACCCTTCTGCATTCTGGCAGACCTTTGGGTCCGGCGAGTACGTCTCTAGAGGTGCCAAGCAGGCACTTATCCGTAGCCCGGTGATTCGCTTGGCGGTCCGCTTCATGAGCAGCACGATCTTTGCGCGTGCTGAGATGGGTACTTTGCAGCTCCCTGAGCTCTCTATGTGCTTTTATGGGCTCCACCGCTTCATCACCGACCCATCCGCGGCCAACTACAACAAGACGCATCGTGTCAACTTTGCCGCTTTACTAGTGCGTGAGTTCATCCAGGTGGCGAAGCAAGCGCTTCGGTCTAAGAAGAAGGTGATCATGATCAGGAGCTTGGTGACTCCCATTATTACGCATTGCCGTTTCCGCATCGCACCTCCCATTCCTGAGCATAGGGCGCGATTCATTGATAGGGAGCACCTCTACGCCAGCGAGATCCTCATACGCCACTCACTAGCTTACCGTTTCCAGGACGCGGACGGGACATACAGGTACATTCGCCTGCCCCGCATTGATTTGACATCTCTCGCCATTCCAGGCAACATTGCCTTTCATCCGCCTGCTGGGGCGCTTTGCGAGAGACCTATTCCGCCCAAGACTAGTGGCGTTAGGAGAGCAGCACGCACCAGTCGTACTGACGAGGCTGGTCCTTCTCAGCCTTCTACTTCTCGGCCTCCGCCATTTCAGCCATTCTCCGGCCATGTGCCTCCATTTGAGCTTGACGTGAGCGCTTACACCGCTACTGATCTACCTGCGGAGCCGGCTACAGATATGGAGCGCTGGATCTGCGAGACGACCAAGAAGAACAACACCCTACTCACCAAGATCGCCACTTGGCTTTGTTGTGTCGCACCACCACCACCACCTCCACGTGAGCCTACTCCTGCGCATGTGTCTGACCCTGAGGATGATGCCTTCGCTACTGTCTCGGCCGTTCGTGTTGCTGATGATGAGGAGGATTCCCCTGCATGGCTATCATCACCTAGTCATGACGCCTCCGAGCATAGTGTGCCCGACGATTCCCGCGAGCGCAACCGCCGAGGCCTAGGCCAATGGGAATCTTCGCCATCTCCATAGACTCGTATCCACTGGTTCTATCCTCTGTACTATATATTTTATTTTTCTTTTTGAACTTATGTATTTTTGTATTTGAATTTGTTTTACAAATGGTAGGATCGACCGATCTCCCTTCGGGATCGATCGATCTCCTTTGTGTTTTCTGACTTTTGTTTTTTATGATTTGCATTTCCTTTTTCTGATCTTTCTTTCCCACCGGGACGGTGTGAAGTAAGTCTGGGGGGATTTGTGATCATTTATGCTAATATTTTCATTTATTTGAGTCGTTTTATTGAGTCAAAATGGTTTGGGACTTATGAATTTCTTTTGTGAATCGCGTGTTCGTACTAATATCTTCTGCAATCCGTCATGATTATTCCTTTTTGAAGAGCCGAAGATTGGAACACCATAGCCGAACAACTCACCAGAAGTCCCTATCTCTTGGAAATCCGATTGACTTGGCGTTGACTCCACCCATGACAAGACGTTAATTTGGACTTAATCTTCTCAACTTGGGGCTTGGTATACATCGAACGCGACCTCTGAATCAAGCTTCCCGAGACGCGCATAACTTCTAAAACGATGTGGTTCCTCACTCTCCTCCCAAAGAAAGAAAAAGAAAAAGAAGAAAAGAAAAGGGATGTGGTAAACAAAGAAGTGGGCTGAGGGATGCATGGTTACCCCCTTGCATACTTCGGACTCATGAAAACCAACCCCGGGCTAAAAAGAAAAAGAGAAAGGAGATAAATAAAAAAAAAATAGAAAGACACCCTAAAAAAGGGAGAAATCGATCTCAAAAGAATAAAAGGGAAGAGGAGGAAAGGAACCATAAGAAGAATGTCTTGGGAGCTAGAGGAAGGTGAGCGTCTACGCGATCTTTGATCGATACTCCCTCGTTGAGACCACATGCTTGTAAAGAATAAATGTAGGGAGTCAACAAAGAAGATTTTGGAGTTTCCTTGAGATCTCGGGACATCAGTACGGAGAGTTGCTAAGCCAATGGTCATTACATGTTGTAAGCTCAATCCCTTTAGAAATGGATTCGCGGAAGATGTACGGAGATTCTCGAGAAGTCGTAAGTTCTTGTTTTCAAACCTTTCCTTTAAGATCTGTCTTTCTGATTGTTCTTGCTTGAGGACAAGCAAAGATTCAAGTCTGGGGGAATTGATGAGTCTAGTTTTTATCGTTTTTAGTCTTTGATTTAGGATTGTATTTTGAGTCAACTAACTTATATTAGATAGAATTTAGGACTATTTGCTTTACTTAGGGATTTTCAGGTCTACAAAGAGAATATTGGAAAAGGAAGGATTTTGGATCAAATAAGAATACAAATGGACCAAGCTTGAATAACTTCTATGTTGTTCTTAATGCTTAGAGCTTGAGTAGCTAACTTGTTCTAAGATCATAGGTGGTTAGTTTAGCCACGGGAGTGCGGTTAATTGCCTGAATCAATATTTGGGGAGCAAGATTCCATGGCGTCGGGAGACATAACCATGGCAACTTGTGAACATATCAATCTTGTTATTAATGCTAGTTTTACTTTGTTAGGATCACGCGGGAGCGGTTCTCTGATTTAGTATTGCTAAGGAGGCATTTGTGCGTTAGTGACTTGCCAACATAATTGTGGATTGAGTTCTAGAACATATCTTAATATTTCCTGCTAATTGATTTAATTGTTTTGTCACATCCTGTATGGTTTCCCTATGCCTAATATTTCTTTATTTATTTGCTTATTTTATCATTAGCTTGTTAGAAATACAAACTCTTATTTTGTCTTAGCTTAATTTAATCTATTAATTTAAAGTGTATCTCTGGTCTCTGTGGATTCGACCCTGAAGTACTACTATGATTACCGTTTTGATCCGGTATAGTGTATGAAAGGTTTTTATTTGTTTATCCGTTTAGGATGAGATCAGCCAAACGTCTTGGGCTTTCGTGTTGAACTTCTTGGGCTTTGAGGCGGTTTAGAATGTGTACTGGCCGCACACACGAGCTCTCAGCATGCGGCAGAGCCGTGGTTGGCCGCACACCCATGGCTTGGCCGTGCGCCTGGACAGGTCCGTCTTCAATCGGGTATAACTTTTGGTAGACAGCTCCAAATGACTTGATTCCACTTTTAGGTGAATCTTGACTCTTTAAGCTTTCCAATGACACCAAGATCTCCAGTTTTGGTTCACGGGAAAGTCTTCAATGGATGCTAAACTTCTGATGGTCCGAATCTGTTCTTTAAGTCCTTTTCTTCCCATTTTGGTATACACGCAAGCGATTAAACTCAATCACAATCAAAACAAACAAACCAGACAATCTGCTCAGTCTGTGTCGATCGATACAGCCCTCCAGTGTCGATCGACATTGCCCCCGACTTGTGTCGATCAACACACTCCTCTTGTGTCGATCGACGCAACACCCTGCGTCACACATAACGCCTCCAGCGATCTCTTCTCCTCGACAACTCCCTCTAGAACCTCTGCAACTCAACCACGAACCTCACAGAAGCCACCAAAGCTCCCCACAACACAATCAATCAATCCACATCAAGTGAATCCATCAAATCATCACAACGATCACATAAAACATACAATCACAGAGATCTAATCGCTCAGATAAGCCATGGTCATGCACTCACCTCGAACAAAAAGATTCTGACAGAGAAACAGCAAGGAAACGACCCCAATCCTAGCCTTCCAGACGCCCCATGCCTCGGATCTCCTTCTCCACAGGAAGATCTCTCAAGAACAAGCACCAAACTTCACAGGAAAAAACCTCAAGAAACTCTCAGGAAATCTCTCTCTTTTCTCCTTTACAGAAACGACACAGTGGCTCCGCAAACCCTAATGTCGAGTCCTCTGCTCCTTAAATACGAGCCCATTAGGGTTTCCTTCCCTAAACCGAACGATTCACGCAATTAAAAGCCCAAAAGCCCAATTGCCGAAACTGCTTCGTGTCGATCGACACACCCTAGTGGTGTCGATCGACACCCTGAACCAAACCGACCAAACCGTGTAATTTAACTCGCAAACCCTAATTGCACAAATACTAGTGTCGATCGACACACCCTCTTGGTGTCGATCGACACCCCCTCCAGAAATTGGGACACGGGCGTTACAATTCTCCCCCACTAAAAAAAGATTCGTACTCGAATCTAACTCCACGCTTCCACTGCGTAACTCTGGGTAACCACACTACGGCCTGCACCTCATCCACTCCGACCACTCTAGGTCTATCCATCCAGTCAAGGATCTCCGTGCAACCGACACTACGGTCCGCACCTCATCCACTCCGACTGAATCTCAAACCAAGTCTCTGTCCAGTGAATATACTTCACGATTTACTAGTCATTGTTTGCTCACAACTCCCTCACTCTCAGACCGCAGCCTTTGAGCACATACCGACTCACTCTCAGCCCTCTACCTTTGAGCTATGGTATCTCTGGATATTACAGGCTTGAGCTTGCTCTCAGGTCGTCACCCTCAAGCGCACTCCCGGATCGTCACCCGAAGCCTAGTACCCTCCTGACACTCTCGGATCACAAAGTCCCTCGAGATATCGGTACCTCAGGAGCATATCCCACTCCTAACGAGTTATTGGACACCATGTCCCCAAGCAAACAATACTACACGCATTCTAGCATATCTCTTGACTAGACCCCCCACTCATGGTTCACGCAAGACATCGCGATGTCTCACCAACCACCATATTTCCCTCGGGAACATCCACCATGACTCGCGCGAAACACCGCAGTGTCTCACCAGCCAACTATATTCCCCTCGGGAACATCCACCATGACCACCTCCGGCCATCACAACCACAAACTCCGGTGGTCTACTCCGAAACTTTCCAAAAATAGAAATTTCCTTTTCAGGAAACTTTCCCTTTTTAGCAACCGCACAACATATTTCTTAAATAAGACAAACTGCAGTCAAATCCAAGAAATACTCCGTTTATTAATCATTTAAAAATGTCATAATCGTTAAACCCCAACGAAAATACATAATGAAAAATAAACTGCAACATCATAGCAAAAGCTATCTCCATCTCAGTCACTCTGGACCCTCATCAAAGGAATCTTCCTCTTCCGAAGTTCCTTGATCCTCCCTCTTTCTCTTATGTCCCTGCGTAGGCTCCTCGCCATCGCTCAGAACCTCCTGCTGTTCGACAGCTGGATCATCAGCCACGTCTTGCCCTTCGAGATCATTCTCAATCTCAGCAGCCATCTCTACCAATCCCGCTTTCGTGGTATAGCTCAACCCCCTATGATGGGGCTGGATCAGAGCCTTCTCTTGTTTCACCTAAAATAAATCTTAGGAGTTTAACCTCGGTGAAAACAACTAATATGGCTGCAAGTGCACAACCTATCAATTGTAGTACTTAAGGTATCGTCCACGGAAAAGGTGCACCAAAGCGAATCAAACGGGACCAGAATAGGGCTGAGGACAAAATAGAGCGTTGGTTGGGGTTTTTGGTTATTTGTCACTGAATAACCTAAAAGCAAAGCGAGTAAATAAAAGCAAAGAAACTAAACCTAAATAAAAGCAAGCAAACTAAACCTAAGGGCAAACGATAAAACTAACCTAAGCGACCTAAGCAAACTAAACGAAAAGAAAGCAAACTAAACTAAAAGCAATCAACGAAATAGATAAGCGAATTCAATGAGATAACAAGCGTTGGGCAGTCTGGGGGTTCTCAGGGTTTCACGGTTCTAACAACATAAAGAAAGCTAAGATACGATCAATAATGAATCTCCAACTACAAACACTAATATGAAGTAACCCACGTTCGTTTGATTAAATCCTAAACTCCATAGACCCGACGGTGTCCTGGTCACTCTTTTGGTAAAGGCATGAAGTCTGCATTAAGAACAAGTTGCTAAGTACACGAAGTCTACCCCTATCTCAAGCACACAGGAGTATAAGGTCGTTCGGCTTCTAAGCTAGGTCCGATTCAATCGTCATCTAAAATACCATATGCATCAAGGTGTACAGTCTCTCAGCATTACGTGTTATAATAAACCTAGAAGAGAGAAACATGAAATAAACGAATATAGATCTAGCTACTTAAATATGATCGAACCGCTAATCCCCCTTGAATCACCCCATAAACCCAACTAAGTAAACTACTCGCACATATTGAAATCAACCATCAAAGCGTTAAAGAAAGAAATCAAAACCATAAAACTAGAATAGATTAAGAAACGATTAGGGTTAGAAAACACTTCTCCAAACGAGTAGAGAGATGTAGATCTATCCCAAGAAACAAAGTCGTAACAAAGCAAAGCAAAGAAACAAAAGAGATAACAGAGAATTAAACGACAAAGGTGCTTGAAGGGACGTCCAAAGAGGCTCCTCAAGTCTTCACGTCTTCTTCTCCTAGCGGCGGCTGCTCCTTCAACTCGAGATCCAGGGCATATCGAAACCCTAAGGCTTTGACATGTATTTATAGAGTTCTTTGGTGACGGCTACTAGGGTTAGGGTTTCCTCGAGGTAAAAACTCGGTGTCCTGGGCCAAATGATGTGGGCTTCTTATGTTGCACTCCTGGGCCTTAAATGAGACTAAAACGTGTGTCTTGGCCGCATGGTCGGGCTCCCGTCGTGCGTTGATGAAGGTCTTGGCCGCACGGTCATGGCTTGGCCAGACAACCAGACAGGTCGGTCTTTAAGCAATCATAACTTCTGAATGGTAACTCAGATTTGGATGATTCCACTTGGAGATAAATCTTGACTCTCCTAGCTTTCCAATGACACCAATAGCTCCAAATTTGGTGCATGGGAAGATCTCTAACGAATGCCAAACTTCTGATGGTCCGAAACTGTCCTACGAGTTCTTTTTGCTCCATTTTGGTCATTTTTCCCTAAAACCTGTAAAAACTCTTTGATCTTGCAAATACTAAGTTATAGGCTTTAATACATCAGAAATGTATTAAATCCATCGTAAAAAGCCTTGAAAACCATAGCTAAAATGGGCGAAAATACGATGTTATCAACTCCCCCAGACTTAAACTTTGCTTGTCCTCAAGCAACCAAGAAAGTAAAGTCATGGAAAAGAGGTTTGAAAACGCGGGAACTAAATTACCTTCAGGGTCATCCTCTCTGCACTCCTCACTGCTTTGACATCCGGAACTTCCGTCCGTTAGTTTCCATGAGAGTCACCAACTCTCCTTAATCAATCCCACAGTTCTCCGGCATCTCCAGACTCTCCATTGTTGCCTCTTTACATAAATTAAGCATAAATAAAATGGTGAGATCTTACCAAGGGAAAATCGATTAGAGGCATGTAGACTCTCCCCCAGGCCGAGACTTTCTCCGTACGTTCACCCTCTTCCTCTTTTCTCACTTCCAAGGGATCGATTCTTCCCTATTGCTAGGGTATCATTTTATTTTTTTCTGTCGACCCCTTGCTCTTTATTTGGGACAGGCTTCCATGAGGTCCGAAGTATGTCCGGGTGTAGCCGCACATCCCTCGGTTCACTTCTTTTTGACCTATATCCTCTTTCTCTTTTTTTTTGTAGAATAGACTTCCATGAGGTCCAAAGTATGCTCGGGTGTAGCCGCACATCCCTTGGTTCACTTCCATCGTCTTCTTCTTTTCTTTTCTTCTTTTTTTTTTTTAGAGTAGAGTATTGAAGGGAAGAGTGAGGGGACCATACTTATGAAGAAGTGCAATGTCTCGTGAGGCTCGAAGTTGAGATCCACTCTACTATATCTCAGATCCCAAGGCTCGACAATTAAGTCCGGTTTAAGTCCTATAAGGGTTAGAGACAACGCTGAAACATCTGAATATCCATCGAACATGGGTCTTTGGGGATTGTCGAATCAGCTCACGGTCTATCCAAACTTGGCTCCGAAGTTAAGCGTGATCAAGAGTAGAGTGTTAATCAAATCAGATAAACCGTTAGAATAAGATAGTAATTCCTTACTAATTTTGACTCAATAAAACGACTCGATAAAAACTCAATATTGATGTAAAAAAAGGAAAATTTCGCAAGTCAACAACAAAAAGAAAGTAGCACGTCAGTAAAAGATGGAACATCTTCCCCCCAGACTTAAATCGAACCGTCCTCGGTGAGAAAAGATGATAAGAATGGAAATGGAAAATTAAAGTTTCAGAACAATGTCACCTTGTATAGTAGTGATGGAATGATGGACGTGTTGGGTATCTCTCCCATACTTGAATTGTTGCCAATTCTCCTCTCATTACGTTGTATAGCCTCCTTTTGCATTTTCTTGTTACAAAACCTAAAACCATCAATAAAGAATTAGAAAACCAAAACCAAAATCGAAAATCCTAAAATAAATAGATAATGCTTAGAGAAATGGAGAATGGTTTGAGTCGGATAGGTGGCCGGTGCGGTTCGGTTGGCTGTCGCGGGTCATGGTCGGTCAGGCCGGTCGCTCCGGTTTGGAGTCTCGGATCTGTGACGGTCAGTTTCGCGATCATAGGTTGGGCGGTTGGGTCGTGTGGCAGCTGGTTGGGTCGCGGGATCGACCCGGGTCGATACGGCCAGATGGCCGATCGTCCCTTGCTGCCGCACGGTGCCTGCCCGTGTGTGCGGCGGCGCCTCCTTGGGCCGCAGGCCCGGGCCTCGGCTGTCGGCCGTGGTCCGTGGTCCTCCTCGTTTCATTTCCAATTTCAAGCGGTAAATCCTCCTCTCCTTTTTCTTTTCTTTTCTATTTTATTAAAAACCTGAAATAACTTGAAACAAAGACAAGAAGCAAAAACAAAAAGCAAAAACAAAACTTTCCGATGGATATAGGTCAAGTCGTATGTCGATGAAGTCGTCTCGGATATCCTTCTTGGTGTCTCCGTCGATCAAGTAGAATTCTAAATTGTATTCCTCCCAGGCTTCTTCGAATGGCATGGTCTGTGGTATAACACTGACCGTGTCTTTGAATCCTAGTCGTTTTCGCTTTACTGAATTCCACTTCTTACATGAAACTACCTCCATGTCTGGTGAGCTTTCTCTGGAAAAAGAGCTTGAGCTATGGTAAGAGGGTTCTGACGAGTCTTCTTCTTCCTCGCTTGCAACTATGGGCTGTCCATAGAGCTCGTCGATGAAGTCATCCTCGGGGTCATTGTCCTCCTTTGATCGTCCACGCGATCTCCCATGAGCGTCGCTGTCTTCTTTCTCTTCTTCAGATCCTTCAATTCGATCGGCCCATTCATCCTCACTCTCTTCATCGTCTGAGGTTCCTATCTCTCTTCTCTCCCTCGTCGGCATGTTGTTGTAAGGCGAAGTTGCGTCACTTATCTCCATGGATTTAGATCCTTCTCCATCAGAATAGTTCATCTTGTTGGAAGTTTCGATAGACCTAGGGTTAGGGTTCTCGATTCCTTCAGAGAAACTTAGAAGAGCTTTCTTGTCTCTGAAGTTTTCCTCTTAGCCGAAAGTTTTAGAGATGTATGAGACAGCCATACATCCTTTTATAGGCACAATATTTCCTATTTCTTTAGTGTTTTCTGGAAGATTTCCTGTTTCATCATGGAATTGCAGAAAATTTCCTTCTTCATCTGAAATTTCCTTTTCTTCCTCTTCCTCTTCTTCCTCTTCACTTTGGACCAAGAGACTTCCTACTAAGGTGGCGAGTCTATCAAGTTTACTGTCTAGCTTGTCCATCCGGGCGGCTATTTTCATTTCGCCTTCCGTGGTCCGCTTATGGCAATAATCACAATATTTGCTCAAGTATTTGAATCTCTTGATCAGATCCTTCCTAACTGAATTATCAGGTATATCTTGGCTCAGTTTTTGCACAATGGCTTCACCGGCTTCGATTCTTTGAAAGATTTGTTCGATCTTGAGCTCCATAACTCTAATCCTCCTGTAGCACACCGCCTTGTTGGTAGGCTGCTCCTTCCCAGTCTTCATTTCTTGACATCCTCCGTCTTTTCTTGCCTTCCCATGAACTTCTAATCTCTCCTCTCCTTCAGTTTGATTCTCCTTACAGGTGGAAACAACAGTCGGTGTTGGAGTGGACTCTTTTCTCATGTCTTTATTGAAAGCAAGCTCGACGGTGGGGCTTCTCCTCTTGAATTCTTCTTTAGGTGGAACTTTCCCGTAGTTCTCCTGTTGAAATGACTCTTTAGATGCTGATGAAGCTTTTTCGTCTTGAGAAATGACTTTGAAGTAATGTCCATTTTTAAGCACACACAATTCTCCAGGTCGCGAATCGATGGTCTGGCCAATAGGCGTCAACGGCGTCGATCGCATGACCGGTCCATGGTCATGCGGCGGACAGGGGTTCGACCGCACACTCGGTGCCTCGCCATGCGGCTCTGATGCGTTGCTGGCCGGTTCTTTCTCGGTCATGGGCTGGCAGTAGGTGCAAGTCAACGGTCGGGGGTCCTTTTCTCTGCCGTGCAGCGGGTAGGGCCATGGCTGCACATTCGGGGTTCCTCCATGTTGCTGGATGCTTGGCGGAAAACTCCAATGCGTTGATCCGGTACGATCGTTGGTGTGGATATCATTTGACCGTGGGTCGAAGAGCTGGCCGTAGGGTAACGGTAGCATCGCCCGTGGGTCATGGACATGGTCATGTGGTCCGGTTTGGTGCGTCATCGCCTCTCCTCCATGCGGCAGAGACGTGCTTCCTTTCGGCACATAACGCAACTGGCCTAACAGGGACGATGACGACCGCACGCTGCCGACCCGACCGTGCGGCGGACATGGGTCTGACCGCGGGCCATGGCCTCGGTCATGCGGCGGTGCGCCCGATCGATCCACTGTTTCGGTTAGGTCGTGTGGCCTCGGTCTATGCGTATGATCTTCCCGAGAGATCATATTGCAATAAAGAACCTTGGTTTCCACATCCTCTTTCTCTTTTCCTAAAAAATTCTCCACTAAATCTTTATTATGGAAATGCGTAGTAGATTTCACTAACCTTTTGTTTTCTCTGAAGGGGACATAGGCAGGATCCTCCTTCATTTGTTTGTAGACCTCAGGATCAATGAAACTATTTTGCAGGGTCTCAGTTATCCATCCAAGAATGTCATCAGCTACTCTAGAAGCAAACTCCAAGCTGATAATTTTCAGGTCTTAACATCGATGATTTCCTCTTCCAATAGCGATACATGTTCGAAACTTGCATCAAAATTAGCGTTAGAAGCGATCCTCAACTCGTCTAGCTTATCGACAAGTTCTTCCAAAGGACTCTCGATTTCTATGTTAGGATATGGATTTTTCGGCTCTTCTCTCACACGAGTGATCAATGAAGGGATTTCATTGACACGAGAGACGGCTTCAGCGGCTAAGCAGAAACGATCCATTCCTTGCGGTGTTGTTGGTGGAGTGACTTCAAGACGTGTGGCATAAGCAAATGGTGTAGCTTGGTCTCCACGGTTGAGGTCAGATTGGCGATAGGTTCGCCGGTTGTTGGGTGCATCAGTGGTCCGAGATTGGCCTATGCACGAGCCGAACAACGAGTGAACTGTCGGGACAAAGTAGTCTTGTCCCAGCTCTTCACACTTAGCGATCATTTTTGTAACCAGGGGGTTCTGAAATATTCCAGGTAAGACGTCGAAATTCATCCCGAAGCTTCCTGAAACAAGTAAAACCAAAGCGACAAATCAGTAGCAAGTGTCCTAGACAAGATCCTGATATGCTCAAATTATCCCTAGAGCTACTCTCTCAAATTAAGAGATCACTGTAGTACTTAGGGGTCGAATCCACAGAGACTGTGTTACACAATAGGTGTTCAATTGTTGGATTATGCTAAACCAAATAAATTGTAAAGTAAATAAAAGCAATTGCAGAAAAGTAAATAGAAGTTGTAAACAATTAGAGAAAGCGTTAGACTCAGGGAATTCCCAGGAAATCAGGAATGATAAATGTATGATTAGTCAGGATAATTCAATCAATGTTCTAGAACTCAAACACGAATGTAAAGCTAACCAACTCCCGCTGTGAAAGCCTCTACACTAGTAGAAATATCTCGTATAGCCACGTCGTGGCCACGGACATTCGTGGCTAAATTTAAACAAGCTACGAAATAGCTACAAGGGAAAAAACGTGGCTTATTTGACCTATATAGCCACGAAATAGTAACGAAATACAACGTGGCTAACTATTGCCACGAAATAGCCACAATATTACTGTGGCAACAAAGCCACAAAACAAAAAAATGGCTAAACCGTGGCTTATCCACCGAATTTTCGTTCAAACCAAATTTTTTCCCCCAATTAATTTGGTTTCGCGGTTTAACATTCCAATTTTTCCCCAGTTAATTAAAAATAAAATCAACTCACAAATAAAAGCAAAAAGAGCAGCACTTTTAACACTCAATATCGTCTCTAACCCTAACCCTCTTCCACTTCCACAATATCGATCTCTCTCAAATCTCACCTCAATCGATCTCTCACACTATTTTCTTCCGATCTCTTACTTCGCCATGAATCTCTCTGGCCACGACTCCACTCGCCGTCGCTCTAGACCCGCCGATTTGGGTGACTCGGGTAAGAATAGTTTCGTCTCTCTTCTCCTCCTCGACATGTCTCTTTCTCTTTCCGATCTCTAAAACTTAGTCCAAGATTGTTTGGCTTTTAATAGCTTTTGTGTTATGTGGTTTAAGATAGATTTGTATATGGGTTATTGAAATTGAGTTTGCCTTCGTGTGATTTAGAGCTAAATTATAATTAAGTTTTTGTTAGTGCTCTATCGATTTAGTCTCTTTAAGAGTTTGTGTTTGGTTTTAAGAGTTTGTGTTTGGTTTTAAGAGTTTATGTTTGGTTTTGCTATTAATGTTCTGTAATTTTTTTGGACTTTAAGTTAAGACAACACTCTTAATTTTTTGTTCTCTTAAGTTACGGCAACACTCTCCTAGAGTTTGTGTTTGGTGTTAAGAGTTTGTGTTTGGTTTTAAGAGTTTATGTTTAGTTTTGCTATTAATGTTCTGTAATTTTTTTGGACTTTAAGTTAAGGCAACACTCTTAATTTTTTGTTCTCTTAAGTTACGGCAACACTCTCTAAGAGTTTGTGTTTGGTTTTAAGAGTTTGTGTTTGGTTTTAAGAGTTTATGTTTGGTTTTGCTATTAATTTTCTGTAATTTTTTTTTACTTTAAGTTAAGGCAACCCTCTTTATTTAACATGGATTTTGATTTTTTGTTCTCTTATGTTCCTAGACCTGCAACAAAGAATGCCACCAGGAGCTATTGATGAGTTTATGTTGTATTGATTTCTTATGCAAATGTGGTTAGTGTACTGTTTCTTTGTAGCTTTGATGTTTTTTTGTGAATTTGTTATCTCTAGTCTTACCTTAAGTTGTTTGTTTTGTACTGATTATACTCTCAATATATTCTTGCAAATGTGGTTAATGTACATCATTGTTACTGGTCACTGTTATATCACTTGTGACTCGTTACTCAATAGATTGCTTTACTCGTCTATGTTATAATGTTTTCTCAGAAAATGTGTTTGTTTTTTTAGCATTGTAGCTGGTCTGTTATGTCTTTGTTTGTTTGTTGATAGTCACTTCTTTTCTTCCTTTCACAGCGTGGTAAGACTAAAAGAGGCAGTGTTCAATTCCGGGATATCAATCCATCCGAGCCAGTCTCAGCTTCTCTAACCCTTAATCTTGACATGGAAATGCGTGTCTCTGGTTTAGAGGATAACTTCAAGACTGTCACCGACAATGTTAAAGTGTTGAAAGAGGACATAGTGGACTTGAAGTCTGGCATGGACTTGGTGAAGGCTGACTTGAAGGCTGACTTGAAGGCTGGAATTGACTCGGTGAAAGACGAGATGTCTGTAACACGAGTTGCACTAAATGCGATCTTCCTATTAATCTCCCACAGCAGGTAACTCAAATTCAACCCTCTGTTGCTTCTGCCACTATTCCCACAGTCCCTCGTACTCCAGTCCCGACTCCAGCTGTCCCAAATGTGAATCCTAATGCTTCCACTTCACCTGCAACTAACAATACTTATTTAGATAAGTTGTGTGCTGATCTAGGACTCTAAGTGTATTTGTGTATCCGTTTTAGGTTTCTTTTAATTATTAGCATCTTTTGTAAGATTTCCATAACTCATTTGAAATCTTTGGGTAATGTATGATAAAAATATTTGGTATCTATGATATTGGATTGTTTATATTTTAGGTTTTTATAATTTGGATTTTGGTATTTCAGGTTTTTGGGTTTTACAATTTTTTTTTTATATTTTTATATTCATTAGCCACAGAAAGTGACGTGGGTATTTCGTGGCAAATTATATTAACCACGCATTAGCTAGGAAACAATTCGTGACTTATTGTAGCCACAGAATGAACGTAGCTAGATCGTGGCTATATTAGCCACGAATCCAGTTGTAGCTACGTCGTGGCTATACAGCTACGAAAAGTCACGAATTAGAAAAAGCCAAGAGGCTATAACCACGAATTTATTTATGTGGCTGAACGTGGCTGTTTCACCGTATAGCCACGAATTTTAGGCTATAGCCACGATTTATTCCGTAGCTATACACAATTTTTTTACTAGTGAAACCTAGAAACAGAATCCCAAATCCCTTTGTGAATTCTAAAGAGTCTAAGTTTGCATTAAGATTAAGTTCAATATGTTCACAAGACCCTAAACCAAATTCCTTTGTGAATAGGAGTGTTGCTAATCAGAGATAGGTTCAAGCTATCAATCCTACTTCCGCAGAGACTAACAACCTAAGATCAGATTCAAGGTGATCAATCAAGAATAAGCAATAAGAACAATCTCAGATTAAGAACAATAAGATAGATATTCCTTAACTAATCAGTTCATTCAATCAAACCATCAAACCTTTGTGAGAAACCCTAAATCTAACAAGTGAATTACTCAGACATGATCAAAGCAATAACACAAGAGATAAGAAACGAAATCATTATTAAGATTAAGAGTAAGAAATAACAGGGGTTCACAATCAGGACTTGAAGAATCAGGAACAGAAAGATCTCCCCAAAGCTCTTTTCTCAAAACCTAGAACAAAGTAAATATCTCTCTAAAGCTTAGACAAAGTCTGGATATCTCTTTTGAAAACCTAAAACAACTATATATACAAGTCTCTGGACGTCTAGGGCTTCTTTAAGTCGGTTTTTAAAATCCAATCTTGACTAGGAAACGATTTGGGCTTGAATTCTCGAGCAGCTTCTGTCTTTGGGTCACCTGTCGATCGACACAACTAACGCCTGTCGATCGACACAACTAACGCCTGTCGATCGACACACATCGTGTTTCTGGACAGAGAAGGCTGCAAATCCGCATAAGTCTTCAAATGTCTTCTTTTAGCTCCAAAATGATTCCTTTTTGATTCTTTTGCTCCAAGCAAGCTCCAAACGTACATTGACCTGTTTACATAGCAAAACACTACAAAAACACTAGAAAGACTCTAAAAACATGTCCTAAATCGTATAGATGGAGGGTAAAATATGAGGTATATCAATTCCCCCAGACTTAGCTTTTGCTTGCCCTCAAGCAAAACAGAAACTAATCCTGTGGAAAGAGGTTTGAAAACATGAAAACTCACCTTTGCCTTTAATGCATTGCCTTAGTCATTCGAACCAAATCCACATGCCTAACAAACAAGTCTAAAACGAACCACCATGTACTTCTCCTCAGAAATCACAATGAAACCAAGAAACGCCCAAGATTCTCCACACATTCATCAAGAAAGCCTTCATCACCTAGATTATAAGTAATGTAGCCAATGCACCAGAACCTTCTAGACTCATTCACTGTACTCTACCATGAAAAACTCAACATATCCAACGCTGAATAACTTTACTCTCCCCCAGACTTATTCTTTTACACACTTATGCTTATTCTTTTCTTTCTTTTTTTTTTTTTTTTATAAATCTCAGGGTGAAATAAGGAGATCATCGATAATAATTTATCTACTCTTCTAACAACCCTGCGCGATCATTCCAGACAAGAGCAGCATAACGGGATCATAGATTCTCATCTACCCTCTAACTCGCAGGAAATCATCTCATCTTTTATAAGCTATATAACCATTTTTTCTTTCCTTAGACTAGGGGAAAGTGGTACCATTGTCTTCAACGTAAGCAATCAGGTATGAACAAAGAGTCAAGTTCTTAGAAACACTAACCACATAAATCCTGGTTCCGGCCTTAGTGAATCTTGATGGGAATTTGTTTGCCTCTGGTTCACCGCTCAATCTTTGGATTTTTCATTAGTCGGAATCAGACTTAATCTGTAGCATTAATCAACCAGGCAAAACACGAAAGAAAAAGGATCATAGTTTTCAACAAAATTTTGACTCAATAAAACAAAAACGACTCAAATGGTATAGGTAGATGGTTAGTAAGAAATCAAAAACCAAAATAAAGAAAAATACGTCAGTATTTTCCTCCCCCAGACTTGAGAAACACTGTCCCCAGTGGTAAATAGTCTTAGGTTTGGAGAAAAATTAGAAAATAACTTGAATTGAAATTGATGGAATTTTTGATAGGTTAGAACCAGTTACCACGAGGGCTGTCGATCGACACGGGTGAAGTGTGTCGATCGACACACTGCCCGAGATCAGACAGGTCTGAGGCAAAATTTCTGCAAGGTTGTTGAGTTGGTTGATGTTTTCACACATGAGTTTCTTGCTTAGAGCTGTGGGAAGACAATCAAACATCAAAGCAAAACAATTATCCTGAATAGATAAGCAATAGTTCCAACAATAATCAAAACAAGTTAGTGAAGATCCAAATCAAAATCATCCTAAAGAGGTGTTAAGGGATAGAGATAGAGATAAGAAACTAGAGGAGATGCGAAATCTAATCATCAATTTCTTCAGTGCTGCTCCCCTCATTCTCATCATCAGAGACATGGCGTCGAGTTAGGACGTGCACACATGAACTTCTTCATGATCTCCCACATAGCATCCATCCTCTGCATCATAAGCTGCTGGAAAGTGCGGTTGTCCATCTCGTTCTCTGAATATGCAGGCTAGGCAGGAAGTGCAGGATCATTCTCTGCGGCTGAAGGTGGTGCGGAAGAAGATGCACCGCGACGACGACGTGCAGGAGGCTGCTGTCTCACCTCTCGCGGGTCAGGCTCAAAGCTGAGAAGACGCATGGAGTTGCGGACGATCCCAAGTCGAGATTGTGGCAACCGGACCTGAAGATGCTCCCCCGAGCTGATGTATTTCCAAACCAAGCCATCATCCATCCAGTGAGCCTTCTTCAAGTAATTCTTATCCATATACCAGCGAGACTGGTCAACAGTGGTGAAAGAGAGATCAACATTGCATTTGCGGAATAGGGGAGTAAGCAGGCTCCCAATACTCTCAGTCTTCTTCTTCGTGGTACTCTTGCCACTAAAAGGCTTGGTCTTCAAAGCAACCAGATGGTGCGCGAAAACAGCCCCCATGTTGACATTGACAACCATAATGTCGCTAGGAATCTCAGCAGCCACATCCTCATGTAGAGCATAGTATAGAAGGATCAACTCAGCCAATCTCATAGTCCCGGGTTCCATCTTGCATAAGAAAGTGTTGCCCACAAGACGAACCAGGTATCTCAATGCAGGGTGCCGGATATCGGTATGTTTGGAGCCTCCAGGTGTAAAGGTTCCCTCAGCAAAAACTTTCCAAAACTTGATCTCTTCCTAAACAGATAAACAAATAAAAACCTTTCATACACTATACCGGATCAAAACGGTAATCATAGAAGTACTTCAGGGTCGAATCCACAGAGACCAGAGATACACTTTAAATTAATAGATTAAATTAAGCTAAGACAAAATAAGAGTTTGTATTTCTAACAACCTAATGATAAAATAAGCAAATAAATAAAGAAATATTAGGCATAGGGAAACCATCCAGGATGTGACAAAACAATTAAATCAATTAGCAGGAAATATTAAGATATGTTCTAGAACTCAATCCACAATTATGTTGGCAAGTCACTAACGCACAAATGCCTCCTTAGCAATACTAAATCAGAGAACCGCTCCCGCGTGATCCTAACAAAGTAAAACTAACATTAATAACAAGATTGATATGTTCACAAGTTGCCATGGTTATGTCTCCCGACGCCATGGAATCTTGCTCCCCAAATATTGATTCAGGCAATTAACCGCACTCCCGTGTCTAAACTAACCACCTATGATCTTAGAACAAGTTAGCTACTCAAGCCCTAAGCATTAAGAACAACATAGAAGAAGAACCATAAAATAAATTCCCAAATCTAACAACCTAATAATCGGTCACATCCCTTCAGAGAAACCCTAGCCTAATAAGGAAATTACTCAAACATAAAAAAGGGAACAAAGATGAATCTATAAAGAAACATCTTTATAAAATAAAACTAAGAGTGTATTGAGAGATGAATCTCTTACAAACTTTTTAAGGGAGAGAATGAATTGTGTTTTTCTACAAGGGACGAGCCTCTCTTTATATAGCAAAGGGAGAGAGGCCGCAAAAGGAAAACAAGAGAGAAAAGGGAAAAACGAAAAATGGAAAAACTTGGAGAAGAGGCAAGCAGGGATCGATCGATCCTCGGGTAGGATCGGTCGATCCCACCGTCTTTCTTCGTCTTGGGCCAAAGCCTTTGATCGGATCGCTCGGTCCATGGGCCTGGTTGGTCGGTCCAGCCGCCTCTTTGACCGTGGGTCGCAAATCTTCGGAGATCGATCGATCCTTGCTGTGGATTGGTCGATCCTTCTTCATTTCTTCACGATTGGCCCATTTCTTCAAGCTTGGTCCATTTGTATTCTTATTTGATCCAAAATCCTTCCTTTTCCAATATTCTCTTTGTAGACCTGAAAATCACTAAGTAAAGCAAATAGTCCTAAATTCTATCTAATATAAGTTAGTTGACTCAAAATACAATCCTAAATCAAAGACTAAAAAACGATAAAAACTAGACTCATCAATTCCCCCAGACTTGAATCTTTGCTTGTCCTCAAGCAAGAACAATCAGAAAGACAGATCTTAAAGGAAAGGTTTGAAAACAAGAACTTACGACTTCTCGAGAATCTCCGTACATCTTCCGCGAATCCATTTCTAAAGGGATTGGGCTTACAACATGTAATGACCATTGGCTTAGCAACTCTCCGTACTGATGTCCCGAGATCTCAAGGAAACTCCAACGAGGGAGTATCGATCAAAGATCGCGTAGACGCTCACCTTCCTCTAGCTCCCAAGACATTCTTCTTATGGTTCCTTTCCTCCTCTTCCCTTTTATTCTTTTGAGATCGATTTCTCCCTTCTATAGGGTGTCTTTCTATTTTTTTTTATTTATCTCCTTTCTCTTTTTCTTTTTAGCCCGGGGTTGGTTTTCATGAGTCCGAAGTATGCAAGGGGGTAACCATGCATCCCTCAGCCCACTTCTTTGTTTACCACATCCCTTTTCTTTTCTTCTTTTTCTTTTTCTTTCTTTGGGAGGAGAGTGAGGAACCACATCGTTTTAGAAGTTATGCGCGTCTCGGGAAGCTTGATTCAGAGGTCGCGTTCGATGTATACCAAGCCCCAAGTTGAGAAGATTAAGTCCAAATTAACGTCTTGTCATGGGTGGAGTCAACGCCAAGTCAATCGGATTTCCAAGAGATAGGGACTTCTGGTGAGTTGTTCGGCTATGGTGTTCCAATCTTCGGCTCTTCAAAAAGGAATAATCATGACGGATTGCAGAAGATATTAGTACGAACACGCGATTCACAAAAGAAATTCATAAGTCCCAAACCATTTTGACTCAATAAAACGACTCAAATAAATGAAAATATTAGCATAAATGATCACAAATCCCCCCAGACTTACTTCACACCGTCCCGGTGGGAAAGAAAAAAGCAAAGAAAGGAAATGCAAATCATAAAAACAAAAAGTCAGAAAACAAAGTAGAGATCGATCGATCCCGGAGGGAGATCGGTCGATCCTACCGTTAGTAACACAAATCCAAAGATAAAAATACATAAGTTCAAAAAGAAACTAAAAGATTATAATACAGAGGATGTAACCAGTGAATATGAGTCTAGGGAGATGGTGGAGAATCGAAAACGCCGGGGTCTCGCCTGGTACGAATGCGGAAATCGTCCTAGACACTAGTCTCGGAAGTCTCATGGCTCGGGGACGATAGCCAAGTAGGAGAATCCTCTGCATCGTCAGCTACACGAACAGCAGAAACAGCAGCGAAGGCATCATCCTCAGGGTCAGACACATGCGCAGGAGTAGGCTCACGTGGAGGTGGTGGTGGTGGTGCGACACAACAAAGCCAAGTGGCGATCTTGGTGAGTAGGGTGTTGTTCTTCTTGGTCGTCTCGCAGATCCAGCGCTCCATATCTGTAGCCGGCTCCGCAGGTAGATCAGTAGCGGTGTAAGCGCTCACGTCAAGCTCAAATGGAGACACATGGCCGGAGAATGGCTGAAATGGCGGAGGCCGAGAAGTACAAGGCTGAGAAGGACCAGCCTCGTCAGTACGACTGGTGCGTGCTGCTCTCCTAACGCCACTAGTCTTTGGCGGAATAGGTCTCTCGCAAAGCGCCCCAGCAGGCGGATGAAAGGCAATGTTGCCTGGAATGGCGAGAGATGTCAAATCAATGCGGGGCAGGCGAATGTACCTGTATGTCCCGTCCGCGTCCTGGAAACGGTAAGCTAGCGAGTGGCGTATGAGGATCTCGCTGGCGTAGAGGTGCTCCCTATCAATGAATCGCGCCCTATGCTCAGGAATGGGAGGTGCGATGCGGAAACGGCAATGCGTAATAATGGGAGTCACCAAGCTCCCGATCATGATCACCTTCTTCTTAGACCGAAGCGCTTGCTTCGCCACCTGGATGAACTCACGCACTAGTAAAGCGGCAAAGTTGACGCGATGCGTCTTGTTGTAGTTGGCCGCGGATGGGGCAGTGATGAAGCGGTGGAGCCCATAAAAGCACATAGAGAGCTCAAGGAGCTGCAAAGTACCCATCTCAGCACGCGCAAAGATCGTGCTGCTCATGAAGCGGACCGCCAAGCGAATCACCGGGCTACGGATAAGTGCCTGCTTGGCACCTCTAGAGACGTACTCGCCGAACCCAAAGGTCTGCCAGAATGCAGAAGGGTCGGTGATGCCATCGAATTGGGTCTTCTCTCGAGGTGGGAACCCATAGAGATCACACAACGCAAGGAGTGTGATGGTGAAATGCCTCCTGGATAGAAAGAATGAGATGAAGGGGTCGGTGGCATCATGCAGGTCCGTAGGGTAATGGACCTGCAACGTGGCGAGAAACTCTGCTGCGGCCTTGGGATAGAGATCCCATCGCTTCTCTGGAAAGGAACCGAAGCCAGCATTGCGTAAAAACGCCAAAACATCATCCAGGATGCCCATAGTGCTCAGAACATCAGTTTCTAGAAACCGTGTAGGCTCGAACTTGCAATCGCGGAGCGCAAAGGTATCATCGCTGTTCTTTTGGGTCCACTCCCGCTCTCCGGTGGCTGGTTCTTTGCCACTGCGTCGTCGTGGAGCCATTTCCTGAAAACAGAAAATACTCAAAAACAAATTAGTACATTTCACAAAGCTTATCAAACATCAAAATGAGTTTAAAAGCTTTATAGAAATCAAGCAGTGCGACGCAAGCAACAACATCCAATTCAACATAAAATCGAAATTTCTATCGCACTTGCGAAATGTAATGGCTTTAAGCTCAAACAATCCAGCAAGTTAACTCTCTCAAGCGCAATCGTCTCTCTCAACCCATCAAATTGCATTTTCAAACTCATAAAAATCGAAATTTTATGGCCTATCACACGAAATTTCAAGTTTCTCAAAAGCAAATCAATGGCATTTTAAAACAGAGAAACTATCAACCCTATAGCATTCCCAACAACCTAATTCAACCTAATTCCAAAGGATTACAAAGTTCTAACACCCTAAAGTGTAAAAACCCGAAACCCTAAGCTATAATTCGAACTCAGTACCCTGGTTAAAACGAATTGGGTGTAGGGGGATCAGATAGGGCTCGAAAAATAGTGTGGTTTAGCACCAAAAATCAACAAAAACAATGGAGAATTGAGAGAGATTTTGAGGATTGAAATTTTTAGAGAGAGAGAGCAATGGAGGTTGGGGATCGATGGAGGAGAGAGAGGGCTCGATCTCCATCGATTTATTGGCCCCTAAACCGGTTTAAACCGGTTTGAATCAAGTGGATAAACCGATTCAAACCGGAAATCCATTTTTTTCGAAATACCTGAGTCGGGATCGATCGATCCCTGGTGCAGATCGGTCGATCCCGAGGTTTCTGTCCCTCGGTTCGTTTTCCAGGCGAGACCGATCGATCTTTACAGCGGATCGATCGGTCCTAAGTGTCTGATTGCCAAAATTTCGCATCTTAATACGTCTTAAAACCTATTCCTGAAACACTTAGGAATCCTCATTGATCCACTGATTAAAAATCCTCAAATATAAATAGTCTTAAACTTAAAAATCAAAAGAAACAAAATTCAAAAGCTCAAAAACAATAGTTAGTACAAAAACATCGGGTTGCCTCCCGGAAGCGCTTGTTTAAAGTCTATAGCTTGACTTTCCTTCTCTTCTCTAGGCTTGCGTTTGGGAACGGGTGATTGGGCCTCCAACTAGTTCTCCTGAGATGCGTACACTGCGTTCCTCTTCTTGGATACGAATGGGCCTAACCGCGTTCTCCCTTGGCTTGATGTGATAGAAAACTCTTCTATCGACGTTGGTGAAGCATACTCTCTGATTTGGAGAATCGATGACAGCTCCGACTGTATTCAAGAAAGCTCTTCCGAAGATGACTTGTCGACGCTTCCCGGGTACATCCACAACTTTGAAGTCCGTGGGAACATACACATCTCCAATCCGTACCATTTCATTGCGTAGCTCTCCTCTTGGCACCACTATAGATTCGTCGGCCATGTAAAGGTTCGAAGTGGATGGATAGCAATTGGTGATTCCACATCTAGAAGCAATGGCGGTTGGAAGGACACTTGTGCCGGCTCCGGAGTCGCAAAGGCAATTGTACACCGAAGTACCATCGATAGCACATGGTATAATGAAGCATCCGGGATCTTCCATCTTAGGAAGGCATCTTCTCTCCGCGTTTTTCTCACGTGCCCTATAGAAGTGTGCTTCGATGGCATAAAGGGGCTCTCTACTTCTCCAAAAGCATTTGTGCAAGCAAGGGTAATTGAACCAAGCCTCTTCGAAACTATAGTCGTCCGGCACCGTCTTCACTCGCATCTCGAACATGTTGAGATCATGTGGATGAATCTCATCTCCCATTTCTTCTTGGTTTTCATCGGCGGGAAAGCATGGAGGGTTGCAAGTGCAATTCCTCTTGACTTTTGGATAAGTCCATTGGCGATTAACATGCTTTCGAGGTGTACTTTTCATCACCACGAACACATCGGCAAAGTTGGATCCCAAGCGATTGGCTTCAAGCACCGGGTAGTAGGCCACATCCTTGTCAATCTTAGTGAAAGTCATCTTTGGTTCTTCAAGGTCAAACACGGCTCCAACCGTGGTCAAGAAAGCACGTCCCAAGATTAGAGGAGTTTCAGATCCTCCACTCATTTCCACTACATGGAAATCGGTGGGCACTATGTGGTTGCCTATGAGCACTTCCACGTCACCGATAAAGCCTTGAGGAGTCGTTGTGGAAGCATTAGCGAACTTCAATGAGCATCGAGAAGTTTCCATCCCTTTGAGATCAAGCCTGCGAACGGTCGCCATTGACATGACATTTACACTTGATCCCGAATCACACAGGGAATTAGCAAAAACTTCTCCATCAATCGAACATGGCACCACAAATTTTCCCGGATCTTCAAGCTTGTCCATCTTGACAAGCGTAGGATTTGCAGCTTCCTTTCGCTTAGCCAAATAAGCATCGACTTCTGCAGGGTTTTCGATACCGTCAATGACATCTCTGCAGATCTTCTTTAAGAACGGTAGATCTCCTAAAGCTTCGGAGAATGTAGCTTCTTTCATCAACTCGCCAATGATGCTCTTGAACCGGTTGTACTTCTCATCATCGATCTTGGCCTTGGGCATCGATGAATAAGGTCTCTGAGGCTTGTAGGGAAATACATCAGCCTTAGCAATGAAGTGTGCATCACTCTCATTCGAAAACGAGTCGGAATGGTCAGGAACAGCAGCATGGATCGATCGATCCGGGTGGAGATCGGTCGATCTGACCTCTCGGGTCAACAGAGTGAAACCAGCAGGGTGATCGGTCGATCTGGTGTTGAGATCGGTCGATCCTGGCTTCTGAAAGCTCGAAACATCTCCAAATACATCCGACTTGAAACTTGCATTGACTCTAGAATGAGCCATGACAGCACTACAAGTTTCTTTTCCCTTGGAACTGGAAGCCATAGACGAAACTCTCTTGTCTAGAGAATCAACCCTAGTTGCCAAAGTAGTGAATTTCCCATTAAGATCGCCATACATCCCATCAATCTTAGCATTGATCTCGGATGCACTCTTCTTATGACTCTCAATTAGTGAGTGCATCATCCCCTCCAGCTTGTTTTCTTGAGGCGCTGCTGGTTTGTTGAAAGCTCCTTGTTGGCGTGGGGGATACACCACATCTTGGGGGTTTTCCACGTTGTTGCTTCGATAGGAGAGATTGGGATGGTTTCGATAGTTGGGGTTGAAACCACCACGGTAACCTCCTACGTAGTTAAGTTCTTCCAAGTCCTTATCTTCTTCTCCTCCACAAACTTGCATCGGTTGTTGCTCACGCGCAAGGAGAAGGTTAACCTTCTGCGTGAGGTCCTTAAGTGCATCCGTCTCAACCGCCTTCACCTTAACTGATCGGTCATACTCAGGAGCATGATCGCTATTACTCCTCGCCAAATTCTCAATGAGTGCCGTCGTTTGTGCCACCGTGTTGGTCGAGAAATCTCCCTTGCTTGCAGTGTCAAGGGCCATTTGATATTGCGTATCTATCCCGCCATAGAATGTGGTCATGAGGCTTTCTTGAGTGTAGCCGTGATGGGGGCAGTCCTTCACGTATTCCTTGAATCTTTCCCAAGCCTCATTGAATGTTTCGGTACTCTTTTGCTTAAACGCGACGATTTGGTTCCTCATGCGTGCTGATCTTGCCTTCGTATAGAAATGATTCAGGAACTTAGCACGACACTCTTCCCAAGTGGTAATGGAACCAGGCTCGAGCATCTTGAGCCATCGTTGCGCCTTGCCTCCAAGTGAGAATTCGAACAAGGTCAGTCTTAGGTAATCATAAGGCACACCATTAGCCTTCGTGGTTCTGCAAAGCGCTTCGAATGCCTCGATGTGGTCCATCGGGTTCTCCGTAGGCAAGCCGTTAAAGCAACAATTTTGCACAAGAATTATCAAGCTATACTTGATCTCATAGTCCTGACGAGTGGGATTCGGAGGACGAAGCGCAGACCGGTTGGCATAGAAGCGGTCTGGTGTCTTGCTCGCCAAGTGTACGAACAGGACGTGCAGCAGCGAGAGGATCGACCGCTCTAGGGAGTGGATCGATCGGTCCGAGTTGTAGACCGATCGGTCCGACAGCAACGGGCGGGACAAGTGGAGGATTGTTTCCTCCTTCGGGCAAGACTGGTGGTGGTGGTGGATTGTTTCCACCTGCTGGTAGCACGTCTTGGGGATTCATCTCAGCTGATTTGGCTTTTCCTTTGATTCGTTCCAAACGTCCTAGTTCTTCGTTAGAAAGTGCAACCAAATTAGTAGCCTTGTGGCTTCTTGTTTGCATGCACCCTAAAAGCAAAAATAAAAATAGAATAATTAGTATAATGCAGAAAATAAAAATCTTAAACTAAATTCAATTCTAAATCTCTAAAGGTATCTATTGGTCCCCGGATAAACAAATAAAAACCTTTCATACACTATACCGGATCAAAACGGTAATCATAGTAGTACTTCAGAGTCGAATCCACAGAGACCAGAGATACACTTTAAATTAATAGATTAAATTAAGCTAAGACAAAATAAGAGTTTGTATTTCTAACAACCTAATGATAAAATAAACAAATAAATAAAGAAATATTAGGCATAGGGAAACCATCCAGGATGTGACAAAACAATTAAATCAATTAGCAGGAAATATTAAGATATGTTCTAGAACTCAATCCACAATTATGTTGGCAAGTCACTAACGCACAAATGCCTCCTTAGCAATACTAAATCAGAGAACCGCTCCTGCGTGATCCTAACAAAGTAAAACTAGCATTAATAACAAGATTGATATGTTCACAAGTTGTCATGGTTATGTCTCCCGACGCCATGGAATCTTGCTCCCCAAATATTGATTCAGGCAATTAACCGCACTCCCGTGTCTAAACTAACCACCTATGATCTTAGAACGAGTTAGCTACTCAAGCCCTAAGCATTAAGAACAACATAGAAGAAGAACCATAAAATAAATTCCCAAATCTAACAACCTAATAATCGGTCACATCCTTTCAGAGAAACCCTAGCCTAATAAGGAAATTACTCAAACATAAAAAAGGGAACAAAGATGAATCTATAAAGAAACATCTTTATAAAATAAAACTAAGAGTGTATTGAGAGATGAATCTCTTACAAACTTTTTAAGGGAGAGAATGAATTGTGTTTTTCTAGAAGGGACGAGCCTCTCTTTATATAGCAAAGGGAGAGGGGCCGCAAAAGTAAAACAAGAGAGAAAAGGGAAAAACGAAAAATGGAAAAACTTGGAGAAGAGGCAAGCAGGGATCGATCGATCCTCGGGTAGGATCGGTCGATCCCACCGTCTTTCTTCGTCTTGGGCCAAAGCCTTTGATCGGATCGCTCGGTCCATGGGCCTGGTTGGTAGGTCCAGCCGCCTCTTTGACCGTGGGTCGCAAATCTTCGGAGATCGATCGATCCTTGCTGTGGATTGGTCGATCCTTCTTCATTTCTTCACGATTGGCCCATTTCTTCAAGCTTGGTCCATTTGTATTCTTATTTGATCCAAAATCCTTCCTTTTTCAATATTCTCTTTGTAGACCTGAAAATCCCTAAGTAAAGCAAATAGTCCTAAATTCTATCTAATATAAGTTAGTTGACTCAAAATACAATCCTAAATCAAAGACTAAAAACGATAAAAACTAGACTCATCAAAACTCCTTAGCCTTGTCAAAGGCGGCAGGAAGCTCAACAGCTGTACCATCTGCACGAAAACCATAGAGAGCACAGAGATCGGGAATGGAGATGCTATGGCGAACACCCCAAGCAAAGAAAGACAATGTGCCTTCCTGAGCGTTCCTAGCATACTCCTGCTGATAATCAACTCTAACAGAAGCCATGAACTGCCTAACCAAATCAGGATAGAGCTCGCAATCTATGTCGGTAATATAACCGATTCCCATCTCATGAATCAAACCAGTCATTGCCTAACCCATTCCCATTTCATCTAAGAGCTTCTTATCTTTGAACCTAGTGGGTTGGATTTCTACTTTAAGCCAGCCATTGTATAGCAACGTCTCATAATCTCCCCAATCCTCACTAAGTTCCCTATTAATGTACTCCGGTTTATCGAATTCAGAGAGAACCTTTCTCGCCCATTGTCGCTCGGAGTAAATCGGTGTACCTTCTTCTCGGGGCCATGGGAAGCGTGCAACAGGTGGAGGAGACTGTGGCTGACTCTCAGAAGGGCTCGCCGGAGGTTGTGGAGGCGGAGGAGGCGGCGGATCGCGAGAAGAACCCTCGCCGTCGCGTCGGATTCTCTTGGAATTCCGCGTCATTGAGGAACAGATCTGAGAAATTGACTTAGGGCTTTGATAGAGGAGAGAATCACGAGTCTATAGCACCTGGAATCAAGAGATTTGGACAAGAATTGAGAAAGTTAGAGGAGGAATCGTGAATTCGGCGAAGAGAAAACAAAAGGGAAAAAGAAATGAGGAAGAAGAAGAGCTCTCGGGTTTTTGTGATTCTGCGATGTGTGTCGATCGACACACATAAGTTGTGTCGATCGACACAACCTTTCTTGGTCGACAGAGAGCTCTATTTTTCTGCATCTCCTTTTGTTTTTCTTTAATTCCTAAAAATCAAATAAAACCAAAACTAAAAATTATATATATTAGTAAAACCAAAATAAATGAACACCAAAAATCATAATCAAAATTAAAAATGAAAATCCTAAAAAAAAAAAAACAAATCAGTGGGTTGCCTCCCACTCAGCGCTTGTTTTGAGTCTTTAGCTCGACTTGGTGGATTTTCAGAGATCCGGTGACTTCTGCGCGTTGGATGGCGCAGATTGTCTCATCTTCCAAGGTGGTGTGTATGCATTTGGAGACTTAGAGAGGCGACGCGGCTCAGCATCCTTTATAGATGGTGTAGAAGCTTTAGTGGATTTTGGCTTCTTCTTCGTCTTTTGAGGTTTCTTCGCCGGAGTTGATGGTGAAATCTTTGGAGGATCAGTCTTTGGATTGGTGGCAATGGCTGGGAGGATAGCCGGTGGATTCTCAGGAGTGACAACCCGCGGCTTGAACGTGGTGAAGTTCAGCGTTTTGCCATCAATATTTAGAGACATGCGACCTTTCTTGACATCAATGATAGCACCCGCGGTGGCTAGAAAAGCTCGTCCTAAGATCAGTGGGTCTTGTGGCTCTTTGTCATAGTCGAGAACCACAAAGTCAGCAAGTATAGTGCACTCCCCAACTTTCACATGCACATCTTCAAGGATTCCTAGTGGAATTCGCGTAGAACGATCCGCAAGAATCAAAGAGACATTAGTCGGTTGAAAGTCCGTCTTCCCAAGTCTCTTGGCTACAGAATGAGGCATCAGATTAATGCTAGAGCCAAGGTCACATAGGGAATGGGTGAAGTGCTCCCCTGAGATTGCACAATCCAAGACAAAGCGACCGGGATCCGGTAGCTTCTTGAAAGACTTGTTTTGAATGACCGCACTAACTTCCTCGGAGACCACAACTTCTTGCTTCTTCTTCTTAGGTGGCTGTGCTGAGAAAATTGCACTGAGATCGCGTGTAAGCAAAGCTCCTTCCTCAGGAGTAAGACCATTCAAAACCATTCTTCGAGCTAGACGCTTCAATGGAGATGAAGCATCTTCGTTGTCACTTAGAGGAACCTTGGTCTTGATCTTGTCAAGCATAACCTTACACTTCTCGTCTTCAATCTCATGCTTAGATCTTCTAGGCATGGGATAAGGTATCTTAGAAGCGTATTGGTCAGATTGCACGGATGGTGGAATCACAACGTAGGGCAGGTCTCTCAGCGGGTCATGTCGATCGACAGGAGAAGGTGTGTGTCGATCGACACAATGCTCCAAAGCCGATGATGGATCAGAAGGTTGGCTTCTGTCTTCAGTATGTTTTCCCGATGACTGTCGATCGACACCAACAATGGTGTGTCGATCGACACACTGCCTCAATTGCTGATTGCTCGCAGAAGCATCAACAGCAAGTTTCTCGCGTTTCCATGCCCGTGGCCTAGTCAGATTTGATGTCAAAATCCCAGAGACATCCTCAAAAGTGTTTTCCTCATACTCATCCTCATCACTCTCTTCATACTCCCAAACTTCATCTCCTTCTCGGACCAAAATGGCATTGCAATGCTTGGGGTTTTGATCGGTTCTTCGTGGAAGAAATCCCTCTTGGCGTTTAACAGTCTCAGCAGTCTGAGCAACCTGAACATCGAGCTTCTTGACATGGGTGTTGAGAGCTTCGATCCTATCGTTCAAAGTTGTGTAGACGTTGTCAAGCTTGCCGTTTAGAGAAACGGTGAGCTTTTCTTGTCCTTCTAGCAACTGCTCGAACATAGCTGTGACGTCATTCTTGGGCAGAGGAGCTTGGTAAGAAGAGTTACCATAGTTCCTGGTGTAGCTAGTGTTGTTGTTGGTGGGCTGAAAGTTCTTCTGGAAATCCGTCTTGGGAACATAGCCTGGTGAACCAAAACGTTGGCCACTTGTATTGTTGAAACCTCTGTTTCCCTGCTGATTTCCGAACCTTTGTCCTTGAAAACCACTAACATAGTTGACGTCTTCTTCATCGCCTTGTAGCTCTGGCTCAATGTGCTCAACTTGGTCAGCAACCATGTCAATCTTTGCATTCACCTCAGCAATTTCCTTTCCTCCACTTGTCCCTAATAACTTTTGTCGCTCAAGGTCAGCGTTCTTGGTGCTGTTAGCTTGCGATAAGTTCTCAATTAACTTCATAGCTTCAGTAGGGTAACGAGTGTTGAAATTTCCGTTACTAGCTGCATCTAGAGCCATTTGGTGCCTCCAATCGATACCGCGATAGAAGATGCCCAAGAGTTGGACGGTGCTAAAACCATGGTGAGGACAAGCCTTTTGGTGAGACTTGAAACGAACCCAAGCGGCTTTAAAGGCTTCAGATGGTCCTTGGGTGAATTGAGATATCTTCTTTCTCAGCTCCTCAGAACGCGCATCATCATAGAAGTTGCATAAGAACGCGTTCTTCGTCTCTTCCCAAGTAGTTAAAGAACCCGGTTCTAGATTCTTCAACCAAGCAGAGGCTTCTCCACCAAGTGAGTGTGGGAATAGCTTGCAGTAGAGGTAGTCACTGGAGACTCCATTAGCCTTAATCCTGCTTGCAAGGTCCTCGAAATTCTCTATGTGGTCCATCGGATGTTCATTCGGTAATCCATGGAAAGGATGTTGTCCCACAAGAGTATAGAAAGCCAGTTTCAGCTCAAAGTCATTCCTCTGGAAGGTGGGAAGACGAATGGCTGACCGGTTGGCATAGAACAGGTCTGGGCGATTGTACTCGATAAGTGTCCGAGCGTTCTCTGGATCATCAGCTCCCACTGGTTGTTCTCTGCCGTTGTGTCGATCGACACGCCCAGGTGGCTGTCGTTCGACGGGCTGCTGAATCGGATGCAGATTGCCTGCTGCTGCTGCTAATGCTCGCTGATCCACAGGTGGTGGTGGCGGAGCAAACAGAGTGCCATGTTCATCACAAACTTGGCCCGCGACGTTCAGATAGGTCCCATCAGCTTGGCGAAGTGGTGCGTTTTGACCTTCCATCTCAGCTGATTGGTTCGTTCTTTCTTCCTTGTCTTTCGATTCTCCCAAGTTCTTCGGTTGAATAGCTTAGTAACTCAGGGTTCTGTGTGCTTCTGGTTGTTCGACCGGTCATGCACCTGAAACACACAAGAGAAAAGAAAACAAAGAGAAAGTCAGTAAAGTAAAAAGAAAGAGTTTAGACAAAATCCTAAACTGGAGCCTAATGGTAGACAAACAGTCCCCGGCAACAGCGCCAAAATTTGATATGCTCAAATTATCCCTAGAGCTACTCTCTCAAATTAAGAGATCACTGTAGTACTTAGGGGTCGAATCCACAGGGACTGTGTTACACAATAGGTGTTCAATTGTTGGATTATGCTAAACCAAATAAATTGTAAAGTAAATAAAAGCAATTGCAGAAAAGTAAATAGAAGTTGTAAACAATTAGAGAAAGCGTTAGACTCAGGGAATTCTCAGGAAATCAGGAATGATAAATGTATGATTAGTCAGGATAATTCAATCAATGTTCTAGAACTCAAACACGAATATAAAGCTAACCAACTCCCGCTGTGAAAGCCTCTAAACCTAGAAACAGAATCCCAAATCCCTTTGTGAATTCTAAAGAGTCTAAGTTTGCATTAAGATTAAGTTCAATATGTTCACAAGACCCTAAACCAAATTCCTTTGTGAATAGGAGTGTTGCTAATCAGAGATAGGTTCAAGCTATCAATCCTACTTCCGCAGAGACTAACAACCTAAGATCAGATTCGAGGTGATCAATCAAGAATAAGCAATAAGAACAATCTCAGATTAAAGATTAAGAACAATAAGATAGATATTCCTTAACTAATCAGTTCATTCAATCAAACCATCAAACCTTTGTGAGAAACCCTAAATCTAACAAGTGAATTACTCAGACATGATCAAAGCAATAACACAAGAGATAAGAAACAAAATCATTATTAAGATTAAGAGTAAAAAATAACAGGGGTTCACAATCAGGACTTGAAGAATCAGGAACAGAAAGATCTCCCCAAAGCTCTCATCTCAAAACCTAGAACAAAGTAAATATCTCTCTAAAGCTTAGACAAAGTCTGGATATCTCTTTTGAAAACCTAAAACAACTATATATACAAGTCTCTAGGAAACGATTTGGGCTTGAATTCTCGAGCAGCTTCTATCTTTGGGTCACCTGTCGATCGACACAACTAACGTGCCTGTCGATCGACACACATCGTGTTTCTGGGCAGAGAAGGCTGCAAATCCGCATAAGTCTTCAAATGTTTTCTTTTAGCTCCAAAATGATTCCTTTTTGATTCTTTTGCTCCAAGCAAGCTCCAAACGTACATTGACCTGTTTACATAGCAAAACACTACAAAAACACTAGAAAGACTCTAAAAACATGTCCTAAATCGTATAGATGGAGGGTAAAATATGAGGTATATCAGATCCTAGTCCTTAGATTCGGTGGTACTTTAGGCCTTTTCCGACGGCAGCGGCGCCAAAAACTTGATGGGGCTGGATCAGAGCCTTCTCTTGTTTCACCTAAAATAAATCTTAGGAGTTTAACCTCGGTGAAAACAACTAATATGGCTGCAAGTGAACAACCTATCAATTGTAGTACTTAAGGTATCGTCCACGGAAAAGGTGCACCAAAGCGAATCAAACGGGACCAGAATAGGGCTGAGGACAAAATAGAGCGTTGGTTGGGGTTTTTGGTTATTTGTCACTGAATAACCTAAAAGCAAAGCGAGTAAATAAAAGCAAAGAAACTAAACCTAAATAAAAGCAAGCAAACTAAACCTAAGGGCAAACGATAAAACTAACCTAAGCGACCTAAGCAAACTAAACGAAAAGAAAGCAAACTAAACTAAAAGCAATCAACGAAATAGATAAGCGAATTCAATGAGATAACAAGCGTTGGGCAGTCTGGGGGTTCTCAGGGTTTCACGGTTCTAACAACATAAAGAAAGCTAAGATACGATCGTTAATGAATCTCTAACTACAAACACTAATATGAAGTAACCCACGTTCGTTTGATTAAATCCTAAACTCCATAGACCCGACGGTGTCCTGGTCACTCTTTTGGTAAAGGCATGAAGTCTGCATTAAGAACAAGTTGCTAAGTACACGAAGTCTACCCCTATCTCAAGCACACAGGAGTATAAGGTCGTTCGGCTTCTAAGCTAGGTCCGATTCAATCGTCATCTAAAATACCATATGCATCAAGGTGTACAGTCTCTCAGCATTACGTGTTATAATAAACCTATAAGAGAGAAACATGAAATAAACGAATATAGATCTAGCTACTTAAATATGATCAAACCGCTAATCACCCTTGAATCACCCCATAAACCCAACTAAGTAAACTACTCGCACATATTGAAATCAACCATCAAAGCGTTAAAGAAAGAAATCAAAACCATAAAACTAGAATAGATTAAGAAACGATTAGGGTTAGAAAACACTTCTCCAAACGAGTAAAGAGATGTAGATCTATCCCAAGAAACAAAGTAGTAACAAAGCAAAGCAAAGAAACAAAAGAGATAACAGAGAATTAAACGACAAAGGTGCTTGAAGGGACGTCCAAAGAGGCTCCTCAAGTCTTCACGTCTTCTTCTCCTAGCGGCGGCTGCTCTTTCAACTCGAGATCCAGGGCATATCGAAACCCTAAGGCTTTGACATGTATTTATAGAGTTCTGTGGTGACGGCTACTAGGGTTAGGGTTTCCTCCAGGTAAAAAATCGGTGTCTTGGGCCAAATGACGTGGGCTTCTTATGTTGCACTCCTGGGCCTTAAATGAGACTAAAACGTGTGTCTTGGCCGCATGGTCGGGCTCCCGTCGTGCGTTGATGAAGGTCTTGGCCGCACGGTCATGGCTTGGCCGGACAACCGGACAGGTCGGTCTTTAAGCGATCAGAACTTCTGAATGGTAACTCGGATTTGGATGATTCCACTTGGAGATAAATCTTGACTCTCCTAGCTTTCCAATGACACCAATAGCTCCAAATTTGGTGCAGGGGAAGGTCTCTAACGAATGCCAAACTTCCGATGGTCCGAAACTGTCCTACGAGTCCTTTTTGCTCCATTTTGGTCATTTTTCCCTAAAACCTGTAAAAACTCTTTGATCTTGCAAATACTAAGTTATAGGCTTTAATACATCAGAAATGTATTAAATCCATCGTAAAACGCCTTGAAAACCATAGCTAAAATGGGCGAAAATACGATGTTATCACCCTACACCGTGCTCTCAGCTCAGGCTTAAGCCCCATCAGAAACTTCCTCGACTGGGTCTGATCACTCCCCATACCATGACCCGCATACACCAGAAGCTTGTTAAACTCTTGATCATACTCTCGCATCGTCCGCTCTCCCTGCGACAGCTTGAGAAATCGCGCCTCCATACGGTCAAGCACCTCCTGAGGAAAGTACTTGGCGTTAAACTCCGCCACGAAGTCCGCCCAAGTCATCTCCGCCTGCCTTCTCCTGGCAGTCACACTCTGCCACCATAAATGAGCATCCCCATCCAGGAAATGCACTGCCAAGTCCATCCGATACCCCTCCGGGCATCTCGTGGAACGAAAGTTCCTCTCAACTCGATCCCGCCAGGAATCAGCCTTCTCAGAACCGGTACCACCAGAAAAATATCCGGTACCAATCTTCTGTAACTGCCCCATCATCTTAATGTACGACGGAGCTCCCCCAGCATCTGCAACCCTCGCCTGCACCTCCACCGCAACTCGTGGTACAGCAGGAGCCTGCACTGGTACCACCGCCGGTAACCGCTCCAACAATTGCCTCAGTAAGTCCGCCAAACCACCATCTGGAACCTGAGCTCCTTCCGCTGCTGCACCCATTACTCCCGGGCCTCCAGCAACACCGGCATTTACACCGGCACCAACCCCAGCACCACCAGCACCAACTCCGGCTGCGGTGACTGCATTGGCACCGAGACCGGCCCCAACTCCGGGCTCCAAATGATCAGCCTGCGAACTACCCTGGCCAACACTCTCGTCGCTACCCTCGAGGACTCGTCCTCTACCGCGACCACAACCCATGCCACGACCACGAACTCCAGCTCCTCTAGCCATCTAAACTACCCAAGAAAAGAAAGCTAAGAAACTGAACAACCACACAATACAATACCAACTCACCGTGGAATCTCATTGAAGGCTCGAAGAGGATGATACTAGGACTCCAACAGCACTCAATTGATTAAACACTCCATAATCAATTCTCAGCTAACACCCTAGCTCATCACACATCAATCATCAGGAAACTAATTCACCAATTATATTTCCTACACATCCTAGAACCGTAATATGCTCTGATACCAAATTGAAACACCCCAACCCGATTTTTTTGAATTTTTAATACATCATTAACTAGTGATCCCATACTCACTAATTAACCTAACCACACTCAACAAGACTAACGATACAACAATAACCAATGAAAGCACATTAACAACATAAATGATACTCTCCAATCATAACACATGATTCATCAACCTAAGCGCCAATTCTAAACAACCATTGTTCCAGAATCTAACAACTTAGCGATAACAATACATCGATAACGTAACACACGAGTCCCTAGATCATCCTCCTCCTCATTGCCATGATCCCACGGTCACACAAGCCTTTACCTGCATCAACAACACAAATGAGATGCATAAGTATTATGATAAATACTTAGTGAGGCAATCCTCCAAAGCAACAGGCTATACACGCAAGCGATTAAACTCAATCACAATCAAAACAAACAAACCAGACAATCTGCTCGATCTGTGTCGATCGACATAGCCCTCCAGTGTCGATCGACATTGCCCCCGACTTGTGTCGATCGACGCAACACCCTGCGTCACACAGAACGCCTCCAGCGATCTCTTCTCCTCGATAACTCCCTCTAGAACCTCTGCAACTCAACCACGAACCTCACAGAAGCCACCAAAGCTCCCCACAACACAATCAATCAATCCACATCAAGTGAATCCATCAAATCATCACAACGATCACATAAAACATACAATCACAAATATCTAATCGCTCAGATAAGCTATGGTCATGCACTCACCTCGAACAAGAAGATTCTGACAGAGAAACAGCAATGAAACGACCCCAATCCTAGCCCTCCAGACGCCCCACGCCTCAGATCTCCTTCTCCACAGGAAGATCTCTCAAGAACAAGCACCAAACTTCACAGGAAAACCTCCAGAAACTCTCAGGAAATCTCTCTCTCTTTTCTCCTTTACAGAAACGACACAGTGGCTCCGCAAACCCTAATGTCGAGTCCTCTGCTCCTTAAATACGAGCCCATTAGGGTTTCCTTCCCTAAACCGAACGATTCACGCAATTAAAAGCTCAAAAGCCCAATTGCCGAAACTGCTTCGTGTCGATCAACACACCCTAGTGGTGTCGATCGACACCCTGAACCAAACCGACCAAACCGTGTAATTTAACTCGCAAACCCTAATTGCACAAATACTAGTGTCGATCGACACACCCTCTTGGTGTCGATCGACACCCCCTCCAGAAATTGGAACACGGGCGTTACAATTCTCCCCCACTAAAAATAGATTCGTACTCGAATCTAACTCCACGCTTCCAATGCGTAACTCTGTGTAACCACACTACGGCCCGCACCTCATCCACTCCGACCACTCTAGGTCTCTCCATCCAGTCAAGGATCTCCGTGCAACCGACACTACGGTCCGCACCTCATCCACTCCGACTGAATCTCAAACCAAGTCTCTGTCCAGTGAATATACTTCACGATTTACTAGTCATTGTTTGCTCACAACTCCCTCACTCTCTGACTGCAGCCTTTGAGCACATACCGGCTCACTCTCAGCCCTCTACCTTCGAGCTACGGTATCTCTGTATATTACAGGCTTGAGCTTGCTCTCAGATCGTCACCCTCAAGCGCACTCCCGGATCGTCACCCGAAGCCTAGTACCCTCCTGACACTCTCGGATCACAAAATCCCTCGAGATATCGGTACCTCAGGAGCATATCCCACTCCTAACGAGTTGTTGGACACCATGTCCCCAAGCAAACAATACTACACGCATTCTAGCATATCTCTTGACTAGACCTCCCACTCATGGTTCGCGCAAAACATCACGATGTCTCACCAACCACCATATTTCCCTCGGGAACATCCACCATGACTCGCGCGAAACACCGCAGTGTCTCACCAGCCAACTATATTCCCCTCGGGAACATCCACCATGACCACCTCCGGCCATCACAACCACACACTCCGGTGGTCTACTCCGAAACTTTCCAAAAATAGAAATTTTCTTTTGAGGAAACTTTCCCTTTTTAGCAACCGCACAACATATTTCTTAAATAAGACAAACTCCAGTCAAATCCAAGAAATACTCCTCTTATTAATCATTTAAAAATGTCATAATCGTTAAACCCCAACGAAAATACATAATGAAAAATAAACTGCAACATCATAGCAAAAGCTATCTCCATCTCAGTCACTCTGGACCCTCATCAAAGGAATCTTCCTCTTCCGAAGTTCCTTGATCCTCCCTCTTTCCCTTATGTCCCTGCGTAGGCTCCTCGCCATCGCTCAGAACCTCCTGCTGTTCGACAGCTGGATCATCAGCCACGTCTTGCCCTCCGAGATCACTCTCAATCTCAGCAGCCATCTCTACCAATCCCGCTTTCGTGGTATAGCTCAACCCCCTACACCGCGCTCTCAGCTCAGGCTTAAGCCCCATCAGAAACTTCCTCGACTGGGTCTGATCACTCTCCATACCATGACCCGCATACACCAGAAGCTTGTTAAACTCTTGATCATACTCTCGCACCGTCCGCTCTCCCTGCGACAGCTTGAGAAATCTCGCCTCCATACGGTCAAGCGCCTCCTGAGGAAAGTACTTGGCGTTAAACTCCGCCACGAAGTCCGCCCAAGTCATCTCCGCCTGCCTTCTCCTGGGAGTTACACTCCGCCACCATAAATGAGCATCCCCATCCAAGAAATGCACTGCCAAGTCCATCCGATACTCCTCCGGGCATCTCGTGGAACGAAAGTTCCTCTCAACTCGATCCCGCCAGGAATCAGCCTTCTCAGAACTGGTACCACCAGAAAAATATCCGGTACCAATCTTCTGCAACTGCCCCATCATCTTAATGTACGACAGAGCTCCCCCAGCATCTGCAACCCTCGGCTGCACCTCCACCGCAACTCGTGGTACAGCAGGAGCCTGCACTGGTACCACCGCCGGTAACCGCTCCAACAATTGCCTCAGTAAGTCCGCCAAACCACCATCTGGAGCCTGAGCTCCTCCCGCTGCTGCACCCATTACTCCCGGGCCTCCAGCAACACCGGCATTTACACCGGCACCAACCCCAGCCCCACCAGCACCAACTCTGGCTGCGGCGGCTGCATTGGCACCAAGACCGGCCCCAACTCCGGCTCCAAATGATCAGCCTGCGAACCACCCTGGCCAACACTCTCGTCGCTACCCTCGAGGACTCGTCCTCTACCGCGACCACAACCCATGCCACGACCACGAACTCCAGCTCCTCTAGCCATCTAAACTACCCAAGAAAAGAAAGCTAAGAAACTGAACAACCACACAATACAATACCAACTCACCGTGGAATCTCATTGAAGGCTCGAAGAGGATGATACTAGGACTCCAACAGCACTCAATTGATTAAACACTCCATAATCAATTCTCAGCTAACACCCTAGCTCATCACACATCAATCATCAGGAAACTAATTCACCAATTATATTTCCTACACATCCTAGAACCGTAATATGCTCTGATACCAAATTGAAACACCCCGGCCCGATTTTTTTGAATTTTTAATACATCATTAACTAGTGATCCCATACTCACTAATTAACCTAACCACACTCAACAAGACTAACGATACAACAATAACCAATGAAAGCACATTAACAACATAAATGATACTCTCTAATCATAACACATGATTCATCAACCTATGCGCCAATTCTAAACAACCATTGTTCCAGAATCTAACAACTTAGCGATAACAATACATCGATAACATAACACACGAGTCCCTAGATCATCCTCCTCCTCATTGCCATGATCCCACGGTCACACAAGCCTTTACCTGCATCAACAACACAAATGAGATGCATAAGTATTATGATAAATACTTAGTGAGGCAATCCTCCCAAGCAACAGGCTATATACGCAAGTGATTAAACTCAATCACAATCAAAAGAAACAAACCAGACAATCTGCTCGGTCTGTGTCGATCGACACAGCTCTCCAGTGTCGATCGACACTGCCCCCGACTTGTGTCGATCGACACACTCCTTTTGTGTCGATCGACGCAACACCCTGCGTCACACAGAACGCCTCCAGCGATCTCTTCTCCTCGACAACTCCCTCTAGAACCTCGCAAACTCAACCACGAACCTCACAGAAGCCACCAAAGCTCCCCACAACACAATCAATCAATCCACATCAAGTGAATCCATCAAATCATCACAACGATCACATAAAACATACAATCACAGAGATCTAATCGCTCAGATAAGCCATGGTCATGCACTTACCTCGAACAAGAAGATTCTGATAGAGAAACAGCAAGGAAACGACCCAATCCTAGCCCTCCAGACGCCCCACGCCTCGGATCTCCTTCTCCACAGGAAGATCTCTCAAGAACCAGCATCAAACTTCACAGGAAAACCTCCAGAAACTCTCAGGAAATCTCTCTCTCTTTTCTCCTTTACAGAAACGACACAGTGGCTCCCCAAACCCTAATGTCGAGTCCTCTGCTCCTTAAATACGAGCCCATTAGGGTTTCCTTCCCTAAACCGAACGATTCACGCAATTAATAGCCCAAAAACCCAATTGCCGAAACTGCTTCGTGTCGATCGACACACCCTAGTGGTGTCGATCGACACCCTGAACCAAACCGACCAAACCGTGTAATTTAACTCGCAAACCCTAATTGCACAAATACTAGTGCCGATCGACACACCCTCTTGGTGTCGATCGACACCCCCTCCAGAAATTGGGACACGGGCGTTACAAGTCCCTATCTCTTGGAAATCCGATTGACCCGGCGTTGACTCCACCCATGACAAGACGTTAATTTGGACTTAATCTTCTCAACTTGGGGCTTGGTATACATCGAACGCGACCTCTGATTCAAGCTTTCCGAGACACGCATAACTTCGAAAAAAGTATGGTTTCCCTCTCTCTTCTCCTGAATAAGAAAAGAAAAAGAGAAAAAGAAAAGAAAAGAGATACATGTAGGTAAACAAAGAAGTGGGCTGAGGGATGCATGGTTACCCGCTTGTATACTTTGGATCCATGGAAACCTACCCCGGAATAAAGAAAAAGAAAAGAAAAAGAAAAAAGGAGATCGATAGAAAAAATAGAATGATACCCTAAAGAAGGGAGAAAATCGATCTCGATAGAGTAAAGGAAAGAGGAGGAAAGGAACCATAAGAATAATGTCTTGGAAGCTAGAGGAAGGTAAGCGTCTACGCGATCTTTGATCGATACTCCCTCGTTGAGACCGCATACTTGTAAAGAATGAATGTAGGGAGTCAACAATGGAGATTTTGGAGCTTCCTTGAGATCTCGGGACATTAGTACGGAGAGTTGCTAAGCCAATGGTTAGTACATGTTGTAAGTTCAATCCTTTGAGTGATGGATTTCCGGAAGATGTACGGAGATTCTTGAGAAGTTGTAAGATCCTGTTTTCAAACCTTTCCCTTTAAGATTTGTATTTCAGATTGTTCTTGCTTGAGGACAAGCAAGGATTCAAGTCTGGGGGAATTGATGAGTCTCATATTTACCGTTTTCTATCTAGGATTTAGGTTTGTATTTTGAGTCAACTAACTTATATTAGATAGATATTAGGACTATTTTCTTCACTTAGTGTATTTCAGGTCCGAGAAGCAAATATTGGAAAAGGAAGAGTTTTGGATTAGTTTGGATGCAAATATACATTGAAAGATGCAGAGTCTAGCAGATCCATCAGAAGTATGGCCTCAGACGAAGACCTTCCCACCGTTGGATCGTTCTGATATGTTGACACAAGATAGCCATGGATGTTAGCTTTCATCTCCAAGTGGTTTGAAGGAACTCCAACGGTGCAATGAAGAGTTATGGCCGATTTACTGAAGACATGTCAACCTGCTGACGAAGCCGACGCTGACGAGAGTCGGGATCGACCGATCCCATGTTGGGATCGATCGATCCTGTGAAGAACTGCGGCCCAAGCCCATGAAGATGAAGGACCGATCGATCTGGCCCATGGATCGACCGGTCCGGCCTCCGCCGACTCTTTTTGCCTCCGCTCCAAGACTCTCCATTTCTATTGTTTCCTTTTCTTGCACCTCCTTGCTCCTATAAAATGAGAGCTCGCCCCTTGTATTAAAAACACAATTCATTCTACAGCTTTTAGAGTTTGTAATAGATTCACATCTCAATACACTCTTAGTTTTATTTTATAAAGATGTCTCTTTTTAGTTTCATCTTTGTTTTAGTTTTTATGTTTGAGTAGTTTCCTTATTAGGCTAGGGTTTCTCTGAAGGGATGTGACCGATTATTAGGTTGTTAGTTTGGGAATTTATTTTATAGTTCTTCTTCTATGTTGATCTTAATGCTAGGGCTTGAGTAGCTAACTTGTTCTAGATCATAGGTGATTAATCGTGGCATCAAAAGTGCTGTTTAGTTGCCGAAACTAGTATAGTCGAGCAAGGCGATCCATGGCCAACGATGGTTGTAGTCGTGGCACTTTGTGAACATATCAATCTTGTTATTAATGCTAGTCTTACTTTGTTAGGATCACGCGAAAGCCGTTTTCTAATTTAGTATTGCTAAGTTAGGTATTTACGCGACAGCAACTTGCCTTTATAATCGTGAATTGAGTTCATGAACGTACCTTAATATTTCCTATTAATTGATTTAATTGTTTTGTCACATTCCGTATGGTTTTCCTATGCCTAATATTCTTTTATTATTATTTGCTTTATTTAAATTCTCGTTAGGTTGATAGAAAAACAAAATCTTATTTTATTTTGTCTTATCTTAATTTAATCTATTAATTTTAAAGTGCATCTTTGGTCTCTGTGGATTCGATCCTAAAGTACTACTATGATTACCGTTTTGATCCGGTATAGTGTATGATATGTTTTTATTATTTGAGCAAAGATCAGTATAACGTAACCTTTAAAAAAAATTTCGAACTGCAGCTCAATTGGTAACAGTTTGTCATGTGGTAAGGTTGTTAAAGAGTGAGGTCTTGGGTTTGAGGAACGCCAAGCGCACCTATAACCTACTTGATATTTTGGTTCAAATATATTAGGGCATGTAATATTTAAATTTTGAAGTTATTAATTTTGGGTAAGTTTATGATTTTTTAAAGAAAATACTTTAAAATACCACTAAATTAAGTTTATTCTAAAAATACCATCACTAATTTTATTGTTCAAAAATACCATTATAAAATTTTTAATCCAAAATACCACAATACCATAAAATCAGGATTTATAATATAAAAATTTGGGTTTGGGTTCAGTATTAGATAATAGATTTGCTTTAGCTTTTAGGGTTTAGAGATTTTTTTTTAGCGTTTATAATTTAAAGGTTTAATGTTGAGTTTTAGTTTTGTGTTATTTTCAGAAAAATATATATTAGTGGTATATTTGAGAAACAAAACGAATAATGTTATTTTTAGAATAATTTTTTTTTTTAGTGGTATTTTTGAGAATTATTATTTTTAAATGTGTATAATTGGTGTCAAAATAATTAATAAATTATTCTGTCAAAATAAGTGTGTTTAGCAATGGGTATAAAATAATTAAGTATAAAAAATTTATATACAGAAAATTAGCAGATATACCTCTCGGTCTATTTTTTTAGTGTATAGGTATTCCAAGCAAGAAACTATCACACTATATATGTACATGATATCTAACCAGTATAATGTCAATATCAACAACTCTGTTTTCGTTCACCTAATATGCTCATGCTAAACAATTGCAGATTCGAAATGAAAATTTAGATAATCATTGCATAAAACTCCCTAATTTTGGAGTATGGAAATACGTGTTTTATTATTGTTAAAATCATTTGTGGTTCTGATATATAAGATATAGGAGATATCTTTCAAAATGTGTTGCTACTAAATACTGATGTTTACCAAAACCTGATATTCGATGATGGGCTCATAAATCGTAAGGCCCATCCGTACAAAGAGGCTTAATCCACGTTACTTGGATTCCACGTTACTGGGATTAGGCGATTATAGTGTTTTCCTAATTGGTTTTGGATTTCTTTGATTCATAATTATCTTTTGGTGTTTTTCCTTTTTAGATTTGGTTTTGGCTTTATCTCTTAGTTTTCCTATTTTCTTAGGGCTTTAGATATTCTTAATGTACTCTATATATATATCAATAAAAACAAAAGAGAAAGGTGGAGAATAAATTTATAAAACCTTGAGCCTTATGTTCTTAAGCTTTTGGGACCTAACAATTGGTATCAGAGCTTCGCTATCACCGCTTTTGACCGGGACCACCTTGTTGGTGTCAATCGCAACCCTCTTCCATCAATATCGTTAGTTTGATTCGGACCACATCTTGTGGTATCAAACATGACAAACTCTCACAAAGAAAGGATTGAAAACTTGGAGACTAACGTTGAGGAGATCTTGGAGACTAACGTTGAGGAGATCAAAGAAGAAATTCAGAAGATCAACATAGACGTGGCCGATAAGTTCAAATCCATTGAAGAAGCTTTGCATAGACTGACGGAGTCTGTGATGGCTGGGCAACACGGTGGCGATGCTAGCGCTACACGCTCTACGGTTCGAAGCACAGATCGTGACCAGCAGCTTCAGGCGGTGCAAACGGGTGTCGGGAAGACCGGTGAAGTTGGAGTTACCACGTTTCAAAGGTGGTGATCCAACGGCTTGGATTAGTAAAGCGAAACAATATTTTGGCTATCACTCAATTCCGGAAGGCCAACAAGTTGGATTCGCATCATACCACCTAGAAGACGAAGCTAACGAGTGGTGGCAAGCTACGGAAAATGTTTTACAAGAAGACGCTGTTGTGATTACGTGGTCCGTGTTTGAAGGAGAGTTGCGAGTACGATTTGGGCCTACAGATGGCGATGACTTTGATGAGCTTGGTGTGGAGAGGAGGCAAGAGATATGCTAGAATGCGTGTAGTATTGTTTCCTTGCTAGGATTGGGGTAATAAGATTGTAAAGAAAGGTGTTGAGAGAGTGACATGCTTGGCCAAAAGCTTCTTCTGAATCTCTCCCATATCAATTTTATCACCCATTAACAAAAACTAGAGAAAAAATCACATGATAAAAATAATTTAGGATTTTAGTTGTTGCCATAAAGTAAATTAACATTTTTTTCGGAATTGTACACCAATAATAAACTCGAACTTTTCATTTCCTCTGTGAGATAAAAGTGAATAATTTACATGAATAAGAAGTCTCTCGTTACAACGACATTAATGAAAAATCTAAATCCTCTCGGCAACACGTCCACCAACATCCACATTCCCATCCATATCTCCAAGCCATGCCTTGAGACTCGCTTCTTTACCTGCCTTGAACTCCTCAAATTTTGTTGTCTCCACAATATGTTCACCTTTCCCTGAGACTTCTTCTTCTTCTACTACTTCTTTTAACTCATTGCTTTCCACATTGGGGTTAGACTCCGCCTTCTGTTCTTTGAAATCAAGTTGTGGCCATTTGATGTTGCTTGCCCTCTCCTTAGCCGTCTTGAACACCGATGTGAAATAGTTGCTGCTTTCACTATTATCCTGGCCGTAATCAGAACCACGTGTTGTCGTTGTTATACTGATGGATCTGCTCCAAGGGCTTGTAGAGTTGAGGATTACCCCTCTCCTCGGTTGTTTCGAAGACATTATCGCTAAAGAGTTCTTGATGTCTCCTATCATTTCATCAGCAATAGGTGAACCACAATCTTTCATTGATTTCACCATGGCTATAGAATCATCCAAGTCTTCAGTATGCAAGACTGTTTCACGGGACTTCTCCAAAACGTTGCTGTTGAGATTAAGGACATTCGGTGCTGCGCTTCGGACGTGCTGTTGGATGTAGTAAAGTCCCACTGAGGGTTCGTTTGCAATGTACTTTATCATCTCGGCTAAGCTCTCGTTTATCTCCACAAAACCATCAACAGTAGAGAACTCATGCATTCTGTCAAAAAAGACAAAATTCTCAAACATTTTAGGACCTCTAAAATCAACAATGACAAAGAAAAACTAGCACACCTGCTTAAGTCAAAACAGCCAATGCCAATAACAGATTAAGGATATTGTACAACACTTAATATACAACGAACTCAAACTTTTACTTTTCAGCTGTCTATTCTTCTTGCTGTGCCTAGATGATGTATCAAAGCAGAAAATGTTACAAATCCGAATGATATCACTATATTCCCCAAGAAGAGGTCTGAGAAGCTTAAAAGGAATCTAATGCAAACTACTACTCACAAGCCATCCAAAAGAAGATGAGGTTAACAAAAGAGAGTCTTAAACAGCTTTAATTGAATCAAGGACTAATCAACCTCTAATCATATTGGTGTTGCAGACTAATACAAAAAAACACAACCATGTCCAATCACTTTTGACTACACGAACCATCTCTACCATTCTAGAAAACATCGTATCCTCCATAAGCATCATCAAAATTCAATGAATCAAATAGTATACACAAATTAGCAAAAAATGAAACACCTAGATGGCAATCAACAAAACGCCCAATTTTACAAGCTAGGTCTCGATAAGAATTCAAATACACCCAGATGGCAAAAGTTCCGAAAACACACCAAAGAGAAACAGAAATTGAGAAAACAAGAAATAAAAATTGGAGCTTACAGGAAACCCTAGATGACGACGGAGCAGAGAGAAAAGAGACGAATCGGTGGTAATCGGCTAATTGGGTCTATCAATAAGCAATTGGAATCTTGATGTCTCTCCTGATGTGTTACACCAAATCAACTCTCCATCAGCATCAAACAAATAACATTAAAATTATTCAAAAGAACAATCAGAGATTGATGTTGTGAATTCAATTTAAACCACAAATCAATTCACAATCAGCAAATCAAATCTAACCACAGTTATTAAACTTTTAAACATTTTATACTTATGATCAGATTAATCAAATCGTATACTATAGATGGGACAGACATTTGATATTGTGATTTCGTTTCAATTCAATTCAAATTCAAATCGCCACTAATCTACCCTTACCTAGGCTCAGAGCGTCGACTTCTAGAGCTCTTGGATCCAAAGACCAGAGCTCCAGCTGCGAAGCGCTACAGGGAGCCTTGAACCCTAGGTACTGCAAGCAGCGCCACGGGAAGGTAAGTTGTGGCTGTGAGACGCTATATCAGAACATATCAACATGTTTTAAACCAAATTGTATACTTATGATCAGATTAATCAAATCAAATCACAATCAGCAAATCAAATCTAACCACACTTATTAAACTTTAAACATTTTATACTTATGATCAGATTAATCGTAGTACTATAGATGGGACAGACATGTAGCTTAGTTTGATATTGTGATTTCATTTCAATTCAATTCAAATTCAAACCCAATCAATTCACATTAAGCACCACAAATCAAAATTCGACACACATCAAACAAAATAAGATTTAAAAGTTGTTAACAAAACAATCACAGCAGCAGAAAATAGTACACAAATGAAAATAATAAAATTGGATGATAGATGGGACATACCTGTAGAAGATACAACGGATTTAGTTGTGAATTGAAGAACTGGAAAGATACTGCAATCTGATACACCTGCAGACAAGAACTAAAATTATTATGTTCCATCTTAACAATTGTCATCAAACATATTTGATCAAGTACTGAAAGAATCAACAAATTGGAACAACAAAACAGCTAGCATCACAAGTAGAAATCATGTAAACTAAACCAAATAAGAGACTTATGATACAGTAAGAGACTTAGTACTGATCAGAATCACAGTAATGATAAACAAAGAGACATAGTAATGAGAAACAAATGAAAGAAGTTACTCTGAATTGTTGCTATAATTTTTCGAAACTTTGAACTATTTGGTTTTAAAATATTTTAGATATATATATATGCCCCCACTTGCCACAAATATCAAAGATCTTCAGCTTCAATCAAGAAAAGAGGAAACTTTGATCGAACTTGCCTTTATACACACATATTCTTGCAACTGCTTTTCAGTTAAAGGCTTAAAGCAAAAGAGTATGAAGAAAGAAGCAGAGAGATTATGTTATCTTTTTTTTTTATTGGAAAAAACAACAGAAATTAAAGTCATAGCTTCGATTGGCTCAATTTCTCCATCTCACAACCGTAGAATCAAAGCAAACCCAATATCCAACATTCCAACTCCTTTAACACAAGAACCCAAGAGATAAATGAAAATCATTTTCTGGTTCTTTCTTTTTTCTTCTTCTTGACCAAGAATGCACAGAAGAGAGGATGATGACAGCAGCAGCAGCAGCTCTCTGCGGCCTCCGGGCAGAGATATTGGGAGAGAAAGAAATGAATGAAGACAGGCCTGAGAGGAACAAACTGATCAAAAAGGGATAAGGTCTGACATCTCTATTCATTTCAAGCAAATAGAAGACTCGGAGGATAACGACAAATGCAAGAACAATTCCCCTGGCTCGTCAAGCCAAGAAGCAGAGAGAGAGACAATGATCAGACTGGCTAATGGTAGCAACGGCCTAAAGAAGAGGTTGCATGAGAAGGGGAAGAAAAGCATGCTGCGTGAGCCGAGACCTAAGCAACAAATCACCCAGCACGAAGCAGGGATACAGCCACAGAATCACAGACGTCTGAGGCCCCTTCTAGATATATAAATAAGAAATCAGATGCTTTTATAGAGAGTACACTCGAGAAGATGAGAAAACGCTTAGCCTAGAAGCAAACACATGAGCCTCCTTATTCTCTCTCGCTTTCTGTGTCTCATAGAAGAAGAACCAACAGTGGGATGCAAAAGAGTTAACCATATACTCAAATCTTTTATCTTCTTTAAATTTACCAGCTAAAGCATTCTTGAAAAGAAAACGTATATGTAAAAAAAAATTCATCTTAGAACTTTGATTAACAAAGTTAAAAGTTTGTATACTGTCTTATCGAATCATATTAATTCAGAAAAACTAGTCAAGATAAGGTTCAAGAAATTCATACTAATTTAAGTATTTAAACAATCGAATAAAACCAAGCTGAATTAGTACGAAGCATCGAGAAATACAGTCATATACTAATCAATCACAGATCTAACCAAATCACACAAAACAAGAAACACAAAACTACGCCACTCACTAATAGGATTAGAATTATCGATGGGGAGAGCTGCAAATTGACAAAAACAATCACGAAAACTAAACCAGAAAAACTGGGTTTAATTTCTCATAGAGATCAGAAGCATATACACACACAACAGATTACAAAAAGAAGACAAATTCAAGAGCAGAATCAACAAATCCTGGGTTTAATTTTGTCTGCATGCAAGAGCAAGAGACACAGAATTGAGACAAGCTCGGGATGATACCAAGGGTCAGAAAGGAGATTAGGAAGTCGAAAGACACCAAGGGTCAGAAAGAAATTACCTATTGATGCAGACAGAAGAAAGCTAGGTCGAAAGCCACCGATTCAGAAGGAAACCGATGCCGACGGAGGACCAGATTTTGACCCGCGACGGGTGCGGCTCATACAGAGGCGAGAGAGCTTAGGGTTTTTTTTCCTTTCTGTTGTTCTAATTTTTTTTTTCTTTAGTTGATTAATTTTTGTACGGGACAAGGTCTGGGAACCCCCTTTCTCTTAAACTCAAATCAACAATCCCCTCCTGTAATCTCCATCCCCCTTTTGAATTGGAAAGAATGTGAAGGGACGAAATTGCACTTGTCAATTTTAATAAAATCAGAATAAAATAAAACGTTGAAAATGAAAATCGAAAAAGAAAAAAAAAAAAAAAAACGAGAGAAACCATTTGTCGTCGAGATCCCGAGCTCCGTCGAGATCCCGAGCTCCGTCGAGATCCACCTTCTCCGCCGCCGTCGAGCTCGATTTATGTATCGCCGGTGCCGGTGAGCTCTGCATTGTTGTTGCGTGAATCGCGCCGCCGTTTCTTCAGCTTGGTGAGCTTATTTTGTCAAGCTCCTTCTCCGCCGTCCGTCGAGCTCGATTTCACACCGGCGAGCTCTGCATTGTTGTTCCGTGAATCGCGCCGGCGTTTCTTCAGCTTGGGTGAGCTTTAAAATCCATGTTTGTGGGGAGAACGATTCAATTTCTATGCGATTTGGTATTTGGAAAGTACATTGGGTGTTTAAGTTTGGAGAGCATGGTTTGTGGGTGAAATAGGACTTAATAGTGGTAACTAATCGATTAGGTTGGTAGAATTGTGGTGAATCGAAGATTAGAACCCGAGACGATTGAATTTGTGGAATTGCGTTATGAGAGATAAGTAGGTGAAACTGGTATAACTGAGTAAGGTAGTATAACTAGTACAACTAGAAAAAGTGAATGAGTATTTTTTGTGTTGTGTATTATTTTGGCAGGCTACAATGATGAAGAACAGTGTGAACATACATTTTAAATGTGAAGATATGTTGTATAGTATGGTGATGATGAAGAAATCAGTAGAGGAGATAACTTTATCCATGGTAAAAGAAAGGATATACAAGAAGCTTGCGTTAGATGAAAGAGAGGTTAAATTGCAATTAAGTTACAATCCACTGCTGGTTGGATGTGCGGATAAATCGATTATTAAAGATGATGAGGAGCTGTATGTTTTTCTTACTTCCTTTGATCACGAGAACCGTGGATGCGTTTTACTTGTGGAGGTCATAACTACTTCGGGACTGCCCGTACAAAAGTCAAAAGCGGTCAAAAGTTCTTTTGGTATGAACTATGACAAGTCAAGCGAGGAGGAAGTCGGAGCAAATGCCATTACTCTATACGTAGGAAAAGAACAAGAAAAAGAACAAGTAGAGGTGATAGAGGAGGATGATGGTGCTGATAGAATTGATGAAGGTATGGATAGAGAGATGAATATGGGTGATATTTATGTTGAGCCTCCACCTATAGTAGAACCTGTTAAGGCTAAGGAGCCATGGGAAGACGGTTTGGGTTTAAAACTACTTCAAGAATTTTGAAATAAGAGGGAATTGCAAGACGTGGTGGGTAAAGCCGCTTATGTTAATAGTTGGGGTTTTGATATTAAGAAGTCAGAACCGGGACGTTTAGTGCTAAGATGTAATAAAGAAGGCTGTAAATGGCGTTTAAAAGGTACAAGGGTTAAAAATACAGATATTTTCTCGATTAGAAGGTACACCAACATGCACAATTGCTCTCGGGCTAGTGAGAGTAAAAGCAGTAGCAGCATAAGAAGGCACAACACACCATATTTAGTTGCAGCTCTTTTGCGAGAGGATTATCCAGGACAAACGGATACTCCTTGTCCTAAAGTAATCATGGAACTTGTTAAGACAAGACTAGGTGTAAGTGTATCATACTCCACAGCTTTGAGGGGAAAAAATAAAGCTATTGATAATTTGCGTGGTAGCTCGGAAGAAAGCTACAAGATGTTATATTGCTACTTGCACATGTTAGAGAAGGTGAATATTGGTACGGTAACAAGTGTGAAATTGGATGAGAAAGGAAAATTCAAGTACCTATTCATAGCTTTGGGAGCTACTGTTGAAGGGTTTCAAGTAATGAGGAAAGTTATAATTATGGATGCAACATTTTTAAAGAATGGATATGGGGGTGTACTTGTTTTTGCATCGGCTCAAGATCCTAATCGTCACACTTATCCAATAGCATTTGGTGTTCTTCATGATGGTGAGAAAGATGAAAGTTGGCATTGGTTTTTGGAGATGTGGAAAACCGTTGTGGGAGACTCCGCTGAAATAGTGTTTATGACTGATAGGAATCAAAGTCTCATCAAAGCAATAGGTAATGTGTATCCTCGGGCTTATCATGGGTATTGTATATGGCATTTGTCTCAAAATGTGAAATGTCATGCTTCTAACGTGAATAAAGACGTAGTGGCATGGAGATTCATAGAATGCAGTAAACTTTACACAGTGGCTGAATTCAATGAAGCTTATGATTCCTTTAAGACAAGATATCCTTCTGTGGCCAGTTATGTGGAGGTGAGTACCAAGAAAGAGAAATGGGCAAGGGCATATTTTCCGGGAGAAAGATACAACTTAGACACAAGTAATGTTGTGGAATCGTTGAACAAAGTGTTTAAGGAGCAAAGGAGATACGCTTTAATACCCTTGCTTGATGCGATAATTAAAAATTTGTCAACTTGGTTTAATGAACATCGGCAGGAAGCTATGGCTGGATTGATAGCTAATAAAATGGTACCTCTTGTGGAGAACTGCATGCATGATTCATGGGTTGTTGCTGAGAAATTGAATGTGACGGCGCTAAACACTTTTGAACTTGAATACAATGTCATCGACACTGATGGAAAACATTATTTGGTGAATTTGGTGAAAAAAAGTTGCAGTTGCAGGGTGTTTGATATTGAAAAGTATCCTTGTTTACACGGACTAGCTGCTTACATTAAATTCCATTTAACTGATGCTAGATTGGAGTTGCATGAGTTGTGTTCACCATATTATTGGAGCGAGAATTGGACAATGGCGTATTACAGGACTATATATCTGGTTCCGAATAAGGATCAGTGGGATGTTCCAGATGACATAAAAAGCATGGAAATCATACCTCCAGACAAGAAAAAGAAGAAAGGAAGAAGAAGAGTGATAAGGTTTCCATCACAAGGGGAAAGGAGGCGTCCAAGAACGCAAAATAAAAGGCGGAAACGACAACGACTTCAATGGTTATTGTTTGGACAAAGTGATACTGTTTGATTTGCTGTTGTATTAATATGTAAAACTTTGTGAAATTAGGTTTTTATGAAACTGGTTTTCCCTTATGTTTTGGCTAGTCTATTTTCGTTTTGTGTTTGTTAGGTAAAACTGGTATAACTACTGAACAACTCGAAAATATTAAATAATTATGTTTTTTTTTTTATAAGTCTATGAAAACAAAACCCAGTAGTCCTTAATCCAATTAATTCAGTAGGTAAGCCAAAAAATATCATAAATAGTACAAATAAAGTATAAACTATCGATTACACTTCATAACTAGATGATTTGTTGAATAGAAACTATTAATGTTCCTTATATTTTTATGATCAATTGACTACTAATACACAAAAAATTACAAAATTATATATTTGTAACATATAAATACATAAAACATTAATAAAGATACCTCAATAACTATTACTAAGCTGTATAACTAAAAAACATCATTTTAACAATTGGTAAAACTAAAAAAACCCCAAAAAACCCAAAAGTAACACTATGACCATTTTGGTATAACCGTGGACACTATGTATAACTGTGTACATTTTCATTGCGCACATGTGGCAAATGACGGCGCACATGTGGCAAATGACGGTGCACATGTGGCAAATGACGGCGCACATGTGGCACATGAAAAACGTGTTTTCCGCCCAAACAATTCAAAAATTCGAAAAATGCCGCCTAGGAGACCAAACCAAAAAAATTCGAAATTCAAAATTTTGCTTCTCTCTCCTCCTTATCCGAAAACTTTTCTTTCTTTTATCTTCTCCTCCCTTTTCATTTCATTCTCTACCTACTCTCTCTCAACCAAAGTCTCTCGCTCTCTCTCTCTTCTCTTCGAATTCTCTCTAGCTTCTTCACAACTCAAGAATGTCATCCTCGGATTCAGAGGACTCGGGCACAGACCCGTATTATTCAGAAATGGCGAGGTATAGGAAGCTCGAGATCCGGCGGCTCGCTGTTGCTGATGGTGACTGGGGCATACCGAAAGAATGCCCTTGCGGTGAGCGCATCACTACAGAGATCTCCGTCACCGAGACAGAGAAGAAGAAATACCTTACATGCGTGAAGTATGAGGTAACTCGGTTATCCATTTCATATCGTTTAGGTTAGTTTGATGAATCTGTGGAGTGACAAACACTTGGTATAAATGTTTAGGATGATGGCTTGCACCGGCGAAAAGATAGGATTGATGCGATTGAAGAAGAGACCCTCAGCTTAAGAGGGACCGTTGATAAGCATATCGAGCGACTAAGGGATTTCGCTACACAGGAAGTACAAATCAATCACTTGAAGACACAGATTCAAGAGAAAGATGAAGAGATTGCTAAGCTAAAGGAGCAATTGGATTCTTTTGAGAATCGCATCAGAATCCTTGAACATTGTTGTTTCGATTGATCTTCCTATCTCGTTTGTAATGTTATGGCAGAAGACTCGTCTCTATCCTTGTTGTTTTTATGCTCGTCCCCTCTTTTGTGACTCTAATTATGGAACTATGGTTAAGGTTTGTCTGGTTTTTGGTTGAAACAAACATAATTTCACCCAGCTTTACTTAGCTCTACTGAAACACACTCCGGAAAAACAGACATAGTTTCACCCAACTTTACTTAGCTATACTGAAACACAATCCGAAAAACAAACATAGTTTCACCCAGCTTTACTTAGCTATACTGAAACACACTCCGGAAAAACAGACATAGTTTCACCCAACTTTACTTAGCTATACTGAAATACAATCCGGAAAACAAACATAGTTTCACCCAACTTTACTTAGCTATACTGAAACACACTCCGAAAAAACAGACATAGTTTCACACATCTTTACTTAGCTATACTGAAACACAATCCGGAAAACAAACATAGTTTCACCCAGCTTTACTTAGCTCTACTGAAACACACTCCGGAAAAACAGACATAGTTTCACCCAGCTTTACCTAGCTATACTGAAACAAACAACCGTACTTTCACCCAGGGTTTCTCAGTTATACCGTATCCAAACCTGAAAACAAGCATAGTTAACTCCAGTGTTACTCAGTTATACCATACACAATCCTGGAAAACAACAACAAGTGGGTTCAGATATACCATGTCCAAAACAAAAAACAGAAATCCATAGCAAATCCATATCCGGACAACATCCATTGTTTGACACGGCCAAATAACAAAAAAAAAACATACTTGTTCCTAAGTTTTAAACAACCAAATCCAAAAACAAAGCACCAATAAGTCTTCACACACGCTTCTTCTTCTTCGCCTTAGTCTCATGCGTAGTGATGTCTGTTTCTGATTCCCTCTTGTTCTTCTTTTTCTTCTTCTTCTTCTTTCCACTTGTGGCTTGGGAAGTACTCCCATAGTCATTCCCTTTTAGCAAGGCCACATCTGCTTCCAACACCCAAAACCGTGTTTCAAACCCATCAAGCCTCTCCAAAATGGTATCTAACTGGTTTTGTATCGACTCTTTCATGTTATTTAGGGCGTCAACCAACTCAATGTTGTCTACCCTCGGTTCATTCGGTTCATTCGGTTCATCCTCTTCAACAACATTGGCTTGTGGTAACCGAGAAGCCACATATGCCTGGTACATATCTTCAAATTATACCAACAGTCCTCTATCCATACGACGCATCCAAGAATCAACAACAACATCATGCACATCATCTTCCTCACCATCATCCATGATTTTTCTAAGAAGATCTTTTTCTTGGCCAATAGCTGGAATGATACTATCTATTTCCTGTAAACATAAAGAAATAACATTCCTTTAAGAATATATACCAATGTTAGCATCAAATGATCAATTCAAGGTTAGGATAACTAACCCTAGTTGTTCCCAGTTGGTCATTTATTTCCTGGAGAGTCCACCCTTTCAAGGGGCTTTTCTTAAACCTTATCCTACACAACCTAGGACAGTTTTCATCTGAATCTGGAATTTCTTCAATGCATTGCTTCCCCAAAGCCGGAATAGCCTCAAATGCTAAGAACTGCATAACTCAACCATTTAGTTAAAACCTTTTACTATAATAGTTAATGAAAAAGACTTGTAAAAGTATAACTCACCTCCAAAGGAATACAGAAACCTGGAACCGGCCAAGTGATACCTTCTTTTGCCACTACTCCTCTGAAATGAGTCATCGTATGAGATATCATTCTTAACATGTAGTCAAACGAGTATCTCCCCCAAGGAAATTTGGTGCAAAAGTCCAGATCATCAATGACTCTTAGAAGAAAAGGATCCACGGTCGAAGCCTTTTCACCAGTGTTTTTTCTCTGTCCCACGAGGATGGTGCATATAAAGTGGAGGACCAACATCTTCAACCTTTGATGAGAACGCCCTGGTTTCATTCTTTCTAGCTTTTCTCTCACGTCTTGAACTCTAATCCGCCCAATGTCCTTGAAATGTTTCTCCTTAAATCTGTCACTGCCCGCCTTTGCATAATTCATTGGATAGCTACGACAATCTAATCCTGAAAACAATGCGTGCTCTCTTAAGCTATACCGGATTGGTACACCATTCACAACGAACCAAACTTCCTTCTTTTTATCTATCCGTGCTGTTCTAAGAAGAAGCATCCAGATTCCCATCACCTTATGGTTATCTTCTGCTGGCATGTGGAGTATGTGTTTGAACTGTGGATGATTCTCAAACCAATCCTTCTCAAACATAGTCAGCAGATGTGAAGTCTGTTGCTCCAATTGTTTTATCTTTAGCTTAGTTTCAACTAGATGACACCTAGTCGATATCTTGATCTTCTTGGTGTACTCACTCGGTGGGAAATACATAGCTAAAGGTTCCATAGCTACCGGTTCCTCATCTGACTCCTGCAAAATCCATCATATTGTCTCAGCAATTTCTCATAAATCTAATATTATACCAGTTTCACACACACTATCACCAATTCCAATTCAAATATCCAATTCCAAGCAAGAGATCACCAAAGGAGAACCACTTACAGTTCCGCTTGAATCCATTGCCACCTCTTCTTCTCCTCCTTTCTCTGCTTCTGATGTTTCTTCATCTACTTTCTCTTCATCTTTTTCTTCCGTTTCTTCTTCTTTCTCGGGTTCCTTTTCCGTTTCTCCTTCTTTCTCTTCCTCTTCTTCTTTCTCTTCCTCTTCCTCTTTCTCTTCCTCTTCCTCTTTCTCTTCCTCTTCCTCTTTCTCTTCCTCTTCCGTTTCTTGTTCTTTCTCTTCTTCTGTTGGTTCCGGAACCATATCTTCGGGATCTCCTTTCTGTTCTTCAGATTGTCCCGGAGAGACGGGAACATCATCTTTCTCTTCATCAGCTGGTTTCGGAGAGACGGCCATATCTTTCTCTTCCTCTTTCTCTTCTTCACTCGGTTCCGGAACCACCGGACTAGAGGGTTCCGAAACCCTAGTTCCTCCTTCTACCAACGCATTATACTCTTCATCGCCACAAATTGAAGGCGTCTCCGACTCAATCGAAGCCTCCACTGTCGAAATCGAAGTCTTCTCCGCCGGAATCGAAGCATTCTCTGGCGGATTCGAACCCTTATCCGGCGGAATCGAACCCTTATCCGCCGCAGTTGAAGCCTCGTCTCCTCCTACAACTTCTGACATCTTCTCCTTCATCAAACCCCTTCTTGTTTGCACCATCTTGTTAACCTAGTTCTCCCAGTGTCACTGCAAATCGAGAGAGAAAAAGAGCGGTTTCGTTCGACTGAGTTTTAGCTTTGAAAACAAAGGGTTTCCCGATTTTGTTTTTATTTTAAGAAAATCAAACCGATTTTCTCTTTAAAATAATTGAGGATCCGAGTGTTATCCAGATTCGGATTGGGTGGGTGGTTTCAACCCAGGTATTTTGTGTAATATCCTAAAATTCTGAAGGCTAACAGGGTAATTGTATAGTTTTTTTATTTGAATTTAAATCAAAAAGAAATTCATTTTAAGTGGGGGGGATTTCAGATTTGTCTTTGACATTTAAGGGGTTTTCAGACGATTTCTCATTTTTGGTACGGAAGCAAGATTAATAATAGGGCAAAAGTTGTGAAATGATCTTGGTCTAGTGGCAAATGATAAGTCGACAGAAGACAGACACCATCACACCAGGGATCGAGTCCCCGACTCTACAATTTAATTGTAGAAATTAGGCTAATGGGCCGGCCAGTTGTGGCCCAAATGTTGACAAAAAAACAAATAGGGCAAAAGTTGTTAAAAAAAAGAGGCGCCAAACTATTTTTTGGTCTAAGTGTTTAGCGCCAATTTAGTTTCTCATCCTTAGCGCTAACTAAACGCTATGATATACTAACATAAGTCATTAATAGCAGTTGAGAAATTAGTGCTATCCTAAAGTGTTATCAATGACCATTTTTGTTGTAGTGTCTTAAACAGCTATAATTGAATCAAGGACTAATCAACCTCTAATCATATTGGTGTTGCAGACTAATACAAAAAAACACAACCATGTCCAATCACTTTTGACTACACGAACCATCTCTACCATTCTAGAAAACATCGTATCCTCCATAAGCATCATCAAAATTCAATGAATCAAATAGTATACACAAATTAGCAAAAAATGAAACACCTAGATGGCAATCAACAAAACGCCCAATTTTACAAGCTAGGTCTCGATAAGAATTCAAATACACCCAGATGGCAAAAGTTCCAAAAACACACCAAAGAGAAACAGAAATTGAGAAAACAAGAAATAAAAATTGGAGCTTACAGGAAACCCTAGATGACGACGGAGCAGAGAGAAAAGAGACGAATCGGTGGTAATCGGCTAATTGGCTCTATCAATAAGCAATTGGAATCTTGATGTCTCTCCTGATGTGTTACTCCTATCATTTGATCACGGGAACAAAAGAAAAAGTCAATTTTTTCTTCTCAGCTTCACGGTGAAGTGCAGACAAAAACTGTTGCATAAGGAAGAAGACGATAATAATCCCCAAAAGCAAAAATTGTTAGGTCCACGTTCTATGTCCACGTCATCCTTCGCACGTGTCGGCCTCCTATCTCACACGTATGGCTGGTTAATCGTTTGTGACATTAAACAAACAAAAGAAGAAGACATGTTAAATAACTTCTGTCGGAAATCGTTTGTAATTTTTCTTAAAAATTTCAAACAAGGCCTCCAATTACTAATATGATTACAAGATCAACTTTCATCTTTAGACATTATAATTAACCCCCTCCTATAATTAAAAGGTTTACGGTTTGTGTGGATATTATACGCCAAAAACACTTTACGGTTTGCATAGAATAACAAAACTAAGAAAAGAAAAATTTAATTAACAATTCACACATACAAGTTTTATTTATTTGATGAAAATCAACAAAGCGAGAGATCACATTTTCAAGCTCTAGGATGTCGTTTTTGAAAGTTTGTGTGTGATTTTTAAAATTCAAATGCAATGATATTTCACCTTATTAATCATTTTTTCGCTTTCAAATCATTAGAATCGATAAAAGCAAAAACACTAAACAAAAGCAAATATCTTTGAAGAGATAGATTAAATATACAAAAACACGCACAATACATAAACTGTCTAAATTCTACTACAAAAAATAAGTCACCAAAAGTGTTATCTCATAGGATGGTGACTCGATGTCACAATGATACTAGGATGTCTTGATGAAATAATTGAAATTGTACTATGTGCAAATGTGGTGTGGTTTATCTATTAAAATAGTAATTAAATCACTTTTCATTCAACTAATTTGATTGGATCTTCTAATAACAACCAAAGTTTTAAAACTTTATTATGAAAAAAGTTCATAATAATCAACAAAAAAAATTCTACGATCAGCAAATTGTATTTACATAGAGATGAAACAAAAAAGCAACACAATGGTTTTTGGTTGATGGGGTAGTGAATGTGATTTGTGTTTGTGAATGACAGTGATGTGTCTATTATCTTTTACAAGTTGATCAATGTAGGAGGACACATGAAAAATACTCTAGCTTTGAAGGAAAGTGAACTTATTTCCCATCTCCGTCAATCATCATCTAATGTCTTCCTATTCTACAAATAAAAAGCCTAAGAGAATTAAAACAAAAGTTATGAGAAATATTAAAACTTAGAGTATTGATAGTAAAAAGATCAAGGAAACTAATGAATAATCAGAATCTAATTATCTAGGTTAGATTTTAATCATATACAAAACTAACTAGATGCGGTCAAATAGTGAAACTATGAATTGTTTTTGTCTTAACAAAATTACTGTAATTCTTTTTATTACTAAAAATCAAATAAATATAAACTTTTTTTTTTGCAGTAAGTGCAGTTCCACCCAAGAACATTGGTGGCACCAATCACATAAATATTATTAACTTTTTTGGGGTAAATCATCTATCAAGAATTACAGCTAGTATTGGATTATCAATCAACCTAGTATTCACTGCATAATGAAAGTTTTATGAGTGTTGAATATAGAACTATATTTTGCTGGAAACACTTTGGTTTTAATTGACAAATTAATAAGATTGTAAAGAAAGGTGTTGAGAGAGTGACATGCTTGGCCAAAAGCTTTTTCTGAATCTCTCCCATATCAATTTTATCACCCATTAACAAAAACTAGAGAAAAAATCACATGAAAAAAATAATTTAGGATTTTAGTTGTTGCCATAAAGTAAATTAACATTTTTTTCGGAATTGTACACCAATAATAAACTCGAACTTTTCATTTCCTCTGTGAGATAAAAGTGAATAATTTACATGAATAAGAAGTCTCTCGTTACAACAACGACATTAATGAAAAATCTAAATCCTCTCGGCAACACGTCCACCAACATCCACATTCCCATCCATATCTCCAAGCCATGCCTTGAGACTCGCTTCTTTACCTGCCTTGAACTCCTCAAATTTTGTTGTCTCCACAATATGTTCAGCTTTCCCTGAGACTTCTTCTTCTTCTACTACTTCTTTTAACTCATTGCTTTCCACATTGGGGTTAGACTCCGCCTTCTGTTCTTTGAAATCAAGTTGTGGCCATTTGATGTTGCTTGCCCTCTCCTTAGCCGTCTTGAACACCGATGTGAAATAGTTGCTGCTTTCACTATTATCCTGGCTGTAATCAGAACCACGTGTTGTCGTTGTTATACTGCTGGATCTGCACCAAGGGCTTGTAGAGTTGAGGATTACCCCTCTCCTCGGTTGTTTCGAAGACATTATCGCTAAAGAGTTCTTGATGTCTCCTATCATTTCATCAGCAATAGGTGAACCACAATCTTTCATTGATTTCACCATGGCTATAGAATCATCCAAGTCTTCAGTATGCAAGACTGTTTCACGGGACTTCTCCAAAACGTTGCTGTTGAGATTAAGGACATTCGGTGCTGCGCTTCGGACGTCCTGTTGGATGTAGTAAAGCCCCACTGAGGGTTCGTTTGCAATGTACTTTATCATCTCGGCTAAGCTCTCGTTTATCTCCGCAAAACCATCAACAGTAGAGAACTCATGCATTCTGTCAAAAAAGAAAAAATTCCCAAACATTTTAGGACCTCTAAAATCAACAATGACAAAGAAAAACTAGCACACCTGCTTAAGTCAAAACAGCCAATGCCAATAACAGATTAAGGATATTGTACAACACTTAATATACAACGAACTCAAACTTTTACTTTTCAGCTGTCTATTCTTCTTGCTGTGCCTAGATGATGTATCAAAGCAGAAAATGTTACAAATCCGAATGATATCACTATATTCCCCAAGGAGAGGTCTGAGAAGCTTAAAAGGAATCTGATGCAAACTACTACTCACAAGCCATCCAAAAGAAGATGAGGTTAACAAAAGAGAGTCTTAAACAGCTATAATTGAATCAAGGACTAATCAACCTCTAATCATATTGGTGTTGGAGACTAATACAAAAAAACACAACCATGTCCAATCACTTTTGACTACACGAACCATCTCTACCATTCTAGAAAACATCGTATCCTCCATAAGCATCATCAAAATTCAATGAATCAAATAGTATACACAAATTAGCAAAAAATGAAACACCTAGATGGCAATCAACAAAACGCCCAATTTTACAAGCTAGGTCTCGATATGAATTCAAATACACCCAGATGGCAAAAGTTCCGAAAACACACCAAAGAGAAACAGAAATTGAGAAAACAAGAAATAAAAATTGGAGCTTACATGAAACCCTAGATGACGACGGAGCAGAGAGAAAAGAGACGAATCGGTGGTAATCAGCTAATTGGGTCTATCAATAAGCAATTGGAATCTTGATGTCTCTCCTGATGTGTTACTCCTATCATTTGATCACGGGAACAAAAGAAAAAGTCAATTTTTTCTTCTCAGCTTCACGGTGAAGTGCAGACAAAAACTGTTGCATAAGGAAGAAGACGATAATAATCTCCAAAAGTAAAAATTGTTAGATCATGAGCAATGGTTGGAACAAAATTTGGTTCCTTAAATATAATAAAATTATTTTTTAAAGTTTCTTAAGTTTGGTATTAGCAATGGTGTTCCCTCACATTTTGTTCCTTGAATAAAATAATAATATTTTAAATTTTATAATTAATCATTTAAAGTAATAAATAAAAACATATGAAAGTTTTATAATTAATTAAAAATATCATACACCTTTTGTCTACCTGTAAAAGCAATCTCCAACGAAAAATGAAACCACATGAACCCTCAGTAACTGAATATGACACCAAGGCCGAGAACAAGTGAAGGGCTTATTCTCTCAAAACAACAGATGACACCAAGGCCACTCAACGAAACAGAGGAGGGAACAAAGTTTAAGTATTTTATTTCCAATGAAAACAGTCTACTAAAGTATCTTTTTAGACAGAACACAAGTATGAAAGCCCTGCGTATTCATTCACCCTCAATAGAAACAGAACACGCTGATCACAAAGCTAAATCATACCAATCTTCAAATTACAAACACGCCTAACTTAAGAAAAAATCTACCAGTCCAATCCACAAACTTCATGTTGCCAATTAAGAACTATAGCACTTACAAACTGCTCAAATTGCTATCAGATCAAACATTAACGTAAAAATGATAAGTGGTAGGATAAGCTTACTGGTAAACGAGCTGGTTTCTTCTCTGGAGGGAACAAGTAAGCTTTCGTCAAAGCCGGTCTCTCATAAGGTGCATAAGCCTAACAACAACAAAAACAACCACAAATCCATCAATTAAACAGAGCAAAACCCAAAACAATATTGATGAAGAAAACACAAAGGTTGTGTTGTGCAAAGTTCGCCACAAGAATCAAGTTGAAACATTAATTCAAATGATTGTTGTCCATAAACCACATAACACATGGTCACTTGTGTATGTCGCTGCTAAACACCTATTAGAGATTGTCTATCCAATTGTTAGTTTTTAGATATTTTTTGGACCGAGAGATAGATTCACCACCGCTGTTATTGTTGCTAAATTTATTTTCGTTCTGAAATTTCTTAGACTCTTCTTTGTTGTCTCTGCCGTGGTCGAGATCACATGTGGCTTAGTTTGACTAATATACGCTTGGTTGAGCGTGATCCCAAACAACGCATGCTGCGTTTGGTAAATCAAAGAGCACGTGAGGACTAGACTCATTGTCATCAATGACGCCGTTCTCATCAGATCTCGATGACGCAAAGCCACAAGAGAGAGAAAAGGAATCTTTTAACGTTAATGAAAGATTTGGGTAAAGTATGTGGTGAGATCATTATACCTTCTTCCTAGCTATCACCAATATTGTTTTGAGAATGACTTTGTTCCTTGTAGAGACAAAGAGATAATTTTCTTTCATCTAACCATAGATGTGAATATGTATTTTTCAATCAAACCGTCTGTAATAAAAATCACATAACTACACTGGTTTATTTCTAAAGTATGTTATTCAGTTATTCTTGAACGACAATAAAAAGGAGGCTTAGTTACCTAGTACTTTGATAAATAAAGGGCCAAAAAATCTTAAGAAAATACAAACACTAGAATAAGTGTTTATTTTCTGAAAAAAAGTATTTCAATTATACACACTTTATAATGTGCTATTATGTTAGTCTCTCAAAACAGAATCAGACCGGCTGGTATAATCGGAAATAGTCCATGTAGTCGAAGTCCGCGTTGACTCAAAAACTGGATTTGAAATGAACTGTTAAAACCAGCCAAAAATCGCCAAAATCGGTGACTCGGTTTTATGTCTAAAACCGATTCACAAAATTTAAATCACAATTTTGATAAATTAAGATTTTTTTTTGAACCAAACATTAATTAGAAAGACACTCCGCGGTTGGTAAAAAATTAAGATTTATAACTCAAAATTTAAATTGAAGTTAAAGTTAATTTTTTTCCTTTTTAAAAATATTTTTTATTCTTTAATTCTATTTAAGAAAACTTTTTTTCTCTTTTTAAAAACTGTTTATATTTATCATAAATAAAAATATAATAAAAAAATATTGATAGGTATAACTTTAAGGGCAATTCTCCTCAATACCATTGTTTTAGTTTTTGGGACAAAAATACCACATACCTCAATTATCCATTTCCTTTTAATTATCCATTAAATCTCAAAAGAACAAAAGACCCTTCTTCCCTAAATCCCAAAATCACGATCCTTTCCTTTTTCTCTAACAGAAGTCTCGTTGTCTTCGCCATTCGTCGCTGTCCTTCGCCGTTCATCGCCGTTCGTCGGCGTTCTTCGCCGTTCATCGCCGTTCGTCGGCGTTCTTCGCCGTCCATCGTCGATCATCGTCGTCTGTCATCGTCTATCCCTGTGGTCTCTTGAATTCAGAGATTTGAAGGTTTCGCGGAGTTTGGTGACTCAGTCGGCGAGTCTGGGTGCGAATCGTAGATCCTCTTTTGGTCTGTGAGGCTTAGATACCACTGCCACCGTGAAGGTATACAGCTTCTTAGATTAATATGATTGCATAGTTCGATTTGGTAATTTGATCATGCATGGTGACTGTTTTATAGTTTGAGTCGTTTTTCGTCTGCTTCTCTATGGATTTGTTCTTTTTCTGGTATACAGCTAGAGACAACTATTTAATTTGTGTGTTTTCAACTAGGAATAAACTCTTCTTCCATAAAGCAAGACAATTTAATTTTGGATCCAGAGGGTTTATATTGAGTGAATGATTCCAATTTTGGAAATGTTTTGTTGAACATATTTCTTCATCGGTGCGTCTTTTTCGAGTTTTTCTGCATATTTTTCCTTTCTTGTTTTGATTAATCTGAGTCTAGTTGTTGCATCAGTTTTTACGATGTTGTTGTCTATGATGAGCTGCTTTGCTTTGTTGTCTGGGAATTTGAGGATTTGTCTCCTATGAGTAACTTTTTTTACGTTGATCAGATTGAATCAATCACAAATGCAATCACTGGTTCATTTTGTGAACGCTCATGTGGTTGTGGTCTTGGATCATTGATTTGTTTGATCACTTAAGGAAGATTATGTGTCAGTGTTCAATCATTTTTTATTTTTCTCAAATGTTATCCACGTGTGTGTTTATTTATAGTGCTCTTTGCTTGAATCTTATATAATACTGAGAATTTGTGATGATGGTTTTAGTTTATAAATTTGCTGCTTCTGAATCATGATTTATATTTTTGTTGGAATGGTTGATTTTGTTTGTAGAAACTTAAGATTTTGAATGTTATTGTAGATATGATGTACAAAGATTACCAAGAAAATCATAAATTCAATATCACCACTTACATTGCAACCAGTGTTGTAAGTTTCAGTTTGCTTAATCAATTCTTCATATTGGTTTACCTGCTTTTGTTGGTGAAATGAGTTTATTCTTGCTTAGCAAATTTCTTGTGTTTTGAAGTTTGTTAGTAACGAATTCAAAATTTGCATTCTTACTTGGTTTATCTTTAGCTTTAAGTTTGTGTATCTCTTGAAGTTGAGTTCTATAAGCATGTGCTTTATTGTTCATCATGAACAAGAACTTCATTGTTCTTAAGTGTGTTTTTTACTAATGAAAGAATGTTACTTTTGATATAACACTATATAGTCTTTTTTTTTTTTTTTTTTTTAAACAAATAACACTATATAGTCTTTGTATGTTATAATCTTAGTACTAAATACAATATAAACAATCTAATGATGTTCATGTATTGTATCTAATTTGATTCATTCATTCATTCTTCTCTTTTTTTTTTCTTTTTTTTTTTAGATTATTTGTTTTCAGATAATATTTGTTTTAACATTAGGATTTGGTATTAAAGATAGTTTTGGATGGTTTTCAATTATAGATAATTTGGTTGATATGTATGTTTTGATTCTTGTTACTCATTTTTGATGTCAACATTTATAGATAATTCAGGAATTCAAATATTCATGAAGGGGTCCTTGAAATTCAGGAAGGATGCCTTGAATATTAGGAAGACCTTCCACAAACAAATTTGAAACAAAAGACGAATTCAGGAAGGGATTTTTGAAATTCAGGGAGGATTACTTGCAAATTAGGAAGGCCTTCCATAAACAAATTTTAACGTGCTAGAGACACCAGAGGCATATCAACATTTATGTAAATTCAGGAATTTAGGAAGGGATCCTTGAAATTCAGGAAGGATTCATTGAAAATTAGGAAGGTCTCCCACAAACTAATTTGAAAAACACGAATTCAGGAAAGGATCCTTGATATTCAGGAAGGGTTACTTCAAATTTAGGAAGGTCTTCCATAAACAAATTTCCATTATTGGCGGGTATTGATGTTAGAATAAATAATATAATTCTAATCAAGACCCTGTTGTTATTGACATGCTTGTTGTTCATTGAGATTTCCATTTTTGTTGTAGGTATGTTTTTTTTTGTTGTGAACATTTCTGTAAATATCAGGAATTCATGAATGACTAGATGTCATCCGCGGTGTACCGCGGGGTAATTTTTGCTTCACGTATGGCCATATTAGAAGTTTTTTTTATTGGATTTCAATTAGATTAGTTGATAGTACGTAAAATGATTCAAGTAGCAAGATGTTATGTTAGTATATTTTATTTGTTTTAGGGAGTTTATATAATTTGTTTTGGGGTGTAACCTATCTATATAAAAGTGTATGATAACTTTATAAACTTTGTTGTATTGTGTAATACATTTTCATAAATGAAATATGGTGTGTTTTTTGTAAACAATAAATTATTTAAAACATTTAATATATCTTTATAAAATTAGTGACATGTAATAATAATTATCAAAGTGGTAATTTTTTTTTTTTTTTTTGGCTACTTCAGTCGCCCTCCTCATATAACAAATTTATATGTTACTACAATTTCGAAGCCCAATAATTAAATCCAGGCCCATACACGTGATTTCCAAATCAAAAGAAAAGTCCTTCTTCTTCGAAAGGTGAAAAACAAATCGATATTCGACCTAAAAAAAAAATTGACGATTCGAAGAGCTGCACTGGATTTCAATGTTCTGATGGAAACCAAGTATTCCAATGTTACGTCTATCAAAATACCGCGACTTCAATCTCCATGTAATTTGATTGATTGATTTTCGATAGTATCTTACAATACATCTCACTATGAGCTGCTAATTTGTTTCCGATTTAGTTGTGAGGATATTGGGGAAAATCTTAATCGAAGAAAGAATCCATAATTTCCGAGATTATTTGAAGCGAAAAAGCCACGATTTGAACGGTTAGTTAATCTGATTAACTGGATTTCACCATTGTTATAAAACACTTTTCACGATGAGCTTCTAAGCTTTTTTCAATTTGTTTGTGAGGGAATATGGGGAAATCTTATTATTGGAGCTTCAAGTCTCATGATTTCCCATTGTATTTCAATCACTAAACCACGATTTCAAGATTTTGGGGATCATGTAACTGGGCATAGTCCTGGGCATAATTTATGGGTACCGAAGAACCGTATGGGTACCGACCCGAAAAAACAGTTATTGGGTAGGGTTCGGGTTAGGCCAAAATACCGATTGGGCTCTGAAGCCTGAGTAGAATGGGTCTCGGGTAGGGTAGGGTTTATAACTTAGGGTAAACGGGGCACCGTTTTAGACCCGTTTAAACATAAGGCCCTGTAAGGTCCAGGAGTCTTTGAGTCTTTGTGTAACCCTAAGTCGGCCTAAGACAACCTAAGTCTCTAACCCTTTTGCGCAGCCACAACAATCTTACGGCCATGAGTCTCTTCTCTCTCTATCTCACAACAATCTTACGGCCATGAGCTTGGCTTCGATTTCTTCGACGGTCAGTGGCTTCGCCATGTTTCTGTTGCCGAGCTTACATCTTATCCTTCTATTCTTCACCTCTCTGTTTATATTTCCCGCGCGGTGACTCAAATTCTCTCAGGCCACGAGTTTGTGCCTTGCGAACGGAATATGACGGCGCTAAAATCGGTAACACGTACGGAGTCTTATGGCTCAGAACTGCTCCGTCGGTCTAGTATTTCGTCGGAAGAAAGCTCTGAAGAAGAGGAGGAAGAAGAAGGTGATGAGTTTGTCGATTAGGAAGATAAAATCCTTGAGGTTACTGTTCCTCTTTTTGGCTTCGTTAGGATGAACTGTAAGGCATTTAGGAGTCAATCAAATTGTATAATTTCATATTCGATTAGGGAATTGAACAATTTGTTTGTCTAATTGAGTGTTTGCTGGTTCATATGATCAAATTTGGAGCTCGAGAGTCTCTCTGTAACTTGGAAATTGTTTGATTGAGTGTTTATTGGTTGATATGATCAAATTTGGAGATCTTGTTTTGGTTATTAATCGGTTATTTTTGGTTATTTAGTTGGTTATTTCTAATTTGAGTCGGTTATATCGGGTTTGAATCGGTTATTTGATTACTTTGGTTACTAAAAATAATCGAACCGATCATAACCCGAAAAGATTTCGGTATACTCGAACCGACCCGAATCCGGCCAGTTACTAACCGAACCGACCCGAATTTTTTGTAAATTACCGAATGGATTCTCTAGGCCTTATACCGATTTACCCGATACCCGATTGGGTGGAACCAAAACCCGATTGGGTACCCGATTGCCCAGGACTAACTGGGCATGTCTGAAGCTCGCCTTCTTTGTTTAAGGCAAGAATAAATTTTGCTTGAAATTGTTACAATGCCTGATTGAATGGAATTTTTATATTGAAAAATGTTGCTTGAAATCAATTAGCAATTTTTGTTGAAATGAATTATAAATTCATGTTAACTAAAATAACGTGAATTTCTTATAGATTATTGTCTAAAATGAAAAGAGATTTTTACGTCTAACACCACTTTGGAAAACTTAACTTTTCCACAATGCCAAAATGTGTAATTCCTTTCTTACAGTGCCACAGCCCTCTTTCCAAAATGACAATAATGCCCTTTACATTGAATGATAAAAAGTAGCTTCTCTTTCTCTCTTGGGTTTCGAACCAATTAGAGTTTCAATGTGATGTTAAATAACAAGGATTTTTGCAGAGAGAAAACCAAAAGTCTAATTCTTTTCCCTGTTATTTTCTCTTTCTCCGAACGAAAGAAACTCAAATTGTTCTTCTTCTCTTGTTCCAAATCTGCTTGGCTTTTTGACGATTCCGTCGGCGACGCCGGAAGACGAAGTTTATGGCATCATCCAGTGGCTCCCGTTTCTTTGGTTCGCCGGCGAATTCAAATGGGTATGCTATTGGTATTGAAGAGTGAAGCAAACGAGGACGACGAGGAGTAGAAGAATCCAGATCTGGGAAGGTGAAACGAATTCAGATCTGAGAACGAAACAAGACGTGGACAATATTTTTTTCAATTTTTGTGGACTATTTTTTATCAAATTTTTGTCCACCAAATTTCTCCAAAGTCTATTGTGTCAAATGTAGACAAGATTTATTGTCCACCAAATTATTTCAAGGTCAATTGTTTCGATTTATTGTCCACCAAAATTTTTCCAAGTTTTTTGTTTCAATTCTTGTCCACCAAATATTTTTTCGAATATATTGTTTCCGACGTGCACTTGTCCACCAAATTTGTTTTTGTCCATCATTTTGAGATGTAATATTGTCTATACATTTGATGTTAAAAGTCATCCGTGGACTAAATACCATGTCCATCAACCATAAAACACAAATCATGTCCACCAACTCACCCACACTTAATGTATGCTATCAGAAAATTGACACGTATCTCACATGTTTTACACACATGTCCACAGAAAGTACATTTATGTACCATACCATATGCCATACCATATATCATGTACACCATATAACCCAGACTTAATTGTCATGTATGGACATATTTCACATGTATATATACACACATGTCCACATAAACTACACTTATTGTCATTCGTGGACTAAATACCATGTCTGCAATAAATGATCTACCAAACTGATCTATCAATAAATGAAGCAATCCTCGATAATTGGGCATAATAAATGCTCTGGCAGCTAATTTTTATAATTTTATAAAAAAATTTATGTCAAACAAGTCATGTCCCAATCACATTGTACTATATTGTCAATTGTTTACTTTTTCTGCGACAAGGGCAATTAAATCTTTTTCGCCCATGCCAAAAGTGACGAAATGGCACTACTCGAAAGAAATTAGTTAATATGGCAATGGGGAAAAAAAGTTACAGATTTTTGGCATTTCTCGCAAGATTCCCAAATAAAAACTACAAAACATTATTAAAAAACACAAGCAAAGTCAAACCGAGCAGAAGCAAACATAACAAATTAAAGTATGAAAATAATAAATAGTATAGAGATATACGTAATTATCGATAGGAGTAACTGAGAATGTCATGTGGATAGGAGTATATGTATTATGAGAATGATAATGTTTTGTTTAGCGAGAAAAGCTTTGTCCTTTCTAGTACCGGCCTCAACCTTTTTACTGTACTTTTTACGGCCAATATAAAACCAACCCATTTTAGCTGAGTTTATTGCATAGATTGTACAAATGATCTTACATTTCTGGACCTGAAAATGAAGAACAAACATGTCTTATATTGGTAGTTACAATATCAGAACATTTAGTTACAATGGCATGATATTAGTGTTTCTAGACATACCCCCGTTAAGTCTTCTAAGCATGCAATTGTATTCTTAGGATACTGATTGAAGTAGACATCACTTTTCACAACAATTTCTTGCCTTAGATTTGATAATGAATTGGTTAAACCAAGACCATCATTGGGTAAACTGACAATTAAACAATGAAAATATGAGCACAGATATAAAACGTTTTAACAATGACACATAATTGAATTGTAGTTAAATCACCTTTCCCTAAAGCTCTCAACCTCTGGATGCATAGGGTTTATGTAGACAATAGACACATCAAATGCATTTGTAACCTTATTCTCTCCTGGAAAAAAAAATACTGATTTAACAAAATCTTCATATTTGAAACTTACATATAAGAAAAGTAGAGTATTTTTTCTACCTCTAAAAGTTGAGATTTTGGCAAACCTGATGAGATAAATAACAATCTCACCACTTTCATTTTCGCAAGCTTTGTAAAGCTGGTCAGCAAATTCCCCCCCCCCCCCCATAAGGTACACGGAAGACGTGCATTAGCCCTGGGCAATCAGGTACCCAATCGGGTATCGGTTCCACCCAATCGGATATCGGGTAAATCGGTAGTAGACATGTAGGTACCATTCGGTATTTTTCAATAAGTTCGGTTCGGTTCGGTTAGTAACTGGTCGGGTTCGGGTCGGTTCTCTACTCTAAATCAAAATCTGAATTGTACCGAATTTTTTTCGGGTTATTGTCGGTTCTGTTAATTTCTGTAACCAAAGTACCTAAATAATCGGTTTAAACCCGAAATAACCGATTCAAATAAGAAATAACCGAGTAAATAACCAAAACAAACTGATTAATAATCAAAACAATAACTTATAAGTAACCACAAAAAAAAAAAAAAAAAGAGTAACCACGCCGTCGTTCGTTCCGCATTGGAAACAGGAGAAGCGGAGCTCGTGGTGTTAATGTCGAAAACACCAAAGCAAAACAACAAATTGTCTTCTCATGAGAGAAGGAAACGTGATGTAAAGGTGAGGATTTCAATGTTACCATACTGAGATCAAAGGAATGTCAAAATCGAATTCAACATCTTCTGATAATTCACTTATCTGCAAATACAAAAAAAAATACATAAAACCTCAATCCATACAAGCTACATGAAAACGAGACGAAGAAGAAGACATATATCCACATACATCAGTTTTGTGAAATCACGAGCATCCTTCCGCCATAGCTTCTGGGAAGAAGAGGCTGCGCAAGGAAGAAGAGGTTAGATGTATAGCGAAAATTGGGTTTCAAACCCTATTAAAGTATTGGGCCTAAAGGGCCTATGTCTTTGCTTAGAGGAAAATCGGGTATAATGGATACCCAATGTAACTTATGGATAAACCCGCTCCGAACCGAGATCCATTTGACCTGGGCCTCGAGGCCCATTCGGTGATTTCAGCAGAACCGCCTTAACCGGGTGCCAACCGGAGCGGTTCTTCGGTACCGGGTATTATGCCCAGGGCTAACGTGCATCACTGAAATATTTCATGTGTTAGTAAAACAATAGTAAAACTATATTGTAAATGAATAAATAAACTTAACTTCACATCTCAAATTCAAGCTTTGTAGTTGGGTTGTTATGTGCCTCAAGTGCTAGTCCATCATTCGGCAAACTGTTTGAGACAATAATTGATAATATAAACAAATTGTTAATAAGAATCACTACAATTATTTTTATAATATGAGAAAATTGTAAAAACATATAGCTCACTTGTTCCTAAAACTCTCAACCTCAGGATACGGAGGATAGCTGGGTTGACTATCAGTAGCTGAGTCAGCTACGGGGTAGCTCAGTCTAGCTGGACGGAGTGAAGGTCAGCTGGGTTACCTCGTCGACTGTCTAGGTAGCTCGGACAGTTACCGACGGTTACTAGCGCATAGCAAACCGGTGCGAGTTACGGGATGGTTATTGGGTGTCCGAAACGGCACCAAAGGGCTGTCTTAAGCGAAATGACGCCAACAGAAGGGCGCTTCTGGGCAACGGTTCTCTCGACGGTTTTGGCCGAAAATCTATAAATAGATGGCCTTGGTGTTCATTTCTCGCAAGCGAAAACACAGAGAAAAGTCCACATAAGAACACAGAAAGAAACAAGTAGAAGGAAGGCGATCATAAGGAATCCGACTAAGGCAGTCGGATCAACGAGGGAAAGGGCCAAGTCGAGAGATCGGTCAGGAAAATGGTCGACGCGGGTTCAGTCAAACCACCGCATAGGCGAAGGTGAGAATGTTCTGACCATACTCGGATTCATGGACTGGCTGGTGATTCAGCTTAGTTTAAGGGTCGGAACTAGATCAGAAGGGTCAGGGAAGGGTCTGGGCAGTCGGGTGACTTTGCGGTTTGGGAAGCAACCCGTGAGTACTCGGCCATGTCCTAGACTTGGTCTCTGGACCCGATGGGAACCGTACTGGGTGTCAGACAATTGTAGGACTAAGGGCTGGGACATTGCATCATTCGCCCTACGTAAAGAGACGGTTTAGCCGTCCATGAAATATATGTAACTGACGGTCTTTGTTTCCAGGAAAGGATGGTGATCGTGGGAAGGACTTGGCTTAGGCGCGAGAGACCTTGGCCGGGAAGATGGGTGGTGATGGAAGCGGGTAGTTAGGATCGATGACAGACTTGTAATAGCTTATATGCAAACTCATAAGTTGTGTCGAATCCTTTATCATATTAATAAAGAAACTCGTTTGCTTGTTTACTCTAAATCGCGCATATATGACTCTAAGTACATGAATCTCAAAATGTTTAACATGAATTATCTAAGGAAGGGGCCCTAAAACTAGTTTATAGAACGGATAAGGTAGTGAATGTAATGGGAGAACCTCCACGGACTTAGGCAGTCCGGGATGGGGTTTTCAAGTTGGTATCAGAGCATGCTTGCTCCTAGGACAGTAACGGGTTTGGGATCACCACTCATCGGCTCAAGGGATCTCGCAATGGGTAAGAGCAACAAAACGGTGAAAAGTAAGAAGGATAAGACCTTGGTTGATGAGACGCGGGTCATGGAGTCTCAAGTGGAACCATCAGGATTGAATCTAGTAGGACATGTGGCTGGGACGGATCTTAGACCACCGAATATCGAGACTCCAGATGGACAACGCCAGAGTGTGCGTTTTGCGGGTAATACCGAGGGTGGTGGTGAATCCTCGACGGCGTCTCGCCCACCAGGTCATGGTACGAACAATGGGAACGATAATCTGGATGAGATTCCATCAGCCCAAGATCAGTGGAGTGCTATGAAGGCGATGATGGCTCAAATGGCCGCATTGACCAAGGCGCTTGTACCGGAACCTGTGGTACAAGTGACGGAGAAAGAAACAGAAGTGGTTGAAGTGAACCCACCGCCAAAAATCCCGAGAAGGAAGAGTGATCTTATCTGAACCTTCTGCAACATGTGTTGAAGTTGGGCACGAAACACTTTGCTGGAAGTGTTGATCCTATTGTGGCTGACGAGTGGAGAAGTCGGCTTATGAGAAACTTTAACTCCACTCGCTGCCCAGAAGACTACCGGAAGGACATCGCAGTCCATTTCCTGGAAGGTGATGCGCACAACTGGTGGTTATCCGTTGAGAAGCATAAAGGGGATGAGATCCAAACCTTTGCGGATTTTGAACATGAGTTCAACAAGAAGTTTTTCCCACGGGAAGCTTGGGACAGACTTGAGTGTGCTTATTTGGACTTGGTTCAAGGAAGCAAGACCGTGCGTCAATATGACGAAGAGTTCAACCGCCTAAGGCGTTATGTTGGGAGTAAGCTTGAGGATGAGCAGGCTCAGGTTCGCCGGTTCATACGCGGGTTAAGGGTGGAAATCCGCAACCATTGCTTGGTTAGCTCTTTCAACTCAGTCTCTGAGTTCGTGGAGAGAGCTGCCATGATTGAGGATGGGCTTGAGGAGGAAAAACAGATGAAACGCGAGAAGTTTCAGAAACAAAGTAAGCCGGCTAACAAGAAAAGGAAATGGGAAGATGGCAAGTCCACTGAAAAATGCACTGCGTGTGAGAGTTGTGGGAAGAATCATAGCGGTCTTTGCTGGAAGGCCGTTGCTGGATGCGGCCAATGTGGGAGTAAGGACCACTTGACCCAAAACTGTCCACAAGGGAATCGATTACAATCCAAAGTGGTTGGGGGCGAGCCTAGAACATGTTTTTACTGCAAAAAGCCTGGGCACTTTAAGAAAGATTGTCCGGAGCTTGGGTCCGAGAGACAGGCCGGACATAGAGCAAACCGTGGGGACGATGCTCTGCCACCACCACCGAAGCGGATGGCTATTGCACCGCGTGTTTACGAACTGTCCGAGGAATCAGCAAGTGCTGGGAACTTCAGAGCGATCACTGGTACGTTTCTTAAACCCTTAAGTTCAATTTTCTGCATTTGCATTGCATTATGCATAAAAGGGTTGGGTTCTTAGCATTCTAGAGGAATGTGTAGGGACCTTGGTTATTGGTGGTGTAGAAGCACACACCTTGTTTGATTCCGGAGCTACACATTGTTTTGTGAGCTCTAAGATGGTTGAAAAAGGAAGGTTCAGGAAAGAACCAAATACCGAGTATGGTATGGTTAGAGCAGCCGGCGGGCAAGCACTGCACCCGACCGGAATTGTTCGGAATATCTCAGTTGTGGTCAATGGTGTCGATATGCCTACTGACCTGATCATAGTTCCACTCAAGAAATACGATGTTATCTTGGGGATGGACTGGTTGGGCAAGTACAAGGCACATATTGATTGTCACCGGGGCAGGATATAATTTGAGAGGGATGATGGGATGGTAAAGTTCCAAGGAATTAAGTCGACTTCAGGAAGTTTGGTAATCTCAGCAATCCAAGCGGAAAAGATGTTAGAGAAGGGTTACGAGGCATACATAGCCACTATAACCACAAACGAAGTCAAGGCAAATGTGGAATTAAAAGATATTTTCGTTGCAAATGAGTTCAGCGATGTGTTTGGGGCCGTGAGTGGTTTACCACCGGATAGGTCAGATCCATTCACAATCGAACTAGAACCGGGAACAACTCCAGTCTCTAAGGCTCCGTACCGGATGGCACCGGCGGAGATGGCTGAGTTAAAGAAACAGTTGGAGGAACTGTTGGAAAAAGGATTTATAAGGCCGAGTAGTTCACCTTGGGGTGCACCGGTCTTGTTTGTCAAAAAGAAAGATGGTAGCTTTAGGCTATGCATTGACTATCGGGGACTGAATAGGGTGACGGTAAAGAACAAATACCCCTTACCCCGGATAGACGAACTGTTGGATCAACTTAGAGGTGCAAAGTGGTTCTCAAAGATAGACTTGGCCTCGGGATACCATCAGATTCCAATAGACCCGATGGATGTTCGGAAGACGGCTTTTCGTACAAGGTACGGCCACTATGAGTTTGTGGTGATGCCGTTTGGGTTGACTAACGCGCCAGCGGCGTTTATGAAAATGATGAATGGTGTGTTTCGGGACTGTTTGGACGAGTCTGTGATCATCTTCATTGATGACATACTTGTCTATTCAAAGGATTGGGGAACGCATCAAGGTCATCTAAGAACGGTCTTGGAGAGACTAAGGGAGCAGAAGCTGTTTGCAAAGCTAAGTAAATGCTGCCAAATAGGTATCCCGCAGCAAGGATACATTCACCCCAATATTCAATGGGAAGATGTGCCTGAAATCGAAGCGCTCGTGCAACTTTTAAGATGTGTCGATGCTTCCTCTCCACTCTCCCATTCTGTTGCGGAGTCCAAACACATGATGTCTCATGAACAATGCCACATTCAAGAAAATACTCTTTCATACAAATGAATTCGGTGCCATTGTCACTAGGCACCACTTTCACTTCCTCGTTAAACTTTTTAGTAGTCATTGCAAAAAATCTCTTCATATGTGTCGAAGTCTCACTTTTCTCCGTCATTAAAAATAACCAAACACAACGAGAGAAATCATCCACAATGGTAAGAAAGTAACGAGCTCCAGAAGAAGCCAGAGTCCAATATGGATCCCAAACATCACAGTGAATAAGCTGAAAAACTTCAGTTGTTTTATTATCACTTGAAGGAAAACAATCTCTTGTTTGTTTAGCACGGAAACAGACTTCACACACCGAATCAGAAACTTCTCTATTACTACCAACACCAGGAATAAATGAAAGAACTTTCGAAGATGGATGCCCCAACCGCCGATGCCACACATCAATTGCTACCGTCACGTGCAAGCTAACAGCTCCAATAGCATTCCACAAGTCCACATGATACCGTCTAAACTGCAAATCCAACCACTTCGGGCTTAACCTCTGTTTCTTTGTTTCCAAGCCTCATCGTCTCGTCTCTCTGAACAGTTGAGAAAGCTTGGTTCAAGGTAGGGAGTGGATCACGAGTGAGAAGACTTGACTTGAGCGCGCCAAACGTTGTCTCGTCTAGTCCCATCAAGAATTGATGCACCTTATCCTTCTCCCTCTTTTTGCTAGCACGTCCCTTTGAGTCACATGAACAATCATTACACACACATTGATCTTCTTTATCATAGTCTGCGAGATCTTCCCACAATTTTTTTCAATTTCCCATAGTATGCCTTGATACTCAGCCCTTTCTGCTTACAAGTCACCAACTCGTGCTTCAGTTGTTGAAGTCTAGGACCAGAAACAATCCCGTATTTATCTGCTATATCATCCCACAAGTCCTTCGCGACTTCAAAGTGTGAAATATCACGACGGAGGGACAGATCAATTGTGTTCCGAATCCAAGACACCAACAATGAATTTATCATCCACCAATCTTTGTTTTCTGCAGAACCGTTAGCTGGTCTAGTAAACGAACCATCAACAAACCCAAACTTCTTACGAGCACGCAAAGCCGTTCGTAATTCTCGAGCCCAGTCTTCAAAGTTATCACCATTGAGATGAACCTGCGATATCACAAGCCCTGGATTATCATTCATCGACAGGTCGTATGGATGAATCGTGCGTGGCTTCGAAGCAGGTTCTTCAGTCTTCACACCAACCTTGCTTCCCATCACATCTTTTCCATCATCACTAGTCATGATCGAGTTTAGAAAGAAGACAAAGATTCAGCCTTGTATGGATCTGATACCATGTAGAGAAAAACACAAGTTTATAAACGTTTTCTCTGAATCATACTCAAGCTCCTAGAGCTGTATTTATACAATAGGATTTAACCTAATCTATGTTATACGATGCATATACAAAAGACCGAAAAGGACAATACAATATTAACATATATATGACCCAATATTTTGGGATGGTTTTATTATCCCATACCTTCGCTTTTAGCGCCTTTGTTCCTTTTAATGCTTCTTCAGATCCGCTAGTAACTAGCTGCCACTTTTAACAGAGTAAACTCCGTTGTTATTATAAGCCCATATATAACTATCCGTAGCTGCAATATTCGGAGGGAAAGACATTATTCTTATAACATCCAGTGGTGAGAACAAATTCGAAAGAAGTTGTTGGTTCCAAGAGCCTTGAGAGGTAATAAGGTTTGAAACTTTCAAATTCAAATCGAAATGAATCTGCATGTTATAAGGCCGACGAGGTTCATCATCAAAGATCCAATTGTCTAGCCATACCCTCGTATCTTTACCATCACCAATAGTCTTCATGAGTCCTTTCTCCAAAAGCTTTCTCCCATGCATAATGCTCCTCCAAGCATAAGATGGTCTGTATCCAATCGGAGCTGATAAGAAATTGGTGCGGTTATAGTATCTTGCCTTGTACACCCAATCCAGTAAAGAGGATGGTTCTGATAGCAATCTCCATGCTTCTTTCACAAGTAGTGACTGATTGAAATCACTAACATCTCTAAAACCAAGTCCTCTGTCTTTTTTAGCCGTACACATCTTGTTCCAAGACACCCAATGCATTTTGTTATGTTCTTCATTAGCGTTCCACCAGAAACTTTTCATTGCACTGGTTAGTTTCTGACATTGCAGTTGAGTGAGCTTAAAACAAGACATGGCATAAACTGGAAGCGCCATTGCCACACACTTTAATAGAACTTCTTTGCCACCAAGAGATAAAGTTTTAGCATACCAACCAGATAATCCACTCTTCAAATGGTCAGTAATGTATGCGAGCAACTCTCTCTTAGAGCCACTAAAACATTCCGGGAGACCCAAATATTTCCCATCACCACCTTCTTTATGGATACCCATGTATAAACCAAGAAGATGTTTCATTATTGGGTCCATCTTCTTCCCAAAAGTTATTGCTGACTTTTTAAAATTGATTTCCTGACCAGACACCTCACCATAGTTCTTTAAGCACTACAGAATCGTTTCTCCTTCCTTGAAGTTAGCTTTACATATGAAAAGGCTATCGTCTGCGAAGAGGAGATGCTGGATGGATGGGCAGCTTTAAACCAGTAATTCTTCCTTCTGTTTCAGCCTTAGTCATTGTGTGAACAAGTGCCTCAACACATAAGATAAACAAGAAAGGAGAGAGGGGATCTCCTTGACGTATTCCTCTTGTTGGCGTAATGAATCCGTAAGAGTTCCCGTTGAGAAGAACAGAATAGGTGACAGACTACTGTACACAAACCATGATCCATTGTACCCACTCCTCATCAAAACCAAGCTTGAGGCATAACATCTCCAAAAATCTCATTCCATTCGATCGTAAGCTTTGGACATATCTGTTTTTATTGCCATAAAATCCTTATCAAAATCAGGGTTTGTCTTCAAAGCGTAATGATTGATTTTACCGGATAAATATGTAAAATTTTGAAACAAGATTAATTTCATCGGATGAAGAACTCCATTTTTCTAATGTATGATAGCTCATAAAAGATTTTCCAAAATTTCAGTTCTATAAAATCTCAATTTCTCATATTTACGAATATTTATATAGATTATAAATTGTAAAGAGTGTTAGAAAATTAATCTAATTAAATATAGTATATGTATTGTAATAAGTAATTAAATTTTAAAATATAGTATTTACATACGATAGTAAAATCTATAAATTTGTAAAAAAAATATATTGATTAACATGTCTATCAAAAAGGTTTAAATAATTAATTTATTAAAATTTTAAATTAATTAATTCATAAATTTGTTTACAGATTTCAAATTTTGTTAAAAATTTTTCTTTTAGCTTTTACTTTTATTTTTTAACATGGGTTATTAAATTTTAATTTTAAACCCGCATATACGCGGGTCCTAATCTAGTGATTGATAAATAATAGTTATGTGTTATATAATCTTATTTTAAATATCAATTTAATAAAATTATGATATATATATATATATATATATAATGTATTTATAAAAAACGATGTGAATTATATATATGACATAAAGTAGATTTCATATTTATTACGTATATCTATAAAAATAAATTTTTATAATATATATATATATATTAATTAATAATTAATTTAATAATATTTTGCAAAGAAATAAAATAAAATGAAAAGAAAAGGAAAAAATAAGGTACAGACCTCTTAAAAAAAAATTGTGCAGTAGAAAAACTTGTATATACAGCTAAAATAATTTTAAAAAAACTAGTTTAGGTTGTGAGAAAAAATAAGAAAGCTAAAACATGATTGTTTCAATTTTGGGGTTGTAGCATTTTTATTGTCTTTACAAACTTGCTACAACCCAACCGATCATGCATACAACAATTTTCTTATAAATATCACAAAGCAAGCTCCACATATTCATCACTTGTTTTTTTTTTTTGTCAACCTCAAATTATGATTAGCTTAGATAAGCCAGTACATATTCATCACTTGCTCCTACTATTTTATTGAAATGATTTTTTTTTTTTTTTTTTTTGTCGAACGAAATGATTTTTCTTATATCTTTTTATTCAATTAGGAATCCTATACCAATTTTAAGGTAGATCTATATTTCCATTTCCAATATATGTGGGAAACATTATAATAAATTTTTTCAATATGTATAATATAACTTCTATTATAACTACATGACATATAATTATATGTTTGAATTATATATATGATAACACAATTTTTAACTCCATAAATTTATTTATCATGTGCAAAACGCATATACCTACTTACTAGTTATAAATAATAGTACAATAACAATACAAAAAGTAACTATAAGACAAAAATAAAAGTTATATATCGGTTTAAAAAAACGAATTAGTGAATATAAATATTAAAATGACTCTCAAATCTAGTATTATATAAATAATATTTTGGCTGGTAAAAATAGAGTTATTATCCACCATGATTTTTTTTAAAAAATATTGAAAGCATGTATATAACTCTTTTGCTCATCTTCCAGCTTTTTACCATCACCTAACTAAAAATTTAACAACAATTTCACAAAAAGAAAACTACGTTTAAATTTCCACTAACCTTACATGATCATTGTTCGTACTATAATTTGAAGATAATGCATGTGGTATTTGAAACCACTGAAGGTAAGATCACTAAAAATAGTAAAATACAAACATATACATATGTAGAAACTTCAACCTTTTCCATTCTAGATAACGAAGCCAATTCTAGACAGAAAAAATCACGTGCATCAACTCTTTCGCTTATGTATAATGACGACAAATATAAGTCAAAAGATGACCCTCTTGCATTGGCACAATTCAATCCCTTGTTCTGATGCATCTCTTTTGTACTTACAGTGACCTCTGTTCAAGATTTAGATTTTAGCTATTTTAGACTTGTTTTGCATTTTTATTTGAATCTTTGGTCCATTTATGTGTGTTTTTTTTTTAAAACTTATTATTCAACTAATTAAATAAAAACTTTTTAGTAAAACAAAACAAAAGAAAACTAAAATTGTTTTAGAAACCATTTAAATTAAATAAAACTCATTTTCAATTTTCACATCCGGTTTTGTTCATTTCGGTTCAAATTGAATAAATGTAGTTTTTTCTGGTTTGAACTAACCTAAGAGCATCCTTAGAGGGATAAAAATCCAATCAAAACGACACAACAACCGAACAAAAAGCACTCTCTTCGCTGTCGTTTCACGTCGGAAAGTTTTCATCTTTCTTCGTCTCCGTGGTGGCGATTTCTATTCTCAGGCTGAAACCTAGAAAATCAGTCTTCCTCTGGTAATGTTTCTTCCGTCATCATTAGCTTAAGATATTCTCAGTTAACTTCAATTTCACTTCAATTTCACTTTTGTGGTATCTTCAATTTCTGTTTAGATTTACGATTTCTACAGCTTCATGGCTGTGTATTGTTAATTGGGTTGTTAATTTTTTCCTAAAAAGTTGTGAAATTTATCATTAATTTGGTTTAGTTTACACTATTGATCAATCAAACTCTGTTTGCTATATTCTTCTGTGAAGTACTATTGGGACCAGATGGTCTATTGTTCTAGGTTCTTAAGCTGTGAAGCTTTGATCCTAAAAGTAATTGTATTAGTCACTTGGGGGCTTTTATGAATTGGTTGCAGGCTTAGTTCGAACTTTGTTGCTGTCTGGTCAGAGAAAATGTCTACTTTAGATCATGTATATTGAAACTATCTTATTTCAGTGTGGATAGGATATAAAAGTAGTGTATGATTTAGATGTTCCTGATGGTGTGATTGGTTTGAAGATGAGTGTAGCAAGCGACTCCCCAGTGCATTCTTCAAGCAGCGACGATTTTGCCGCTTACCTGGATGCTGAAATAGAATCTGCCTCTGATGCTTCGTCTGACTCTTTACCCTGTGAAGAAGACGCGGAGGATGATGCCGAAACCTCAAATCAAGGGTAAATAAAGCTCTCGTTTATATGGCATTCCTTCTAATTGAATCTTCTATTTCTACTGGTATTTACAGTGTGTATAATTTTCTCAAATCAACTATGTTTATCAAGGTCAAAGAGACGAAAGTTGGGAACTGTAGATGAAGATGAGATTGAAAGTGAAGCTCTATTTCTTCAGCCTTATTTTGCTGTTTGTCATTTGTTCTATTATATTGAATCTCGAACCTGTCATGCTTGCAGAAGCATCCTCAAGCAATAAGGGCGATTGTGATCACCCAGGTTCCTTTGGAAACGTGTGTATTAAATGTGGAGAGGAATTGGAAGAAACTGGTGTTTCATTCAGATACATACGCAAGGTATGCCGATCTGTTCAATTACCTCACAGATTTCGCTTAAATCTAAGCCTTAGTTTTTTATTTATAAATTTTGGGAAATCTGTTTTCTTAGGGATTGAGGCTCAATCAGGATGAAATCTCCCGGTTGCGCGATTCAGATATGAGATTCTTGCAACGCCAACGGAAGCTGTATTTAGTTCTCGATCTAGACCACACGCTACTTAATTCAACTATGCTAAGGGATCTGAAACCAGAGGAGGATTACTTGAAAAGCCATACGCATTCTCTTCAAGGTGATAACATTCAGCTTCATTGTTTTGCTTTTCGTGCAGGGAACTTCAGTCTTGTATTTGTCCTTTTGTTGTTCCATTGTAATAAGTATTTGATTTTTTTGTTAATCTCAGATGTTTCTGGAGGCAGTCTTTTCCTGCTGGAACACATGGTGACCAAACTAAGACCGTTTGTTCAGTCATTCCTAAAAGAAGCCAGTGAGATGTTTGTGATGTACATATACACAATGGGAGATAGGCCATATGCACGACAGATGGCGAAGCTATTGGACCCCAAAGGAGAGTACTTTGGTGATCGGATCATTTCTCGGGATGACGGCACAGTGATACATCAAAAGAGTTTAGATGTGGTGCTGGGACAAGAAAGTGCTGTTCTGATTCTTGACGATACAGTGAACGTAAGTATTTTGTGTACTTTTATCATGGTATTGGGTTGTGCTGATACTTGGTTTGAAGCGCAGGCGTGGCCACATCACAAGGACAATTTGATTGTGATAGAGAGATATCACTTTTTTGCGTCGAGCTGTAGACAGTTTGATCACAAGTACAAGTCTTTAACGGAGTTGAAGAGCGATGAGAGTGAATCAGATGGGGCACTTGCAACTGTCCTGAAAGTCCTAAAACAAGTGCATGCTCTATTCTTTGAGGTATGTTCAATAATATTAATATATACACACTGGAATTAAAGAAACTTATTCTTTTGCCTAGTTGGGTTTTTTTTTTTTTATTATTATTCACTTTGTTTCAGAATGTGGATGAAGACATATCTAACAGAGATGTTAGGTCAATGTTGAAACAAGTGCGAAAAGAGATACTTAAAGGATGTAAAGTAGTGTTCAGTCGGGTGTTCCGGACCAAGGATAAGCCAGAGGATCACCGTCTGTGGAAGATGGCTGAGGAACTGGGAGCCACCTGCGCAACTGAAGTGGATGGATCAGTGACACATGTGGTTGCTATGGATGTGGGAACAGAGAAGGCACAATGGGCAGTAAAAGAGAAAAAACATTTGGTACACAGCGGATGGATAGATGCAGCGAATTACCTGTGGAAGAAGCAGCAAGGCACAGAAGAAGAGTGATTTATGTAACACTAGGAAAGAAGAAGAGATGCCTTTGTTGTTGGACTGATTATCTGATCTTTTCTGATATTTCAACAAGCAAGATACTAATTTAGTAATTTTTGATCGAACTTTGTTGAACTCTCTGTATTTTTCCTTTTTCGGGTTCTTGTTTCTCTTTTCGTCTTCTTCGCTTAGACAGGGCTCTCGAGACTGCTGCGCAACTGAAGTGGATGGATCAGTGACACATGTGGTTGCTATGGATGTGGGAACAGAGAAGGCACAATGGGCAGTAAAAGAGAAAAAACATTTGGTACACAGCGGATGGATAGATGCAGCGAATTACCTGTGGAAGAAGCAGCAAGGCACAGAAGAAGAGTGATTTATGTAACACTAGGAAAGAAGAAGAGATGCCTTTGTTGTTGGACTGATTATCTGATATTTTCTGATATTTCAACAAGCAAGATACTAATTTAGTAATTTTTGATCGAACTTTGTTGAACTCTCTGTATTTTTCCTTTTTCGGGTTCTTGTTTCTCTTTTCGTCTTCTTCGCTTAGACAGGGCTCTCGAGACTTATGCGTCGTCGAACCCTAGTGAGGTTCATGGCTACAAGGTCTTCTTTCTCTTTCTCTGTGCTTGTCGTTTTTTTTTTTATATTCTGATTGGTGATTAGGTTTACAAGTAATGATTCGAATGATCCCTAATTGTGCAGGCGAGAGATGCTTTTTACGCTTGTCTAGAAAAGGAATCTGGTAAAAAACCAACTGAAATCGCGACCGTCAGTCTTCTCTACCCTAAGGAGTGTAGCCTTTCTAGAACCGAATTCGTCAACAACTGTCGCTCTTCTTGGGTATCATCCTGTTTCTATCTTTCTTTCAATTAGTTTGCAAATTGCAATCTTTGATTTGATGTTCCCTTTTCGTTGTTTGAAGGTGAAGCATTTCGATCGGGAGTACTGTAGGAACAAGAGAGTTCGAAGGCTCTTGGATGATAAAGATGTGAGGAAAGGTCCAATGTCACTCCCTCAGCCTTATACTTTCAAGCCTTGTTCCTCTTCCACTTAGATTCATTTCTTTCCTGGTATGGTCCAAATTCTTACTCCACTTCTCCTTTATTTGACTTCAATCTTAAAGGTGTTTCCATACTTCCTTTGTGTTCTGTTCTCATTATTGTTCTTGTGATCAAGCTTGGATTACATGAAATTTTCCCTCATTCGGGGGGTTGATTTTGTTTTGTCTTTGTCAGGTGTTAAGGATTCTCTATTGAGGAAGATATCAATGGCCAATTACTGTTTCTGAAACATTGGAGTGGTTTTCCTTGCCTATAGTTTTTGACTTGTTTTATAGCGTGCTTAGAACTCAGTTCTTATTTGATCTGTAAGCCTATAACATGGGAATAATGTGGCACATTTCAAGAACCTGATTGTTTACCTATACGTCTATTGAACATTTGTTGATCAATCTGCAAGCTTTTATAGTATACAATATGCTGACATGTAGTGTGTGTATAGATCCTGATTGTTTGGTTAACGAGCTACTCAAGTAGTGAGTATAGGCTTGCTTTGTTCATTACTGTTCCTGAAACTTGGCAAGTTAGGAGTGTATTGAGTGTTTTCCTCTGCCTCTAAAGACAAGTCTTATTAGCAGTTTCGGTATCCGATATCCGAAAATAGCCGGTCCAGTTCAAGAACTTGGGCCGATCTATAATTACGAGTAAGTGGATGCTTGAACTTAGAATATTATATTCGTTCCACGATTGAGGCGAGGACCAACTCCACCTGCACCTCCGAATCTGCTCATGCTTAGTACTTTGACTTGAAGCTCAAGGAATCTAAAATACTCAATGATCTCGTCCAGCATTGATGCCTTATCCGTCTACATCTCATCATCAACCAACTCAGTTATTATGCAGATCAAACAAGAGTCATAAATCAGGAAAGTTGTGAGTACCTTGTTGGTGTTGGGAACCAGTCCTTGGAGAGACTTCATACGCTCAGCGATGCGTTCCCTCCTTAGCTGTTCGAAACTATACAATCAGAAACACAAAACAAGAGATGAAGGAGATGGAGGAAGTGAACATTGAGATATCCGCTCAGCAATGCTGTGAGGATCGGTGGCTTGGCCTATCCTGGCTCGCACCCTTGGCTTTTGACGAACAACAGGTGCGCTCGTGGTCGAGACTGTCCCTTGTGCCTGTAACCCTTCTTGGCTCCCCATTGTTGGACCACCTGACTCCTGCATTGACAACAATAGCACCAAAAAAAAAAAAAAAAAAAAAAAAAAAAAAAGATCAGAAACATTGCTTAGATCTTGGAGTAATGAATGATGTAAGATGAGAGGTTGGTAGTGTGGTGGAACTGGTCGGGGAAGGTGGCGTCGACGGCTAGAGCGTGGAAGGGAGAGTTCGGTGGCTGTGGAGGAGGAAGATACTTTGTATTCATACACCATGTCGTATTGGACTTTTGCGTTTGCCACAGCTAAAGAAATATGGTTTTGTAACTTTGTTCTTACAATGATATATCCATATAGTTGTCTCATTACCTATCATACGATTTAAAAATTAATAAAACATGTTCTTTAGATCAGTATAAATTTTCTTGTCGAAGTATGATATTTGCCACCATATTTTTTATATAATTATCTTTTATCTTTAGTTTGTCACAACTGGTATATACTCCTGGCTACTACGACTATTAATGGTTACTATATGCATATAGCTATTAACAGTTTTAAGCATAGTTGTACTTGTTATTTACATTTTATGGGTTACTCACAGTTTATAATTTATATTAGTTACTACTAGTCTACTAACTAATGAGCCCTTTTTAATTAATATGTGGTTGGAAAACAAAACAAAACCTACTAGGTCAGTTCAAGTTCCGGATTCATGGCATCAATTGATTTTTCTAATGTTTTCTTGAGTTTCTTATGCTTTAGTTTCACTAATATGGATTACTTTGCATATAATATGTTGCTAATCCTATAGATAACTGATCAATTTTTTTTTTTTTTTAAAGTTGCACCATCATATTGTTTTAAGAATCTTGGTATCAAAAAAAGAAACTTAAAATGTGACTTCTTTGTAAAGAATTGAACTCAGTAAGATGTAAGTTTTCATGCAATCAATTAATATAGAATACACATAGCTACTTATGTTGACTTCACATAACTTACAAAATAAACTAGAAACAGTCTTTCTTTCTTTTTGGAACATTATTCATTTTAATTAACAAAGAAAGCTATGAAGAAAACCCTAATAAAAGCTTGTTGCTGATGCAGCAACAGACGCCACTTAAGAAAGCTACTAATGTCCAAACTTGGATATGTGTTTGCTTCGTCATTCACTCTCTATAAATTCACTTCATCTCTTCTCTCTTTCACTCATCAAGTAATATTTTTATTTCATCACTTCCTTTTAATTTAGAGTTCATTATAAGTTGTGACAAAAAAAAAGAGTTCGTGAAGGAGTTTGGCTCTTGGTTGAGTTATTCGTTTTTATACATAATTGTTTTTAACCACTACTTATTATATTGTTATATTAATTTCTCTTTCTCCTAAACATGTGTACTGGAAAATCATCATCATACACAAAATCCTCACCCAAGGTTATTCAATAATTAGTTACTTTTCCTTTGTCAACTTCATTAATCATTGGTTACTGTAGTTGTTAATTTCGTATTGCACGTAATTATTTTCACATGTGTATATACAAATGGGCACGTTTGTAATAATATATACATTAACTTAAACAAAGTGTTTTTTTTTTTTTTCGTGTTTTCAAAGTTTGGGAAAACAAGTCCAACTTCTTCTGTACCCCTGGGTTCCAATGGTAAAGGAATGGTGAGAACACGATTCCATATTTTTGTTCATTGCTTTTCTTTTAGTGAGCCATTAACGTGTGTGTGTGTGTGTGTGTATCTATATAGTATTAACCATCAATCTAAAGACCACATTTTCATCAAATGCTCTCATTATATTGTTTACTATAGTATTAAGTCTGGGTTCATGACTAATTTGAAAAAAAAAAACTAAAACTTCTTTACAAGTTGATCTAGTTTTTAAATTGTATAAGTATGTTTGGCATAATAAATGATTTTTTTTTTTTAAACTTAGAAAAAAAATGTATGCTAAGTCATTTCTTTTGGCAAAAAAGCTTAATGCCAATACATTGCTTTTGAAAATAAAAGACTTGGCTGATTTTTTTTTTCACATGTACATGTAAGGAATTCAAAACTTTTTACTATCCAAAAAAGAAACTCAGATTCTATCCAAATTATGTAACATCAATTTTTTTTTCTGCGAATTCTAGCATTGTTTAGCTACTATTTGATGTTCTAACATAAGTAACTAGAACCAAGATATATATTGGTGACAAAAAAAAAAAGAACACCAAGATATCCCAATCATTTATACAGTTATTACAGTGCCACTTTATGAAAAGTTTCAGAAGTGTAAGTTAATTTTTTTTTTCTTTTTTAAACATTTTTTGCGCTGCAATCATGTCAAGCAATTAAATTCGCAAGGGTTGCTGTCTCCCATTTTCTAGATCAAATTAGTTAAAAAATAGTATATGTTGAGTTCTACTCTAAGGCTGTGAATGGGGAACATGTAATAGGCGTTTTTCTCTGTTTTTGATGAAAACCACAACATTGTTACCAATCAGAATAACTTTAACAAAATTTGCGTTTTTCAAAAAAAGGAAAGAGAAAGAGGTTTGCGGTTTTACCCAGGGAATAATACACTAGACCGCACTTCAAAAGAGGAAGTTGCTATTACCCAGCGGTTTTAAGCAATAACGCATTCCAACAAATAAATATAATATTTTTTTTATTTTCTTTTACTGTTAAAAATACTAGAGCTATTGGTTTTTATCACACAGAACTTATGGAACGTAACACACTCTCTACAAAAATGGAATCAATGATATAAGAATTAAAATTCAAGCTTTTTTTTTTTTTTTGGCTGACAATTTCAAATTTTAGGATAATAACAATCATCCAAACGGCATAAGAACACAACACATAACAAAAGAATATGTATGTATTTAACAATATGTATGTCAAAAATTAAATTCATATTTTGATTAATTTTTATACTAATAGTTTATAAATATCTGTTATTATTTATTTATTAACACAAAAAAATTATTTATTAATAAATATATATATAGTTTATAATCTGCACCGCAAATAGTTTTTTCACCAATCAAACATTATTCAATACCGCTTATTTTGTACAAACCGCACTTGTCCCGCAAATATATTTCTCCCGCACGTACCGCAGTTGAACCGTACCGCACTATAATACCGCACTTGTCCCGTACCGCAAAACACCGTTACCATTCGGACCCTAAGTATACGTTATGTCTTACTTGCTGTGAACTTGTCGGCCGAGAGTTGTAAAATAATTTTTTTTTTGTTAAAGGGTTTATAGTTGAAAAATAATGAGTAAGAAAAAGTATAGTTAATTTTCGTAGAATTTACTATAGTGTGTATATTAGTAGTAAATGAAAATCCTCTTACAATGATTAATTTCTTAATTATTCACTGAAAAATCCTTTATATTATTAAAAAAAATTATTCACTGAAAAATCTATTTGTAGACCAAAGTGGAACTCAAAGACAGAGCGCATAAACCAATTGCAAGTCGACAGCCGCGACTAAGGTACCTAAATAGAGATTCTAATCATTCTATGATCAATTGTGAAAGTCTTTTAAATAAAATATAACAAGTTACAAGTCTCATCTATGTCTTCGTTTTATTAAGATTTATTTATGTATGCTTACATGCATAACACAGATTGTCTCAAACTAAATTATACACAAATTTTTCTTAGACGTATACTTACTTCTACGATTAGTTAATTATCAATGCTAGAAATATTATTTTATATTTATCAGAATGTTGCAAAGGCCACACCAGCAAAAGAGAACAAAAAGCCTCTCGAGTCACCAGCAAAAGAGAGTAAAAAGCCTCTCGAGTTCAAGCTTCGTTCTGGCGAGAGAGCAGTCACTACAACAAATTGGCTCATTCTTAGCGTAAGAGAAATGCTATTATACGTGATACATAGCGTTTCTATAAATGCTATGTCTGCCCAAGCTATAATAGACCTCCCCATACAATAGCGTTATTTTGTCATGCTATTATAACCAATTATATCATAGCGTTACGTGGATGTTATAAATGTTTGAAATATAGCGTCTGCAAATGCTCTTAAACCATATTCAATAACATTATTTCGCTGCTATCCTACTTTATTTTGTAGCAATAGTTTGTTGTTGTAATATTTACTATAATGTTTTAATAATATTGCTATGATATAGTATTTTTTGGTACTGCTAAAATTAATTGTGCTATATTACCTGTTCATATTAGAACTATAATATAGAAACTGAAACCTGTTTTAATATGAAAATACACATAATATCATCCAATAGATTCACTTCAACCCAAAAGAGCATACATAAGTCTCAATACCATAAGTTCCCATAAGATAAACTTCATAAGTTAAAGTCTCACTAACACAAGTCTAAATAGCATAAGTCTCAATACCATAAGTTCCCATAAACTTCATGAGTTCAAACCATTACCACTTTGTCCTCTGGCCATGCGAGTGTTGTACCAGATGCATCTTCCATACACTCGATAGCAGAACTACGCCTCCAAACAGCAACATCATTAACCAGCACCACCTCTACCCAAACGTGTACTGCTTTAGGTCCCAATGGAGCATTGTGGACAACTTGGTCTGGATCGTTTGAAGACCATTTTCCTTCAGCAACGACCCGGTTCTCGTCGGTAATATCCATCAATAGGCACTTCTGATTTTCTTTGCTAACAGTGTTTTTTTTTTTACGCTGCCAATATAACAACATAGTATAAGCAACATACCAGCAATACCAAGTATCAACAACAACCAACAAGCAATACCAAGTATTAGCAAAAACATAAAGGAATTGAAGCACATTACCGGCGATCTCCGAAGAGGTGAGTTCACAACAGATTTGGAATTGCTGGTATGTTGCTTATACTATGTTGTTGATACTTGGAGTTGATTGAGATCTCTGAGTATGAGATGAGACTGTTTGCATATTTGGAGTTGGAATATGAGACTGAGACAGTGGAGATTCATCTGAGGTTGTTTCATAATCAACTCTACTTGCAGGCCATGCTACGAAATTCTTCAAACAATGCTCCATGTGATAAATTTCTGTTGTAGGTCTCCAAAGAAATACTACAAGAAAAATGAACATTCATAGCACGGGATTTATGCTATAATATGTCATTAATAGCGTTACACTAAGTGCTGTGAGATCCGTAGCTGTGGTAGAGGTTACCCCTACGATAGCAAAATTCTTATGCTATGATATATGTAGATAACATAGCGTGTTTTTTATGCTGTCTTATAGCAATATATTTCTGGGTAATGTTTTTTTTAATAGCTCTTACTATGTGCTACGATAGATCTACATATAATGGCAAACTAGTGATGCTGTGATATATCTTATCATTTCATTTTTTTTGCTATAATATCCTTATCGCTTTTTCAGTTTTATTATTAACAAGTCATATGTAGTGCTATAATATGTGAAGATAACGCTTTTTTTTTTTTTGCTATTATATGCATTTTTTATATAGCTATCTATTATTAGAATTTGCATAATATAATTAATAAAATATAAATCCTTCATTAAACAAGTCTGAATCCAAAATACCATGCAATATGTCTGAAACCATAAAACATGTCTGAATCCAAAAGAAGCAACATAAGTCTGAATCCAAAAGAAGCAACATAAGTCTGAAACCAATCTAGCATAAAACATAAGTCTCAATCCAAAACACAGAGTTCATTAACAGATTCCTAAACTAAACAAAAGTAGTTAGTTAGACTAGCTGGACCAAAGCTGCTTCACTCCCTTCCCTGCAAAGAAAATTTCTTTCATCATTAGTTTTCTAATAACATCTGCATAACATGTATACTCAACTCACAATCATCAATTTCTAACACTTACCTCAGTTTCTACCATTCAATAGAAAACCAATTTATCAATTGGCCAAGCGAGAGGTAAACCAAGTGAATCTTTCACAAACGCAAACTCATCTGATGGCTTCCAAAGTGCTGCATCATCTACCTTCACTTTATCAATCCAAACACTAACAGCATTAGGACCCACTGGAACATTGTGGACCGTATGCTCTGGGTCAGTTTTATACACACGTCCCTCAGCAACAACCCGCTTCTTTCCGGTAATATCCAGGAGCTTACACTTCTGATTTTCCTTTATACCTCCACCTATGTTTTTTCTCTGACATGTTTACAATATAAACCATTTAATAAAGAGAAAATACTAACTATAATAAACTTCATAAAATGTGTTGTTATTTACCGGAGATCTCCGAAGAGGGGATTGTGAAGCTAGTTCAATTTCAGTTGCAGGATATTTAGAACCTTTTGTTAGAGACTTCTCTCCTGATTTAGGAGTTGCTGCTGTAGATTTCTCCTTTGATGTTGCTGCAGATTTTTGACCTGATTTTGTTGCTGCAGATTTTTGACATGTTGCTGTAGTTGTATCAATATGGGACTTCTCACCTGTTCCTGTAGCTTTTAGAACTGCTGATGCTGATTTTCCCCCTGATTGATCAACTGATGCAGATTTATGGACTGAAGCTTTTTGAAATGCTCCATTTGTGTCGGTGTTTTCAAATACAACTTTGCAATAAGGCCATGCAACAAAAGACAGTAAACAGTCCTCAAGGTATGACACTTCCATCGTAGCCCTCCATATAAATGTCTTGGACTGATGCTCCTCATCAACAAATACTTTAACAGCCTTTGGTCCGATTGGAAGCCCATTCACCAATGCCTTTGGATCTTTTGATAGCCAACGTCCTTCGACAACAACTACATCATCATTCGACAAGTCGAGTAGTTTGCATTTGTTCAGTGAATCTGTCCTTGTACCCTGTCAAACACATTGTGACAATAACTTAGGTATGTTAAATGATACTAATCAAGTCATGACAAAGTAAAAAAAACTTTACCAGTGTTGCAATATCATCTTGCTGCAGCTCCTGTTCTAGATTAACACACTTTTTGGCAGGCCAGGCAATCATATGCCCAACAGCGTCCTCAATTGTGAAAATTTGATGAGCAGGTCACCAAAGGGATGCTTCTGGTACAGTAGCAGTCTCAACTAGTACTTTAAGATCGTAAGGGCCTAATGGACTGTTATTCACCATATCATTTGGATCAGAAGAAATAATGCGTCCCTCAGCAACGTTTGCATAATCACCAGCCCAATCAATCAAGACACATGCACTTAGGTTGTGATCCTTTGTTCACACTCTACAAAATAGTTAGAAGAATAAAAACATGTCATATTCTAAGTAATTATAAAGAAATCTATACTTACTTATAAATTACAATACTTACACTTGCTGCTGAGTTTTCACCAGTCTCATTTTCTTGTCTCTGTAACATATATAAAAAGTTCTTAATTCGAACATATAATAATATAGCAGTTAACCAAGCATAAAGAAAGTCTCTAGCTAACCTGGTTCCTTATTTGGTCAATCTGATCTCGTAGCTCATGGACTGTTTGCTCGAGATGTATTTGATTCTCTTGCATTTCAGTAAAAATCTTATGGTTCATTTGGAAACAAGCTAGTTTAGTTTTGTTCATGTTTGGACCCATTGCTCTCATTCGACCAGGATTATCAGGACCTAAAAGTTGGGTAAGAGCATCTCCTGGTCCATATGCTGTACTTGATGGACTACCAGACTTCTTAAGTTCAGCTGCCTTTTTCTGCAAATCATAATTTACATATTTATATGCCAATATGTAACAGCAAAACCAAATAAAAAATAACTACAACTGATTTAAACATAAGTTAATATACAGATTTAAAAACAACTCACAAACTTTTCGGCAGCATTAGTATTCACTGGTGTCCCATCCTTTTTGGTACGCGACTTCACCCACACATCTAACCTTGTCACTTCAGATGGGTCTGAACTATTTTGTTTCTATACCAAAAAACTGTCTTTATCAGTATATTAAAACCTATGAGAAGTAGCAACATAATTTTAGTATGCTTACCAACTCTTCAGTTAGTCTAGCAATTCCTTTGCGACTTGTAGTGTGAGGAATTTGTTTCTTCTTTCTTGCCTTGTAGCTATTGCTCACCACCTAACAAATTAAATGATTGTTAATATTGATATACTATCTCATCAAAAACTTAACTGAAATTTAATACCTTAAATTCAGCACTCGTTTTGAGCTTGACAAATTTACACCACTCAACTGGTTCCACATGCGGAGGCCGCAGCTTCATCCTGTCTTGGTGGTTCTTAGCTTCCCCTAATAGCCTTAACCAATATTGATTTCGATGACCTCCATATACGATTCATCTGATGAAGCGCTGCAGCCTTTTGGTACTCCTCATGTATGTCAAACCTGGCCTGCAATCAAATAAAGGACAGAAGTAGATAAAATTTATAAACTAAAATCCAGAAATTATAACTTAATTAAATATCAATGTAAATAAACTATCACCTGGACAGATCTCCAGAGAAGTGTCTTCAAATCTTCAGGGACTTTTGGCCAACGGGAAATTGTGAAAGGAACGTGTTCTCGTACCAATACACCCACGTATGAGGCCATCTTAGTTGATCCTTCACAGATTGGAGCCCCCATGAGATTGTAGTCTACTCGCATCCTATCATTTGGATTCTTGGCGATGTTTTTCATCCTTGTTGGTCCTCGCTTTCTCTTACGCTTAGGTTGAACTTCTTCAGATAATTGAACCTCACCTCCAGGCTGTTCATCATCATTCAATCCTTTCTCAGCATTTGGATCATCTGGAGTACTAATTCATAAACATGCAAACAGAAAACATAGAGTGTGAATAGAAAGACTGACAATATTTTCAGCTGGGATAGTATTAACCGGCGTTCCATCTTTTTTGGTTCTTGACTTTACCCGAACTTGCAGCCTTGTGACCTTAGATGGGTCAGGGCATTCCTTTTTCTGAAAATTATATAAAAAACGAAATTACCAGTAATGATTTGACAAAATAGCTAAGATCATACTATTAAAAACTTACCATTTCTTCTCTTAGTCTAACCATTCCTTTACGGCTGCTAGTGCGAGGAATTTGTTTCTTCCTTCGTGCCTTGAATTTATCACTAACAACCTACATAGAAATATTGTTAATAATATAACATACAATCACCGAACTTATAACAAGCTATTACCTTAAAGTTGTGGCTAGTCTTTACTCGTAGAGGTTGAGTTTCTTTGTCTACATCATTCTGAAGTTGTTCTGATTGATGCTCTGTATCCTCTAAATGCTGCTGTTCAGGTTCTACAGTACCCATATGCTCTACCTCACTATCTTTCACATCCTTCCTGTCTTTTTTAGCTGCTCTCTTCCTATTACCCATGTTAGTTCACCTGAAAACATAAGATCAATAGTTAGTAAAAACAAAACTAAATAAAGCTTCCAAAATATAAATCATACTTAATAGACAACATGTTAAACACAAATCACAACATTATTAACAACAAGTAATCAAGCAATATAACATAACTAAATAAAGCTTCATAACTCAACAAAAAGATCCAAAGATACATTAAAAGTTTCGAAGCACAATTTTTTATAACTAAAACGTTTCTTTCAAACATAAATGCCTTCACAGTCAGCTTTGGCATTGTGTGCTTCATCATCTAAGTCATCATCAGTCATGGACACAACTGATGGCAATGGCCCAACATCTAGATTTCCATCTGCCGAATCCTCTTCACTGTATCTCTTGGGAGGACATTTCAGAGCAACATACCAATTAGACATATCATCTTCCCTTGAGTAAAATATTTGCTTTGCTTGAGAGGCTAATATATACGGATCCTTTGAGAATGTTACTTGGCTGTGGTTGAGGTTAACAAGTGTGAATCCATCTTCCACTTTCACACTATTACCTCTAATTTCCCATTGGCACCGAAACAGAGGGACATAAAAGACATTGTAGTCCAGCGATATTATGTCAAGAACTCGACCATAGTATGATACTAAATCAACTACTTGTGAAGTATCTCTAGCACTGGATCTACACATGGCTGTTGCCTCATAGAAGACCCCACTATTCTGACTTTGCCTTTCAACTGAGCTAGTATGAAACCTCTGCCCATTTACTATATAACCCGTGTAAGACCTAGCTGTACTACGTGGCCCATATGCCAACCATTTCAGAGTTTTTCCATGTATTGCTGAATCCATATGTACCTATAGTTGACAGAAGTCAGCTTACATTTACCAAATAAATATAAACTCACTCTAATAAATGAAACTTGCCTGTTCTTTTAACCATTTAGCAAAATTCTGAGTATGCAACCTCCACAAAAATGTTGCATTACGTCTAGCTCTTGCATTAGTGTTTTGTAAATATTCCAAGTGCAAGCTCGTAGATAGAAAAACATGAAATATTAGACTGCTTTTCATTAACAAGTAACAAGTGAGATTAATCAGGAAACAACTTACTCTACATAAGGCTCCACCACAGCCGTGTTTTGTATCACTGCAATATGGATAATCTGTTTTTCTGATTCAGTAAGCTCAATCGATGTTGCTGCTGATATTGGACGACCCTCTAAGATGGACTTGCTCTCATATTCTGTATTTCTATCAAGCTTTTCTTCTACTTTTGTTGTCTTCTTCAGAAATTCACTGCAAAACCTCATGCTTTCTTCTGCAAGGTATGACTCAGCTATACAACCTTCTGGTCTTACTGGATTTCTTACATAGTCTTTTAAAATTTTTATGTACCTAGTCAGAATGAAAACTATGAATATGTATACATACTCCATAATTTTTAAATGTTCTTAAGTATGAAACTGAAACCAGTACCTTTCAAAAGGGTACATCCAACGAAAATGTACTGGCCCTCCTAGTCTTGCTTCTCTTCCCAAGTGTATTGTCAAGTGCACCATAATATCAAAGAAACTTGGAGGGAAAAATCGTTCAAACATGCAAAGTGTTTCCACAATTTCAGCTTCCATTACTGAAATTTCCTCCCTATCAATCACACGCTGACACAAATTGTGGTAGAATGTGCACAATCGTGTGATAGCCAATCTAGGACCTTTAGGCAATAAACCTCTAATTGCAACTGGGAGAAGCTGTTGCATTAAAACGTGATAATCGGGAGATTTTAGTCCTGTTATCTTGCAATCATCTAAGGTTACACCTCTGGATATATTAGAACAATATCCATCCGGTCCTTTGAAGTCAAATAGCCGTTGACAAAATATTTTCTTCTCTTCCTTTGACAAAGACCAAGGTGCTGCGGGAAGATAAGTTCTTTTACCTTGGGTGTTAGGATGTAAAGGAAATTAATATAACCATGATATTACTAAACTGATTTATATTCAATCAATCAACATACCTCCCAATAAGGTTGTAGTAACCCTGATTCAGAAGTAAACGGTCATAAGTTGAACCCCGAACAACTACGGTAAAGACGCTGCGGAAAAGAGTAAGGAAACTTTAAAAATGAGATGGCCAATGTTAGAGCACAAGAGGAGCTACAATATCATGAGGAGAAGTCAAGAAAATATGTTGAGACATCGGAGGAAAATTAGATAGACGCAATGGCTCAGAAAAGACTGTTTGTGCTTGAAGGACTCTCGGCGTCGGAAGAAATTATTTGAGGGCCAAATAAATTCAAGAAAAATATTTAGAGATGAGAAATGGGATATAGAGACATAAAAGAAGTCATATGACAAAGGAAATAATTTTTGGATGCTTCCGGATATTTTTACAGAAAATGATACCGCTAAGTGCTATTGGTTTCTGGGAGTTTGAGTGTGCGGAGCTCGGATTGTGAGAGAGGAAACTTGGAGTTAAGGCCACGAGATTTTGAGTCTAAGATCAGAAACTTGGAGCCAAAGTGTGGAATCTCTAAGCCACAAGTCGAAACTTGGAGCCCAAGTCATTATAGCCACGTGTCATCACCACATTTATTCACGTGACAAATGTCATTTTAGTGTGCTACTTGTCTAGCAAAGAAGGAGGATGAACTGAAGAGACTTAGAGCCCAATTCTCATTGCCTTGGAGCCTAATTTACGTCCCTTGGAGCCAAAGCTACAATAGCCACTTGTCGCCATCTTTAACTATGGTGCGATACATGTTTTTGAGGTGTCAACAAGAAAGCCACTTGTCTCAGCCCTTGAGTTCGACCATTGCTCTATTTAAATGTCTCTTTCACTTCATTTGGGAGAGGAAGAAGAGAGGGAGAGGTGCCACAAGGCTGCCCAAAAGAGAAACCAAACTGATAAGAGAAAGTGAGCTTGTGAGAGAAGTGGCCCGAGAGTACTAAAAATGATACGACTTATTCTAGTCTTCAACCACGTCTTCTTGCCCATAAATACCGATGTTTGCTTCACTTAAAGAATGGTGAAAGAGTGAAAGAGTGTTGTTAAGGTTTCGGAGAAAAGAGTTGAGTTTTGAGAGCTAAGGCGAGAGTGAGTCGTCGGGATGTAAAGAAGAGATTATTGTGAGATTTGAATCTTGATCTGGATGTTCAAGAGAGACTCAAAGCAAGGAGAGCTTGATGAGGACGAGCCAAAGGATTGCCGAGACTCGCCAAAGGAAGAGGAGATTACGGAGAATCCAACCTCTAGCCGAATCTCAGTGAGTACCGATGCGTGTGAAGTAGCACACGTTAGGATTCTGAATTATTATACAAGGAAGCATATAATTCGTGTTGATGTGGTTTGGTTGTGTGGTTTCTTTCAGTTTCTTACAGTGGATGTTTATGGTTGTTTCATACAGTTTCATACAGTTATAGTTTCATATAGTTGTTGGTACAGTTGCCGAGCTTGGTAGGCCGGAACTTGGTAAATCCAATTGTTATGGTTGTGCAAGGGGCATAGCGGCTGGTTGCATAACTGACGGTGGGATGCCATAGTGGTTTGGATGTTGTTCTATGTTGAGTGTGGTTATATGTTTGGTGTCATAGAGTGAGTATGGCGTCAAACATATAGATGAGGAGTTGGTACGGGTCTTGTGACATGGAGTCCGGACTCGGTAATTCCAAGGGGTATGTTTGTCTCTCAAGTTTCATACAGTGCCGTACGTGTATGCTGAATATCGCTACGTACGAAAGGCATAGTTGGACTGGGTTAGCGATCTTGCCTATGCCGATTACCCGACGGGGTATGAAGTCCATTACTGCAACCTGTGTGGTCGGGCATGGACGGTTGGTAGGTCATTGTGATTGTTCGCGGTCGAACTCCTCGGCAGTCCGTGACTGAGTTTCTTACAGGTAGGAGACAGCGTATCTGGGCCCGTAGGATTGCATTGAAGTCGCACGTTTACTTTCATTGCAATGCTTGCTTTGATTGCTTATGTGTGATTGATTGTTGTTGTGCGTTGCTTGTTGGGACTGGGAAGGGTTAAGATAACCAATTTTGTTGCAGGGTAGACCGGACTCACTAAGTAATCTTTGATTACTTATGATGCTACCTTTTGTTGCAGGAAACCTTAGTGGGAACCTAGAGGGCGCGCAGGATGTTAGGGCAACCGGTGTAGAGTTATTGCTTTTGTAAAACCATTTGTATGTTTGATTTGAGCTCGTAGGCTCAAGGGCCCGAACCTTTGTTGTTTGGATTCGTTTTGTAATAAACTTATATGATATAAAACGAGTATTTTTATATAAGTGTGTGTTTCATGTGATATTAGTCTTGTCCGGACTAACACAACTCGTGGCCTTGGTAAGGGTTGAAAAGCCTAAACCGTGATCATGATGGATGGGTTGCAAGGATAATCCGACTAGGGAACTAGATTTGTTCTAGATCCTCGGTTGGAATATCTAAGCGAACTATCAAAGTAATGTCTCTGGACCGTTCGTGGCTTGTCCAGTCGCTAGAGCGGTTTAGGGGCGTTATAAGTTGTGGTATCAGAGCATGGTTAATAATGCTCACGGGACACACGTTTTCCAAATGTTTTATCGAGTTTTAAAGGAGAGCAATTAGGTAAACTGGTACGTTCTGAGCTATTGGGGATATGGGTTAGGTATTACCCTTGTTGTTGTTGCAGTTTGTGTGCTGAAGTTGGATGGTGAAGGGATGGCCGTGGGGACCACTTCCAAGACCATCAAGAATCGTAGGTACGTGTGTACAAAACGATGTGTGGTGGGTCAAGTGACTGGTCAATTGGTTGGCGACCAAAGAAATAAGATGTGAAGGAGTATGAAGGTGAAGTAGAACGAAGCAAAAGAATGTGAGTTTAAAACAAATGTGTATGAAGATGGAGATCATGATTATTAAGTAAAGTGATAAAGGTGTAATTATGGAAGCCGAGAAGCAAGAAGGGTCTTTCCGTGGTCTAGAAGCGGCAAGTCATCAACGGTCCCTATGCTCCCGGCCAGTCCATCGTTTGAGCAAGTAAGCGGATTTGTGTTAACCATAGTAATAGGAATCCACCTTAGCCTTCATGACCTTATGGTTCCATGTGAGGTACGTATGGGTTCTATCTATGCTTTCATTGTGTGATTGCATGATTGCTTGCTTGCATGATTATTTGAGTTGTTGGGGGAAACAAGAATTGGTTGTGTTAGCACCAATGTTTTGTGTTCCTGAGTTGTGTGAATTTGCGCTTTGTGGTGAGACATTTATTTGGGAAAACCCGCACAGGTATTTTACAAACCAGATATTTACGTTCTTTGTATTACTTTCGTAATCATTTATAAACAGTTCATTTTTTTCCCATATTTCACAGCTATGTATACTATCGAATTTCAAAAAAGGGGGCTTCCTCATGCATATATCATAGTCTGGATGGTACCAGAGTGTAAGTTTCCCACCGCTGATGAAATTGATGTTGGAATTATGTCCAGTAATCTCTGTACTGTCTCTAGAAAGTAAGAGATGTCATTGATCAGACATAAGTCATATAATGCTGGGGATCATGATGGCTTGCTAGAGTCCGCTCATGATCTATAAGTCTAGGACTTATTGCCTTTATTATATGATCCCATTTGGGTCACACGCTTAAGCTACCAGGAAACTGTATGGAAAGTGTAAAGCAGAAATACAGTAAAAGTACTAGGCATTTACTGTAAATAAGAGAGAAATAAAAGGGCCTGATTAATTCTAAGGGAATTAATCAGATAGGGCTTTGGGCCCGAAAGGGGCCCATGAGGACTGAAAAATTCGGACCTTTATATGCTAAAGGGAGCCGATTTTTCTCATCAAGTTTTGCGAAAAACCTAGCCTCCATAGCTCTCTCCTCTGCGCCTCCTTTCCAGACAAGCCTAGCAGCTGTTGTCCTGCCATAGCGTGTGTGAACCATTGGAGGAGCTCTTTGAGGTGCTCTCTGCTGATCTCTGACAGAAACCAAATCTTCCGCTGCATTCTTAAGGTAATTCTGGAGATCCCTTAGATTCTAGTCTTAAGAACCTAGATCCTGATTGTGAATTAGGTTTAATGGACAAAGAATTAAACCAAGAGATAAGGTCACAATCCTTCAGTGGTATCAGAGCTATTGGTTCTGTAGGATTCTTATGAATAGAATCGATTATTAGGTTGTTTTCTAGAAGTGCTTTGAATCTGAAATATGGATGAGATAAAACACTTAAACCTAATTGAAATCGCATCGCCCATCGCTAAAGGATGAGCATGCGTCGGATCATCGCTTGGGCGATGTCCGAGTCGAGAAACGCACGGACCGATCATGTTTAGGATCGTGTCGCGTGGTTGTCTCGGTTCGTGAGGTGGCTCGCGGAAGGTGGCAGTGGCGGTGAAGTGCATCGCCGGCTGTCCAGCCTCATCTCGCCACATCCAGCCGTCGGGAAAACCATGAGTTGTCGCTTGCTTGCGCGGCAAGCATCAAGCGGCGGCTAGGGTTTCTGGAAATTAGGGTTCTTCCCTAAACCGAACCGGTTTGGTTGGTTTAGGGTTAGAACCGAACCGGAAATTAATTTTCGGTTCATGATTAATTAAAATTAATTTTATTTATTAATTTTGTAATTTTAATTAATTAAATTCCTAAATTCTCAAATTAGAAATGTTTCTGAAATTAGAAATTTCTAGATTTGTCGTTTTAGGATTTAGGAAATTTCTATAAGTAGAAAGTTTCCCTGTTTAGGAAATTTCTTAAGTTAGAAAGTTTCCAAATTTAGGAAGTTTCCATAAATGGAAAGTTTCCAAAAATAGTAGGTTTCCCAATTAAGAAAATTTCCAAATTTAGTAAGTTTCCATAAAGGGAAAGTTTCCCAAAATAGTAATCTTCTATTTTGGGGGAAATTTTAGGAAAACCTATAACCTCATAAATATCAAGCGTTGGATGTCTTGTCCGGTCTATGTCAGCTGTTGAAGCCCATTCCATTGCACTCATGGCCTTACAGTGTGAGGGTGACTGCTCTTGCATGGGTAAAACGGTTTGTGATTCACTGATTTCATTGGGAGTCCCAGAGATTAGTGATTACATGACTGTATAGACTGGTTTTCTTGACTGGGCCATCGGGAGTCCCGGGCCTTGAGACATCAGAGTGGATTGGGCCTTGGGTCCAGATTCACAACCAAGAGTTATGTCACGGATATAATTAGCCGATATAGGGCTTACCGATATAAGCTGAGGTTGGGTGACGGCCAGTGGCCCACTTTAATCTCAGTTATATGTGGATCTTGGAATCATTATATTCTTTTGAGGGTAACTTAAGTTATTGAATGTAATGCGAGTTTTCTTGTTTTTGAAAGATTACTCATGTTGAACATATTAACTAAAATCCTTTTATCTTATGTTTCAGCAATGACTTCAACAAACAACACTCAAAACACTTTTAGTATCCGTTCTTCTCTCGACAAGGAGAAGTTGAACGGAACGAACTTCTTGACATGGTCGAGGAATTTGAGGCTGGTCCTCAAACAGGAGAGGAAGGAGTATGTCCTTACTGACCCTCTCCCCGAGCAGCCTCCTGCTAATGCCGCCAGAACTGTGCAGAATGCTTGGGAAAGGCATTCGACAGATGAGACGGATGTCTATTGTCTGATGGTGGCGACCATGACTCCGGAATTGCAGATGCAGTTCGAGAGTGTGCTGTCGCCCATCGAGATGATGGCAAGTTTGAAACAGATGTTTCAGGAACAGGCAAGAACCGAAAGGTTCCAAACAGTCAAGAACCTTCTTGATTGTAAGATGGCTCCTAATGCGGCAGTGAGTCCTCATGTCTTGAAGATGATGGGTTATCTCGATCATCTTCAGAAACTCGACTGTCCGATTAGCCAGGAACTTGCCTGTGACATAGTTCTGCAGTCTTTACCTGCAAGTTATGACCAGTTCATTCTGAACTTTAACATGCATGGCTTGACTAAGACTCTGCCTGAGCTTCACGGAATGCTCAAGACTGCAGAACCCAGCTTGAAGAAGGCTTCTGCCAAGGACCCTAATGTACTGATGGTGCAAAAGGGCAAGGGCTTTAAGAAGTCTTCTGCGAGGGATAAGGGAAAGGGCAAGGCTGTCCAAGTCTCGGACAAGGACACGACCAAGCCCAAGCCCAAGTCTAAAGCTGGGCCCACAGACATCTGTAGGTTCTGCAAAGAGCCAGGGCATTGGAGGAGGGATTGTAAGAAATTCCTGGAAGGTCTCAAAGATTTGAAGAAGAAGACTTTGGAAGTTTCTTCATCAGGTATTTTTGTTATAGAAGTTAATACAACTACTTCTGATAACACCTCTTGGGTCTTGGATACTGGTTGTGGGGCTCACATTTGTACTAATGTGCAGGGTCTCAGCAACAGTAGGAGGCTAAAGAAAGGACAAGTGGAGCTACGAGTTGGGAATGGAGCGAAAGTTCCGGCACTAGCTGTAGGCACTTATTCGTTGTCTTTACCTTCGGGATTGGTTATTGAACTTAATAACTGTTATTTTGTACCTGCTATAAGCAGAAATATTATTTCAGTTTCTTTGTTGGATTTGGAAGGTTATGATTGTTCTATTAAGAATAAGTTATTTTCCTTCAATCGCAATAATATGTTCTATGGTTCTGCCCCTCTTTCGAATGGGCTTTACATACTTGACCAATCCGCGCCAATATACAACATCAATACCAAACGATTCAAATCTAATGAAGAGAACAAAACGTTTCTATGGCATTGTCGTTTAGGGCACATCAGTGAGAAACGCATTAAGAGGCTCCATTCTGGTGGACTTCTTGGCTCATTTGACTTCGAGTCATGTGAGAAATGCGAGTCATGCCTGATGGGCAAAATGACGCGGGCCCCGTTTAATAAACCAAACGAGAGGGCCAGTGACCTATTGGGCCTGATACACACTGATGTGTGTGGCCCAATGTCCACAAATGCAAGAGGAAACTATCAGTACTTCATAACATTTACTGACGATTTCAGTAGGTTTGGCTATGTTTATCTGATGAAACATAAGTCGGAATCTTTTGAGAAATTCAAAGAGTTCCAAAATGAAGTACAGAACCAACTTGGCAAGAAAATTAAAGCTCTCCGGTCCGACAGAGGAGGAGAATATTTGAGCCAAGAGTTCAGTGATCATCTGAGAGAGTGTGGGATAGTTTCCCAGCTCACTCCTCCTGGTACACCTCAATGGAATGGTGTATCTGAAAGGAGGAACCGGACCTTGTTGGACATGGTTCGGTCTATGATGAGTCACACAGACCTTCCGTTATCCCTTTGGGGATATGCTCTGCTAACAGCAACGTTCACCTTGAACAGAGCGCCATCAAAGTCAGTAGCTAAGACACCATATGAACTATGGACTGGCAGATTACCAGTATTGTCTTATCTCAGAATTTGGGGTTGTGAAGCGTATGTCAAGAGATTAATCTCTGATAAACTTACACCAAAATCTGATAAATGCTACTTCATTGGTTATCCTAAGGAAACCAAAGCTTATTATTTCTACCTTCGATCCGAGAATAAGATCTTTATTGCTCGGGATTGTAACTTTCTTGAGAGAGAGTTTCTCTCTAAGAAAGTAGGTGGGAATGAGAAGGTACTGCTTGAAGAAATTCAAGATGAACAGGATACTGCTCAACCTGATTTGGAAGAGCAGCAGGAGGACCTACAAGATACCACTGAAGGATTGTGACCTTATCTCTTGGTTTAATTCTTTGTCCATTAAACCTAATTCACAATCAGGATCTAGGTTCTTAAGACTAGAATCTAAGGGATCTCCAGAATTACCTTAAGAATGCAGCGGAAGATTTGGTTTCTGTCAGAGATCAGCAGAGAGCACCTCAAAGAGCTCCTCCAATGGTTCACACACGCTATGGCAGGACAACAGCTGCTAGGCTTGTCTGGAAAGGAGGCGCAGAGGAGAGAGCTATGGAGGCTAGGTTTTTCGCAAAACTTGATGAGAAAAATCGGCTCCCTTTAGCATATAAAGGTCCGAATTTTTCAGTCCTCATGGGCCCCTTTCGGGCCCAAAGCCCTATCTGATTAATTCCCTTAGAATTAATCAGGCCCTTTTATTTCTCTCTTATTTACAGTAAATGCCTAGCACTTTTACTGTATTTCTGCTTTACACTTTCCATACAGTTTCCTGGTAGCTTAAGCGTGTGACCCAAATGGGATCATATAATAAAGGCAATAAGTCCTAGACTTATAGATCATGAGCGGACTCTAGCAAGCCATCATGATCCCCAGCATTATATGACTTATGTCTGATCAATGACATCTCTTACTTTCTAGAGACAGTACAGAGATTACTGGACATAATTCCAACAGTCTCCCACTTGTACTGGAATCTCTGAATTCATAATCCCTTTCGTCACAATATCTCGATTAGTCATAAGGCAAGATGAGTGTCATCCTTATAAAGCCTAATCATGTTCATCGGACTCTGATTTGACACTGACAAATCCAAACGACTCGGGAGAGTCCGTTTGAGCATGGCCATGCATTTTCCAGTTCAAATCTCCGATTGGCCTAGAGATATTCACTCCATTTATATTGGAGGGACAAATCCCGTCTTGTTCCATCACTGCGAACTACTCACTTCGTAATGTACCCAACCAAGGTCCGTATAACTGCCGCCGAACGACAGCGTTAGACAATGATCAAAGCGCATAAGTTCATGTGCGGTCACATGCATGCGAACTCAGGTCTAAGGACTATTCTCTATAGTCGTAGTGAGAATCTCTTATGACACAGATATAAATATCCTGAAGAGTTCTCATTCGTGGGTCATGTCCGGTCGTATGTACCTCAACAATACACCTATGCACTGACTTTGATGCCGAGCATCTATGACACCATGAAACTTGGTCATAAGTCACGTACCAATCTAGTCTCTAATGGTTGTTGGTGTTCCAATTTCAACAACCCTCGACTAGGGACACGAATGATATAAATCATTTATCAAATATAGGGTCTCATGATCAAGTCAAATGATTTCGATAACTCAAGACCAAATCATTTACTTCGATGGCCTATAAAATGATTCACATCATTTTGGAACGATTATTTCATCACAGCTAAAAATAATCAAGAAAAATCGAATTTCATTAAACATAAAATGTTTCAAAAGAACATATTCAAATAACTAAAATAAGCTCTCAAACTCCCACTCAAATTGAGATTACATTTCAATATCTCTAATGCCTACAGCTTCAGTCAAGGACTCGAGCTTAGGCCTTGGGAGTGGCTTAGTCATCGGATCAGCCACGTTATCCTCAGTTGGAACTCGGCAGATCTTGACTTCCTTTCTATCAATGATATCACGTATCACGTGATATTTTCTCTGAATATGCTTGGATTTCTGGTGTGATCTTGGTTCCTTTGCCTGAGCTATAGCACCATTGTTATCACAAAAAAGTGCCAGAGGCTCAGCCGCATTCGGCATCACACCTAGTTCCACAATGAACTTTCGTATCCAAACAGCTTCCTTCGCTGCTTCTGAGGCGGCGATGTATTCAGCTTCTGTTGTGGAGTCTGCAACGGTGTCTTGCTTGGAGCTCTTCCAGCTCACTGCACCGCCATTCAGACAGAAGATATAACCGGACTGTGACCGGAAATCATCTCTGTCCGTCTGGAAACTTGCGTCCGTGAATCCACTGACTTCCAACACATTACTTCCACCGTACACCAAGAACTTATCCTTAGTATGCCTCAGATACTTCAGGATATTCTTGACGGCAATCCAGTGGTTTTCACCTGGATTTGACTGGTATCTACTCGTCATGCTCAATGCATAAGCAACATCAGGACGAGTACAGATCATGGCATACATGATAGATCCTATTGCAGATGCATAAGGAATATTCTTCATGCGCTCAAGCTCAGCAGCCGACGTAGGGCTCTGCTTCTTGCTTAGCGTTGTGCCATGCACCATTGGCGTGAAGCCTTTCTTGGATCCTGTCATGCTGAATCTGTTTAGGACTTTGTCAATGTATGAGTCTTGACACAAGCCTATCAGCCTTCTAGATCTATCCCGATAGATCCGGATTCCAAGAATGTAAGCAGCTTCACCCATGTCTTTCATGGAAAAACAACTTCCAAGCCAGTCCTTTACCGACTGCAGCATTGGAATGTCGTTTCCGAGCAACAGTATGTCATCGACATACAAGATAAGAAATACAATCTTGCTCCCACTAACCTTCTTATACACGCATTGTTCCTCTTCGTTTCTGATAAAATCAAATTTCTTGATAGATTCATCAAAACGAAGATTCCAGCTCCTTGATGCTTGCTTCAATCCATAAATGGATCTGTGAAGTTTGCATACTTTACCAGCATTCTTTGGATCTACATAACCGTCAGGCTGTGTCATATACACATCCTCTTCCAGAATACCATTCAGGAAAGCGGTTTTCACGTCCATCTGCCAAATTTCATAGTCATGAAAAGCTGCAGTTGCTAGTAAAATCCGAATTGATTTCATCATAGCCACTGGTGAATAGGTTTCATCATAATCCACCCCGTGAATTTGCCTGAAACCTTTTGCCACCAACCTGGCTTTATAAATCTGGACATTTCCATCCACGTCAATCTTCTTCTTGAAGATCCATTTACACTCGATGGGTCTTGCACCATCAGGTAAGTCAACTAGTGTAAACACTTGGTTAACTGACATGGAGCCCATTTCGGAATCAGTGGCCTTGTGCCACAAATCGGAGTCTGGGCCCATCATAGCTTCTTTGAAGTTCGAAGGTTCATCACCATCAACGATCATCAGATCATGACAGTTAGTCACGAGAAAGCCCTGATACCTATCAGGTTCGCGACGGATCCTCCCGGATCTTCGAACTTCTGGTACTACAGGTTCAGGCTCTACAATTTCTTGTAGGTCCTCCTGCTGCTCTTCCAAATCAGGTTGAGCAGTATCCTGTTCATCTTGAATTTCTTCAAGCAGTACCTTCTCATTCCCACCTACTTTCTTAGAGAGAAACTCTCTCTCAAGAAAGTTACAATCCCGAGCAATAAAGATCTTATTCTCGGATCGAAGGTAGAAATAATAAGCTTTGGTTTCCTTAGGATAACCAATGAAGTAGCATTTATCAGATTTTGGTGTAAGTTTATCAGAGATTAATCTCTTGACATACGCTTCACAACCCCAAATTCTGAGATAAGACAATACTGGTAATCTGCCAGTCCATAGTTCATATGGTGTCTTAGCTACTGACTTTGATGGCGCTCTGTTCAAGGTGAACGTTGCTGTTAGCAGAGCATATCCCCAAAGGGATAACGGAAGGTCTGTGTGACTCATCATAGACCGAACCATGTCCAACAAGGTCCGGTTCCTCCTTTCAGATACACCATTCCATTGAGGTGTACCAGGAGGAGTGAGCTGGGAAACTATCCCACACTCTCTCAGATGATCACTGAACTCTTGGCTCAAATATTCTCCTCCTCTGTCGGACCGGAGAGCTTTAATTTTCTTGCCAAGTTGGTTCTGTACTTCATTTTGGAACTCTTTGAATTTCTCAAAAGATTCCGACTTATGTTTCATCAGATAAACATAGCCAAACCTACTGAAATCGTCAGTAAATGTTATGAAGTACTGATAGTTTCCTCTTGCATTTGTGGACATTGGGCCACACACATCAGTGTGTATCAGGCCCAATAGGTCACTGGCCCTCTCGTTTGGTTTATTAAACGGGGCCCGCGTCATTTTGCCCATCAGGCATGACTCGCATTTCGTGGTATTAAACCAAGAAATTGTAGAGCCTGAACCTGTAGTACCAGAAGTTCGAAGATCCGGGAGGATCCGTCGCGAACCTGATAGGTATCAGGGCTTTCTCGTGACTAACTGTCATGATCTGATGATCGTTGATGGTGATGAACCTTCGAACTTCAAAGAAGCTATGATGGGCCCAGACTCCGATTTGTGGCACAAGGCCACTGATTCCGAAATGGACTCCATGTCAGTTAACCAAGTGTTTACACTAGTTGACTTACCTGATGGTGCAAGACCCATCGAGTGTAAATGGATCTTCAAGAAGAAGATTGACGTGGATGGAAATGTCCAGATTTATAAAGCCAGGTTGGTGGCAAAAGGTTTCAGGCAAATTCACGGGGTGGATTATGATGAAACCTATTCACCAGTGGCTATGATGAAATCAATTCGGATTTTACTAGCAACTGCAGCTTTTCATGACTATGAAATTTGGCAGATGGACGTGAAAACCGCTTTCCTGAATGGTATTCTGGAAGAGGATGTTTATATGACACAGCCTGACGGTTATGTAGATCCAAAGAATGCTGGTAAAGTATGCAAACTTCACAGATCCATTTATGGATTGAAGCAAGCATCAAGGAGCTGGAATCTTCGTTTTGATGAATCTATCAAGAAATTTGATTTTATCAGAAACGAAGAGGAACAATGCGTGTATAAGAAGGTTAGTGGGAGCAAGATTGTATTTCTTATCTTGTATGTCGATGACATACTGTTGCTCGGAAACGACATTCCAATGCTGCAGTCGGTAAAGGACTGGCTTGGAAGTTGTTTTTCCATGAAAGACATGGGTGAAGCTGCTTACATTCTTGGAATCCGGATCTATCGGGATAGATCTAGAAGGCTGATAGGCTTGTGTCAAGACTCATACATTGACAAAGTCCTAAACAGATTCAGCATGACAGGATCCAAGAAAGGCTTCACGCCAATGGTGCATGGCACAACGCTAAGCAAGAAGCAGAGCCCTACGTCGGCTGCTGAGCTTGAGCGCATGAAGAATATTCCTTATGCATCTGCAATAGGATCTATCATGTATGCCATGATCTGTACTCGTCCTGATGTTGCTTATGCATTGAGCATGACGAGTAGATACCAGTCAAATCCAGGTGAAAACCACTGGATTGCCGTCAAGAATATCCTGAAGTATCTGAGGCATACTAAGGATAAGTTCTTGGTGTACGGTGGAAGTAATGTGTTGGAAGTCAGTGGATTCACGGACGCAAGTTTCTAGACGGACAGAGATGATTTCCGGTCACAGTCCGGTTATATCTTCTGTCTGAATGGCGGTGCAGTGAGCTGGAAGAGCTCCAAGCAAGACACCGTTGCAGACTCCACAACAGAAGCTGAATACATCGCCGCCTCAGAAGCAGCGAAGGAAGCTGTTTGGATACGAAAGTTCATTGTGGAACTAGGTGTGATGCCGAATGCGGCTGAGCCTCTGGCACTTTTTTGTGATAACAATGGTGCTATAGCTCAGGCAAAGGAACCAAGATCACACCAGAAATCCAAGCATATTCAGAGAAAATATCACGTGATACGTGATATCATTGATAGAAAGGAAGTCAAGATCTGCCGAGTTCCAACTGAGGATAACGTGGCTGATCCGATGACTAAGCCACTCCCAAGGCCTAAGCTCGAGTCCTTGACTGAAGCTGTAGGCATTAGAGATATTGAAATGTAATCTCAATTTGAGTGGGAGTTTGAGAGCTTATTTTAGTTATTTGAATATGTTCTTTTGAAACATTTTATGTTTAATGAAATTCGATTTTTCTTGATTATTTTTAGCTGTGATGAAATAATCGTTCCAAAATGATGTGAATCATTTTATAGGCCATCGAAGTAAATGATTTGGTCTTGAGTTATCGAAATCATTTGACTTGATCATGAGACCCTATATTTGATAAATGATTTATATCATTCGTGTCCCTAGTCGAGGGTTGTTGAAATTGGAACACCAACAACCATTAGAGACTAGATTGGTACGTGACTTATGACCAAGTTTCATGGTGTCATAGATGCTCGGCATCAAAGTCAGTGCATAGGTGTATTGTTGAGGTACATACGACCGGACATGACCCACGAATGAGAACTCTTCAGGATATTTATATCTGTGTCATAAGAGATTCTCACTACGACTATAGAGAATAGTCCTTAGACCTGAGTTCGCATGCATGTGACCGCACATGAACTTATGCGCTTTGATCATTGTCTAACGCTGTCGTTCGGCGGCAGTTATACGGACCTTGGTTGGGTACATTACGAAGTGAGTAGTTCGCAGTGATGGAACAAGACGGGATTTGTCCCTCCAATATAAATGGAGTGAATATCTCTAGGCCAATCGGAGATTTGAACTGGAAAATGCATGGCCATGCTCAAACGGACTCTCCCGAGTCGTTTGGATTTGTCAGTGTCAAATCAGAGTCCGATGAACATGATTAGGCTTTATAAGGATGACACTCATCTTGCCTTATGACTAATCGAGATATTGTGACGAAAGGGATTATGAATTCAGAGATTCCAGTACAAGTGGGAGACTGTTGGAATTATGTCCAGTAATCTCTGTACTGTCTCTAGAAAGTAAGAGATGTCATTGATCAGACATAAGTCATATAATGCTGGGGATCATGATGGCTTGCTAGAGTCCGCTCATGATCTATAAGTCTAGGACTTATTGCCTTTATTATATGATCCCATTTGGGTCACACGCTTAAGCTACCAGGAAACTGTATGGAAAGTGTAAAGCAGAAATACAGTAAAAGTGCTAGGCATTTACTGTAAATAAGAGAGAAATAAAAGGGCCTGATTAATTCTAAGGGAATTAATCAGATAGGGCTTTGGGCCCGAAAGGGGCCCATGAGGACTGAAAAATTCGGACCTTTATATGCTAAAGGGAGCCGATTTTTCTCATCAAGTTTTGCGAAAAACCTAGCCTCCATAGCTCTCTCCTCTGCGCCTCCTTTCCAGACAAGCCTAGCAGCTGTTGTCCTGCCATAGCGTGTGTGAACCATTGGAGGAGCTCTTTGAGGTGCTCTCTGCTGATCTCTGACAGAAACCAAATCTTCCGCTGCATTCTTAAGGTAATTCTGGAGATCCCTTAGATTCTAGTCTTAAGAACCTAGATCCTGATTGTGAATTAGGTTTAATGGACAAAGAATTAAACCAAGAGATAAGGTCACAATCCTTCAATTGATAAGATAATATGTGCTGAAATTCCAGATAAAGATAAGGATCCTGAGTTATATGAAGTAGTTTCTGAATGTATGATACATGGACCATGTGGAAGTGTGAACCCGTTTTCACCGTGTATGGAGAATGGCAAATGTACAAAGTTCTATCCCAAAGAGTTTGTCAAGCATACAAATGTTGACAATGACGGCTATCCTGTTTACAAGAGAAGGGATGATGGTCGTTTTGTGGAGAAGGATAAATTTAAGTGCGATAACCGTTATGTTATCCCTTATAACCGTGCTCTCGCTATTAAATACCGAGCTCACATCAATGTCGAATGGTGTAATCAAACAGGGTCCGTTAAGTACTTATTTAAGTATGTCCACAAAGGTCCAGATAGAGTTAGTGTTACTGTTCAGCCAAATTATAAAGATCTTGGTGATAATGTCAACACTAACTCCAGTGACGCAAATGTATCCAGTGATAGGAACGAAGTGAAAGGTTATTTTGACTGCAGGTATGTATTTAACTTTGAAGTTCATCTTTTTAAATATCGCTTTTGTATATAATGGTTAATTTTTTGTATTTCAGATATGTTTCAGCTTGCGAAGCTATGTGGAGAATACTGAAGTATGATATACATCACCGACAAACACCTGTCACAAAACTAATTTTCCACGAAGAAGGTATGCAACCAGTCTACTGGAAAGAAGGAGATACTGCTTCAAATATTTTAGACAGACCAAGTATTGATGACACCATGTTTCAAGCTTGGTTTGACTTAAATAAGAAGGACCCAGATGCAAGGAAACTTTTGTACGAGCAAATACCTAACGAGTATATATGGGATAGTAAGAACTAACAGTTTAAAAGAAGAGCGAGCAAAACCACATTTTCTGTTGGAAGAATCAATTATGTACCTCCAAAGCTAGATGATTCTTATCATCTACGAGTTCTAATAAACTTCACCAGGGGTCCAATCAGCTTTGATGCTCTGAAAACTGTTAACGGCGTCGTTCATAAGTCATATCGCGAAGCCTGCTACGCTTTAGGATTGTTGGATGATGATAAGGAGTATATCGAAGGTATTATTGAGGCAAATTGTTGGTGTTCTCCGAAATATGTTCGTCGTCTCTTCGTCATCAAGTTACTTTCAGAATGTTTGAGTTCTCCAGCCATTGTATGGGAACAAACATGGAATATTCTATCTGAAGATATCCAGAGGAAAAGAAGAATCGAACTAATACGCCCAGGTAAAACATACAGAAGAATTCTTGGATTCACCCCTAGGGGTGAACCCATCTTATTCACCCCTCATAACTAACCAATTAAAATTAGTCATGTCATATAAATAAACTAATTAAATAATTCTTAATATTTAAATAAAACAATTAAAACTAAATCAATTATGGACCCTACCAATTGATTATCTTATTTTACAATTAAAACGAAATTATATGTCAGTTTGGGTTTATAAATGAGTGGTTAGGGTTTAATTTTTACAATTAAAAAGAAATTATATATCGGTTTGGGTTGACGAAAGAGTGGTTAGGGTTTAGATTTTACAGTTAAAAGAAAATTAGATATCGGTTTGGGTTGACAAAGGAGTGGTTAGGGTTTAGATTTTACAATTAAAACGAAATTAGATATCGGTTTGGGTTGACAAATGAGTGGTTAGGGTTTAGATTTTACAATTAAAACGAAATTAGATATCGGTGTTAGAAGATATCCTTAACTCGTCTAGCTCATCGACAAGTTCATTTTTTTATTAGGATATGGAATTCTCGGCTTATCTCTCACACGAGTGACCAATGAAGATGTTTCATTGACACGAGAGATGTCTTCAGCGACTAAGCAAAAACGATCCATTCCTTGCGGTGAAATTGGTGGAGTGACTTTAAGACGTGTGGCGCAAGCAAGACGTGTAGCTTGGTCTCCACGGTTGAGGTCAAGTTGGCGATAGGTTCGCCGGTTGTTGGGTGCATCAGTGGTCCGAAATGGGCCTACGCACGAGCCGAACAACGAGTGAGCTGTCGGAACAAGATAGTCTTGTCCCAGCTCTTCACACTTAGCGATCATTTTAGTAACCAGGGGGTTTTGAAATATTCCAGGTAAGACGTCGAAATTCATCCCGAAGCTTCCTGAAACAAATAAAACCAAAGCGAAAAGTCAGTAGCAAGTGTCCTAGACAAGATCTTAGTCCTTAGATTCGGTGGTACTTTAAGCCTTTTCCGACGGCAACGGCGCCAAAAACTTGATGGGGCTGGATTAGAGCCTTCTCTTGTTTCACCTAAAAATAAATCTCAGGAGTTTAACCTCGGTGAAAACAACTAATATGGTTGCAAGTGCACAACCTATCAATTGTAGTACTTAAGGTATCGTCCACGGAAAAGGTGTACCAAAGCGAATCAAACAGAACTCGAATAGGGCTAAGGACAAAATAGAGCGTTGGTTTGGGTTTTTGGTTATTTGTCACTGAATAACCTAAAAGCAAAGAAAGCAAATAAAAAGCAAGGAAACTAAAACTAACTAAAAGCAAGCAAACTAACCTAAACTAAACTAAGCAGACGAAACGAGAAGAAAGCAAACTAAACCTAAAAGCAAAGCAACGAAATAGATAAGCGAATTCAATAAGATAACAAGCGTTGGGCAGTCTGGGGGTTCTCAGGGTTTCACGGTTCTCACAACATAAAGAAAGCTAAGATACGATCGTTAATGAATCTCCAACTACAAACACGGATATGAAGTAACCCACGTTCGTTTGATTAAATCCTAAACTCCATAGACCCGACGGTGTCCTGGTCACTCTTTTGGTAAAGGCATGAAGTCAGCATTAAGAACAAGTTGCTAAGTACACGAAGTCTACCCCTATCTCAAGCACACAGGAGTATAAGGTCGTTCGGCTTCTAGGCTAGGTCCGATTCAGTCGTCATCTCAGATAGCATATGCATCAAGGTGTACAGTCTCTCAGCATTACGTGTATAATAAACCTAGAAGAGAGAAACATGAAATAAACGAATATAGATCTAGCAACCTAACGTGATCGAACCGCTAATCCCCTTTGAATCACCCCATAAACCCAACTAAGTAAACTACTCGCACATATTGAAATCAACCATCAAAGCGTTAAAGAAAGAAATCAAAAGCATAAAACTAGAATAGATTAAGAAACGATTAGGGTTTAGAAAACACTTCTCCAAACGAGCAGAGAGATGTAGATCTATCCCAAGAAACAAAGTAGTAACAAAGCAAAGCAAAGAAACAAAAGAGATAACAGAGAAGTAGACGACAAGGATGATTGAAGAACATTCAAGGAAGCTCCTCAAATCTCCACGTCTTCTTCTCCTAGCGGCGGCTGCGTCTTCAAGTAGGTCTACACGAGCACCTCCCAAAAGCACACCGAAACCCTAAGGCTTAGATGTGTATTTATAGGGTTCTTGAGACGGCTACTAGGGTTAGGGTTTCCTTAATGTCGAAGCTTGGTGTCTTGGGCCAAATGATGTGGGCTTCTTATGTTGCACTCCTGGGCCTTAAATGAGACTAAAACGTGTGTCTTGGCCGCATGGTCGGGCTCCCATCGTGCGGTGATGAAGGTCTTGGCCGCACGGTCGTGGCTTGGCCGGACAACTGGACAGGTCGGTCTTTAAACGGTCATAACTTCTGAACGGCAACTCGGATTTGGATGATTCCACTTGGAGATGAATCTTGACTCTCCTAGCTTTCCAATGACACCAATAGCTCCAAATTTGATGCAGGGGAAGGTCTCCAACGAATGCCAAACTTCTGATGATCCGAAACTGTCCTTTAAGTCCTTTTTGCTCCCTTTTGGTCATTTTTCCCTAAAACCTGTAAAAACTCTTTGTTCTTGCAAATACTAAGTTATTGGCTTTAATACATCAGAAATGTATCAAATCCATCATAAAACACTTTGAAAACCATAGCTAAAATGGGCGAAAAAATACGATGTTATCAACTCCCCCAGACTTAAACTTTGCTTGTCCTCAAGCAAACAAGAAAGTAAAGTCATGGAAAAGAGGTTTGAAAACGCGGGAACTAAATTACCTTCCGGGTCATCCTTTCTGCACTCCTCACTGCTTTGACATCCGGAACTTCCGTCCGTTAGTTTCCATGAGAGTCAACAACTCTCCTTAGTCAATCCCACGGTTCTCCGGCATCTCCAGACTTTCCATTGTCGCCTCTTTACATAAATTAAGCATAAATAAAATGGTGAGGCCTTACCAAGGGAAAATCGATTGGAGGCATGTAGGTCTTTTCCAAGCTGAGACTTTCTTCGTAAGTTCCTCCTCTTTCTCTTTTCTCACTTCCAAGGGATCGAAATCGACCCCTTGCTCTTTATTTGGGACAGGCTTCCATGAGGTCCGAAGTATGCCCGGGTGTAACCGCACATCCCTTGGTTCACTTGGGTCTTTAGGGATTGTCGAATCGGCTCACGGCCTATCCAAACTTGGCTTCGTAGTTAAGCGTGATCAAGAGTAGAGTGTTAATCAAATCAGATAAACCGTTAGAATAAGATAGTAATTCCCTACTAATTTTGACTCAATAAAAACGACTCGATATAAACTCAATATTGATGTAAAAAAAATGGAAAATTTCGCAAGTCAACAACAAAGAAGAAAGTAGCACGTCAGTAAAAGATGGAACATCTTCCCCCCAGACTTAAATCAAACCGTCCTCGGTGAGGAAAGATGATAAGAATGGAAATGGAAAATTAAAGTTTCAGGACAATGTCACCTTGTATTATAGAGATGGAATGATGGATGTGTTGGGTATCTCCCCCAGACTTGAATTGTTGCCAATTCTCCTCTGTTGGTGATGGTGGTGGGTGGATACAGGGTTTAGTCGAACTTCTTCTTCTCCTCTCATTACTTTGTATAACCTCCTCTTGCATTTTCTTGTTACAAAACCTAAAACCATCAATAAAGAATTAGAAAACCAAAACCAAAATAAAAAATCCTAAAATAAGTAGATAATGCTTGGAGAAATGGAGAATGATTTGAGTCGGAAGAGTAGCCGGTGCGGTTCGGTGGGCTGTCGCGGGTCATGGTCGGTCAGGCTGGTCGCTCTGGTTTGGAGTCTCGGAAGTGCGACGGTCAGTCTCGCGATCATAGGTTGGGCGGTTGGGTTGTATGGCAGCTGGTTGGGTCGCGGGATCGACCCGGGTCGATACGGCCGGATGGCCGATCGTCCCTTGCTGCCGCACGGTGCATGCCCGTGTGTGCGGCGATGCCTCCTTGGGCCGCAGGCCCGTGCCTCGGCTGTGCGGCCGTGGTCCGTGGTCCTCCTCGTTTCATCTCCAATTTCAAGCGGTAAATCCTCCTCTCCTTTTTCTTTTCTTTTCTATTTTATTAAAAACCTGAAATAACTTGAAACAAAAACAAGAAGCAAAAGCAAGAAGCAAAAACAAAAATCAAAAACAAAACGAAAGATTAAGTCCTAAGAAATGGGTTGCCTCCCATTCAGCGCTTTTGTTTATAGTCGTGTAGCTCGACTTTGCTGCCTTCTCTTGGCTCAGTTTAGTGAAGAACTTGTCTCGGGACAAGCCTTCTTCGCGCGTCTCCTTATAGGCTGACTCGAGACTTCTTCATCATCTTCCTCGTCTCGATCTCCTCTTAGCTCAATGTGACTCTCCATTCCCGAACCCGGAGTTAAGCCGTAGAAGACTTTCTTGTCAATGTTGGCGAAAAACATCCTCCTCTTAGGCCAATCCATGACAGCTCCAGTGGTGTTTAGGAAGGGAGTTCCTAGTATGATTTGCGAGGCCTGCTTCCTCGAAACATCGATTACTTGGAAGTCCGTGGGGACATCACACTCTCCAATCTCAACTTTAACGTTCTTGAGAACTCCGTCTGGCTCAGCACAAGAAGCATTGGCCAGTCCAACGTGGATCTTGGATGGCTTAAGTCCTCTTCCGCCGATTTGCTGATAGACGTCCCTTGACATTATGCTGATACAAGAACCGGTATCACATAAAACGTCTTTGAATTCGACTCCATTAATCACAAGTGTGATTAGAAATCGTCCAGGGCTTTCAACTTTGTAGAGGCATCTTCGACTCTCTCTTCTCTTGTACTCTTGGACCCAATTCCGGATTGTCTCAGAACTTTCCGGTGGATATAGGTCTAGGCGTATGTCGATGAAATCGTCTCGGATGTCCTTTTTGTGTCTCCGTCGATCAAGTAGAATTCCAAATTGTATTCTTCCCAGGCTTCTTCGAATGGCATGGTCCGTGGTATAACACTGACCGCGTCTTTGAATCCTAGTCGTTTTCGCTTTACTGAATTCCACTTCTTACATGAAACTATCTCCATGTCAGGCGAGCTATCTCTGGAAAAAGAGCTTGAGCTACGGTAAGAGGGTTCTGACGAGTCTTCTTCTTCCTCGCTTGCAACTATGGGCTGTCCATAGAGCTCGTCGATGAAGTCATCCTCGGGGTCATTGTCCTCCTTTGATCGTCCACGCGATCTCCCATCAGCGTCGTTCTCTTCTTCTTCTTCAGATCTTTCAAGCTGGTCGGCCCATTCATCCTCACTCTCTTCATCGTCCGAGGTTCCTATCTCTCTTTTCTCCCTCGTCGGTATGTTTTTGTAAGGCGAAGTTGCGTCACTAATCTCCATGGATTTAGATCCTTCTCCATCAGAATAGTTCATCTTGTTGGAAGTTTCGATAGACCTAGGGTTAGGGTTCTCGATTTCCTCAGAGAAGCTTAGAAGAGCTTTCTTGTCCCTGAAGTTTTCCTCTTGGCCGAAATTTTTAGAGATGTATGAGACAGCCATACATCCTTTTATAGGCACAAGATTTCCTATTTCTTTAGGGTTTTCAGGAAGATTTCCCGTTTCATTAGGGATTTGCAGAAAATTTCCTTCTTCATCTGAAATTTCCTTTTCTTCCTTGTCCTCATCTTCCTCTTCACTTTGGACCAGGAGACTTCCTACTAGGGTGGCGAGTCTATTAAGTTTACTGTCTAGCTTGTCTATCCGGGCAGCTATTTTTATTTCGCCTTCCGTGGTCCGCTTATGACAATAATCACAATATTTGCTCAAGTATTTGAACCTCTTGATCAGATCCTTCCTAACTGAATTATCCGCTATGTCCTGGCTTAGCTTTTGCACAACGGCTTCACCGGCTTCGATTCTTTGAAAGATTTCTTCGATCTTGAGATCCATAACTCTAATCCTCTTGTAGAACATCGCCTTGTTGATAGGCTGCTCCTTCCTAGTCTTCATTTCTTGACATCCTCCGTCTTCTCTTATCCTCTCATGAACTTCAAATCTCTCCTCTTCCTTAGTTTGATTCTCCTTACAGGTGGAAACAACAGTCGGTGTTGGAGTTGACTCTTTTTTCATGTCTTTACCGAGGGCAAGTTGGGCGGTGGGGCTTCTTCTCTTGAATTCCTCGTGTGGTGGAACTTTCCCATAGTTCTCCTATTGAAGTGAATCCTTAGATGTTGATGAAGCTTTATCGTCTATAGAAATGACTTTGAAGTAATGTCCATCTCTAAACACACACAATTCTCCAGGTCGCGAATCGATGGTCTGGCCAATAGGCGTCAACGGCGTCGATCGCATGACCGGTCCATGGTCATGCGGCGGACAGGGCGTCGACCGCACGCTCGGGGCCTCGCCATGCGGCTCCGGTGCGTTGCTGGCCAGTCCTGTCTCGGTCACGGGCTGGCAGTAGGTGCAAGTCAACGGTCGGGGGTCCTTCTCTCGGCCGTGCAGCGGGTAGGGCCATTGCTGCACATTCGGGGTTTCTCCATGTGGCTGGATAATGATTGGAAAACTCCGATGCGTTGATCCGGTACGATCGTTGGTGTGGATGTCATTTGACCGTGGGTCGAGAAACTGGCCGTAGGGTAACAGTGGCTTCGCCCGTGGGTCGTAGACATGGTCATGTTGTCCGGTTTGGTACGTCATCGCCTCTCCTCCGTGTGGCAAAGGCGCGTTTACTTTCGGCACATAACGGTAAGATCCCGACAGGGACGGCCGCACGCTGCCGACCCGACCGTGCGGCGGACATGGGTCCGACCGCGGGTCGAGGACTCGGTCATGCGGCGGTACGCCCAGTTTATTCTTCGTTTTGGTTAGGTTGGGTGGCCTTGGTCCATGCGTATGATCTTCCCGAGAGATCATGTTGCAGTAAAGAACTTTGGTCTCCACATCCTCTTTCTCTTTTCCTGAAAAATTTTCCACTAAATCTTTATTAACGGAAATGAGTAGTAGGCTTCACTAACCTTTTATTTCTTTTGAAGGGGATGTAAGCAGGGTCCTCCTTCATTTGTTCATAGACCTCAGGATCAATGAGACTGTCTCGTATAGATTCAGTTATCCATCCAAGAATGTCATCTGCTACTTTTGAAGCGAACTCCAAGCTGACAATCTTCAGGTCTTGTTCTCGAATAGCTTTCCTTTGGTGTCGAAGCTCAAACTTGACTTCGGTAATCTCTTCCTCCAATAACGACATATGTTCGAAACTTGCCTCAAAATTGGCGTTAGAAGATATCCTTAACTCGTCTAGCTCATCGACAAGTTCATTTTTTTATTAGGATATGGAATTCTCGGCTTATCTCTCACACGAGTGACCAATGAAGATGTTTCATTGACACGAGAGATGTCTTCAGCGACTAAGCAAAAACGATCCATTCCTTGCGGTGAAATTGGTGGAGTGACTTTAAGACGTGTGGCGCAAGCAAGACGTGTAGCTTGGTCTCCACGGTTGAGGTCAAGTTGGCGATAGGTTCGCCGGTTGTTGGGTGCATCAGTGGTCCGAAATGGGCCTACGCACGAGCCGAACAACGAGTGAGCTGTCGGAACAAGATAGTCTTGTCCCAGCTCTTCACACTTAGCGATCATTTTAGTAACCAGGGGGTTTTGAAATATTCCAGGTAAGACGTCGAAATTCATCCCGAAGCTTCCTGAAACAAATAAAACCAAAGCGAAAAGTCAGTAGCAAGTGTCCTAGACAAGATCTTAGTCCTTAGATTCGGTGGTACTTTAAGCCTTTTCCGACGGCAACGGCGCCAAAAACTTGATGGGGCTGGATTAGAGCCTTCTCTTGTTTCACCTAAAAATAAATCTCAGGAGTTTAACCTCGGTGAAAACAACTAATATGGTTGCAAGTGCACAACCTATCAATTGTAGTACTTAAGGTATCGTCCACGGAAAAGGTGTACCAAAGCGAATCAAACAGAACTCGAATAGGGCTAAGGACAAAATAGAGCGTTGGTTTGGGTTTTTGGTTATTTGTCACTGAATAACCTAAAAGCAAAGAAAGCAAATAAAAAGCAAGGAAACTAAAACTAACTAAAAGCAAGCAAACTAACCTAAACTAAACTAAGCAGACGAAACGAGAAGAAAGCAAACTAAACCTAAAAGCAAAGCAACGAAATAGATAAGCGAATTCAATAAGATAACAAGCGTTGGGCAGTCTGGGGGTTCTCAGGGTTTCACGGTTCTCACAACATAAAGAAAGCTAAGATACGATCGTTAATGAATCTCCAACTACAAACACGGATATGAAGTAACCCACGTTCGTTTGATTAAATCCTAAACTCCATAGACCCGACGGTGTCCTGGTCACTCTTTTGGTAAAGGCATGAAGTCAGCATTAAGAACAAGTTGCTAAGTACACGAAGTCTACCCCTATCTCAAGCACACAGGAGTATAAGGTCGTTCGGCTTCTAGGCTAGGTCCGATTCAGTCGTCATCTCAGATAGCATATGCATCAAGGTGTACAGTCTCTCAGCATTACGTGTATAATAAACCTAGAAGAGAGAAACATGAAATAAACGAATATAGATCTAGCAACCTAACGTGATCGAACCGCTAATCCCCTTTGAATCACCCCATAAACCCAACTAAGTAAACTACTCGCACATATTGAAATCAACCATCAAAGCGTTAAAGAAAGAAATCAAAAGCATAAAACTAGAATAGATTAAGAAACGATTAGGGTTTAGAAAACACTTCTCCAAACGAGCAGAGAGATGTAGATCTATCCCAAGAAACAAAGTAGTAACAAAGCAAAGCAAAGAAACAAAAGAGATAACAGAGAAGTAGACGACAAGGATGATTGAAGAACATTCAAGGAAGCTCCTCAAATCTCCACGTCTTCTTCTCCTAGCGGCGGCTGCGTCTTCAAGTAGGTCTACACGAGCACCTCCCAAAAGCACACCGAAACCCTAAGGCTTAGATGTGTATTTATAGGGTTCTTGAGACGGCTACTAGGGTTAGGGTTTCCTTAATGTCGAAGCTTGGTGTTTTGGGCCAAATGATGTGGGCTTCTTATGTTGCACTCCTGGGCCTTAAATGAGACTAAAACGTGTGTCTTGGCCGCATGGTCGGGCTCCCATCGTGCGGTGATGAAGGTCTTGGCCGCACGGTCGTGGCTTGGCCGGACAACTGGACAGGTCGGTCTTTAAACGGTCATAACTTCTGAACGGCAACTCGGATTTGGATGATTCCACTTGGAGATGAATCTTGACTCTCCTAGCTTTCCAATGACACCAATAGCTCCAAATTTGATGCAGGGGAAGGTCTCCAACGAATGCCAAACTTCTGATGATCCGAAACTGTCCTTTAAGTCCTTTTTGCTCCCTTTTGGTCATTTTTCCCTAAAACCTGTAAAAACTCTTTGTTCTTGCAAATACTAAGTTATTGGCTTTAATACATCAGAAATGTATCAAATCCATCATAAAACACTTTGAAAACCATAGCTAAAATGGGCGAAAATACGATGTTATCAATGTATACAGATTTTGTTTCCATAATCTATTTTATTTTTTTTAATTTTAATTTTGACTTATTTTTAATTATAGCATGACGTGGCATTTTACTCTATTTTAATTGGTTAAGTTAATAAGGGGTGAATAAGGAGGTTCACCCCTAGGGGCGAACCCAAGAATTGTTCAAACGTACACCTATGTAAAATATAATTCTTATGTATTTTAAAAATATTTAGATAATCCTAAATATATATATTGGTGCTCTATACGATAATGTTATTTACCTAATTTTTTTGTTTTACCAGATTTAATTATCAGTGATGAGGAAAGACAACGATTTTGTCTTCAGGAGATCAATAAAACTTCTCAAAAGAAATGGTAGTTCGTTAGCTAACTTTAAAACCTTGCCACAGCTACCAACAGAAGATGCACCACTCTTCAATCAGTTAATTGTTGATGAAAGAAACTATGACCGTGAGTTTCTAAAAAACAAACATGAAGAATGGTTGAATATGTTAATTGCTGAACAGAGGAAGATATATGACGAAATCATTGATGCAGTGGTACATGATAGAGGTGGGATGTTCTTCTTATATGGCTTCGGCGGAACAGGAAAAACTTTTCTGTGGACAGTTTTATCTGTTGCTATAATATCAAAAGGAGATATTGTGCTAAATGTAGCATCTAGCAGTGTTGCTTCTCTTTTATTAGAAGGTGGAAGAACAGCTCATTCTAGATTCGGAATTCCGCTTACTGTGAATGAGAGTTCTATGTGCACCATGACTCGCGGTAGTGATATTCATGAGTTAGTGACAGAAGCTAAGTTGATTATTTGGGATGAAGCTCCAATGATGAGCAAGTATTGTTTTGAGACGTTGGACAGAAGTTTGAAAGATATTCTCAGATGTCCAGAAGAAAAACCATTTGGTGGTAAGGTTATTCTATTTGGAGGTGATTTTCGACAAATCCTTCCTGTGATTATTGGAGCTGGAAGAGAGCAAATAGTTAACTACTCGCTAAATTCTTCGTACCTTTGGGATGAGTGCAAGGTGCTGAAACTCACCAAAAAATATGAGACTTCTGCAAAACATAGATGTTAACGAGGCCCGTGATATTGAAGAGTTTTCTAAATGGATACTTGCTGTTGGAGAAGGAAGAATCAATGAACCTAACGATGGATTTGTTGAAATAGAAATACCAAGAGATATTCTAATTTCTGAAGTTAACAATCCTGTGAAGTCAATTATTGAAGCTGTGTATGGAACAACGTTTGCTGAAGAGAGTGAGCCAAAGTTTTTTCAAGAACGTGCTATATTGTATCCTAGAAATGTATATGTTAACTCCATCAATGAGCATATGCTATCAAAGTTAAGGGTTAGTACGCTTGCTCAACCATATTCATATATTATTGCATCATATAAAATTTCCTACTATGTAATGTACACACATTTTTACAATAAACAGGTGAAGAGAAAGCTTACAGCAGTTCCGATAGTATCGACCCTTCGGACAAAAGTAATGAAGAAAATCCTGCATACGCACCTGATTTCCTTAATACAATAAGGATGTCAGGATTACCAAACCATAAGCTTAAACTTAAGCTCGGTTTTCCGGTTATGCTATTGAGAAATATAGACCCTAATAGAGGGTTAATGAACGGTACAAGGCTACAGATTGTCCAAATGGCCGATCATGTATTGCAAGCCCGTATCTTAACGGGAAACATAGTTGGTAAAATAGTTCTTATTCCTAGGATGTCTATGACTCCATCAGATACTCGATTGCCATTCAAGATGAGACGTCGGCAGTTCCCTATATCTGTGGCTTTTGCGATGACAATCAACAAAAGTCAAGGCCAGTCTCTTTCTTTTGTTGGATTATATTTACCTCGACCGGTTTTCTCACATGGACAGCTATATGTTGCACTATCAAGAGTGACTTCTAAAAGAGGACTGAAGGTTCTTATCACGGATAGTGAAGGAAAACCCCAGACCAAAACCAAGAACGTTGTCTTCAAGGAGGTTTTCCAAAATCTTTAGTTTAATACGTTTTTTCATTTGAATCTCAGTTTACTTATCCATACATACAATTTCTAAGGACAGTTCACACAAACGTCTATTTCCTTACTCTCTCTCTCTCTCTCTGTAAAATTCGAATTCAGCCTTCCTTAGAAGATACCAATCATATACAAAGAAAAATCAGCCTCGTGTTGTAGCACGGGTTAGGTACTAGTTAGTGGTTATTTGAGAAACAAAACGAATAATGTTATTTTTAGAATAACTTTTTTATTTTAGTGGTATTTTTGAGAATTATTGTATTTAAATGTGTGTAATTGGTATCAAAATAATTAATAAAGTTTTTTTAAAATAAGTGTGTTTGGCACCTTAGAAGCCAGGCTTTAGTGCCGACATAACTTCTTCGGTTTCACCAGACTTTCAGATGTATTCTTTTTTCTTCTTCTTCTTCTTATAATGCTGTGTTTAATGTTTATTATATCTTTTCGATAAGACTGACTTTTAATAAATAAAAAGACAAAAAGTCTTACTGTACAAATTGCCAAAGATTTACTAGTCTATGGTCTGGCTTCGCCGGGATCTGTTTTTCCGGTGGTTTTATGAGGGGTTTTTGGTTCTTTTGGTTCGTCTGAGGTCGGATTTGTGCAGATCCGGAGGTTTTTCTCACTTTTTCGGGGGAAATCAAGTTGGTGGAGATTGGGATAAAGGCTTGAGCGGTCAGATTCTTCAGATATGCCGTTTCTGGCTCAACTATTTCGAGATCTTGGTGAAGAGTTCTCGCAGATCTGTAAGATTGTTGATTCAAATCGGGAAGGATTTGGGAATCAATAAAATATCGTCCATGTTAAATTGGGTTCTACGGGATGTTTATTTCGGATCTCAGTTCTTCCTGCAAGGATTGGAAAGTTGGTTTTGTCAATCCTTGTTTTGGTGCAGTTTGATTGGGGCTTTGCAGGAATTTTTTTGTAGAATCACAGGGAATCTCAGAGGTCTGCGCAGATCTCAGCTTTGCAAGCAGAATCGGGCAAGCAGAGGGTTTCATGAGGGTTTTTCGGTTTATTTAGGTTGTCCGAAAACAGATATGGGGATTTTCGGTGGCATCTGTCATATTGTAGAGGAGACTCACTTTCGCTGTGATTGGTCTAATGGTTTAAATGGGAGGGGATTATGGATACTCTGGACTTGGCTCAGATTCATCTGGGTTTTCTCGGAGCATTTTTACAGGATCGGAGGGGATATCGCTTTGTCAAGCGAATTAAAATTGACCAGATCTCAGTCAATCCGGAAAGCAAAGGAAAGTAGAGGATTTTGGGAGGTAACGCGATTACAGAGTGTTATGTTATTGGGTCAAATATTCACTGTGATGATTTTGGAAACATCAAACGGGTTGAGGGGTCTGTGGAAACTTCACAAGCCATGGTTCTTATGCTTTTCCCTCTTTAATCGTTTGGTTTTGTGTTGGGTGCAATTTCATTTGCAAGTTGGTTCCACCTGTGTAGCCATGATATACTTCTTTGGATGTAATGGTGGATTGGTGTTCTTTTTTAATAATAATTTTGATGTTAAGCCTCTCTTGGTGTTTCTCTGGCTTGTTGTTACGACATTTGGTTTCAACTTTGTAACACTGCTTTACTCTCCTGGATGTAATGGTGTTTTGTCTTTCTTTAATCATTTGGTTCTGGAATCCATTTCGGTAGTCAAGTTTTACTTCAGAGGCTGTAATGGTGGATTGGTGCTATATTTTGTTAATAATCTTGAGTTTAAATCCCTCTTGGTGTTTCTCTGGTTTGTGGTTACGACACTAGATTTAAGGTTTCTCGGTTTCTCCTATATGTTTAATCGATTGCAAAGCCTAACCACTTGGTTCTGGTTATTTATCGAAGCAGTTGTGATCTGGACACTTGTCTTATTTGGGCATGTTGGTTTATACTTGGAAAAGTTCCAATATTCGTTTGTATATGGGAACAACATAGGCAAATTAAACAATCCATCTCGGGATGTTTGGCAAAGAAACACTGAAGGTCCAATAACAAGGGGTTTGTCTTTTAGGTATCTACTAGTACTCAAAGAAATTTGGGTTACAAAAAGGATTATTCCAAGGGATACAATTATAAAAATTTTATGCTTCGTGTTTTCAGGAAATTTTTCCTTATGGATTTCCACCCTATTATTTTTGGGGTATCATGATCCAAGGAAAGATGGTTTTGCGATAAGGGATCAACGTAAACACATATCTTATAAGGGTCAAAATATTTTAAAAATTAAGACTAATCTGTCAACTCTAAGGATGGAGACGGCGGATTTGGGTGGCGAGCAACCACTCCTGTCAATGGTTTTTTTATGAAGATTTTAAGTTGGAATTGCAGAGGTCTCGGTAATAAGGAAACAATTGGGTATCTTCGAGATTTATGGGGGAAGCACCGCCCAGATTTTCTGTTTCTATCTGAAACAAAACAATTACGACCTTTTTTGGAACAATTTGTTGGTCACTTTGGATAAACAAATTTGACTACGGTTGACCCAATTGGTTTTAGTGGTGGTTTGGCATTATTCTATAATAATAATTTTTACCCGGTTACAATCTTGTTTCAATCAAACAGGATAATTGATATAGAAACGGTCCATAAAGGAAAAACTATTCATTTAACCTTTGTGTATGGGGACCCTGTTCCAAAAAAAAGGGAGCAAGTTTGGGAGCGGTTAACGAGAATAAGTCTTAGTAGGAACACATCTTGGTTCACAGTTGGAGATTTTAATGAATTAACCGGGAATCACGAAAAAAAGGGAGGAACCTTGAGACACGCCTCATCTTTTGTGAATTTTAATCTTATGATTCAAAATTGTGGCTTTTTAAGTTTTCCATATCTCGGGAATTACTTATCCTGGCGAGGATGGAAAAATAAAAAACCTATCCGATGTCGGTTGGATAGGGCACTGGGTAATGAGGATTGGCATGAACTGTTTCCGGATACAGTGGTGGAGTATCTTCCTATGGTCGCATCTGATCATAAGCCGCTTATCATTTCCACAGCGGAGAAGTCTCCCCGCGGTCGAAGGGCTTTTATGTTTGATAAGCGCTGGATTGGAAAAGAGGGCCTCTCAGACGCTATTGCTAAGGGATGGGAGTTGACTACTGATAGAGGTGTTACGAATTTTATGGATAAAATCATTTCGTGCCGTCGGGAAATCTCAAAGTGGCGCGCCTCGCATCTGCCTTATGGGCGCGACACAATAGAGAACCTAAAAGCGGAATTAGAGAAGGCTCAGGCTGATGACTCGACCAGTGCAGAGGTTATAGCAGATTTGACCACTCGGCTACGTGCGGCTTATCTCGATGAGGAAAGTTACTGGCATACAAAAAGTAGGAATCAATGGATGAGATGTGGAGATAAGAACTCCAAGTTTTTCCACGCACAAACTAAACAACGGAGGGCTCGCAATCGGATTACTGGTCTTTATGATAACCAGAACAAATGGTCTATGGAGGAGAAGGATATTAAAATATAGCGGTATCTTACTTTAACGAACTGTTTTCCACTTCTGAGCCACAAGGCTTTGATGAGGCATTGGCGGAGATCAAGATGGTGATAACGGGGGAGGTAAATGCCTATCTTACGGCCCCAGTAACGGAACAGGAGGTTAAAGCAGCTTTGTTCATGATGCATCCGGATAAAGCACCTGGGCCGGATGGAATGACAGCTTTGTTTTACCAGAAGGCATGGAATGTTATAAAAAAGGATCTATTAACGTTGGTTAATTCCTTTTTTGACAATGGAGACTTTGATCCTCGGTTAAATTTGACAAACATTTGTCTTATACCGAAAGTGGAGAAGCCGACACGAATGACAGAACTAAGACCTATTAGTCTGTGTAATGTTGGCTATAAATTAATCTCAAAGGTTATATGTCAGAGACTAAAAACGGTTTTACCATCGGTAATCTCAGAAACTCAGTCTGCCTTCGTACAGGGGCGATTAATATCGGATAACATTTTAATCGCTCAAGAGATGTTTCATGGCCTACGCGATAACCCGTCTTGCAAGTCAAAGTTTTTGGCTATCAAGACGGATATGAGCAAAGCGTATGACAGGGTAGAATGGGTCTTCATTGATAAGTTATTAAGAAAAATGGGATTTTGTGATAAATGGATTTCCTGGATTATGCGCTGTGTCTCGTCCGTGCAGTATCAAGTATTATTAAATGGCCAACCGAGGGGATCAATAGCACCGGAACGGGGACTTCGCCAGGGTGAGCCCCTGTCACCCTACCTTTTCATTCTCTGCATTGAAGTACTAATAGCCAATATTCGAAAGGCAGAGCGCGAAAAGTTGATTACTGGAATTAAAGTGGCAAACAAGTGTCCACCAATCTCTCATCTTTTATTTGCGGATGATAGTTTATTCTTTTGCAAAGCAAATACGGACCAATGCGGTGTTATTATGGGAATCCTTAAACAATATGAGGAAGTTTCAGGACAGCAAATAAATTTTGCGAAATCCTCACTACAGTTTGGTCATAAAGTTGAGGATTCAACAAAAAGGACGATTCAGGGGGTTCTAGGAATAACAAAGCTGGGAGGAATGGGTTCTTACTTAGGGTTACCGGAAAGTATGGGGGGCCCCAAGACACAGCTTTTCTCTTTTGTACGCGATAGGCTACAAAGTAGAATTAATAGTTGGTCGGCCAAATTCCTCTCCAAAGGGGGAAAAGAGATTATGATAAAATCGGTAGCTGCGGCACTTCCCACATATGTCATGTCTTGCTTTCGACTACCGAAATCAGTCACCTCCAAGCTTACTAGCGCGGTGGCTGATTTCTGGTGGCACACAGGAGGCGAATCAAAAGGCATGCATTGGAAAGCGTGGGAGAAATTATGCAGCAGCAAACAGATGGGAGGTCTCGGTTTTCGTAATGTTAATGATTTCAACACGGCTCTCTTGGCGAAACAGCTATGGAGATTGATGGATGTGCCTGATTCATTATTTGCAAGGGTTTTTAAAGGTCGGTATTATCGAAATTCGGATCCTATGGAAGATATAAAATCATATTCACCATCCTATGGATGGCGAAGTATGGTCTCAGCTCGCTCTCTGGTAAAAAAAGGACTAATTAAACGAGTTGGTTCTGGAGCTTCCATTTCGGTATGGAATGACCCCTGGATACCCTCTCAATTCCCGAGACCAGCTACAAGTAATGGGTCCCTCATGGACCCCTCTCTACAAATTCACCACTTGATTGATCATCAGACAAGATCATGGGATCTTGACAGGTTGAAGACTATCCTTGACCCTGTAGATGTTGAGTTAGTCTCTGCGATTCCCTTAGGTTATAGTAACATTTCGGATTCCTTTGGTTGGCACTTTACAAAAAATGGAAAATACACGGTCAAATCAGGATATCATACGGTACGTCTTCCGGATCCAGCTACGGTACCTGCCCAAGTATATGGGCCCAATTGCATACCGTTACAAGCTCATGTCTGGACAATTAAGTGCCCACCGAAACTGCAACATTTCATGTGGCAGGCTCTTACTGGGTGTATCTCGGTCTTTGCAAATCTTAGCAGTCGCGGAATTAACTGTGATTTGGTCTGTGCTAGATGTGGTCACTTCGAAGAAACGATTAATCATGTTTTATTCGAGTGTCCACCTGCCCGTCAGGTATGGGCGCTATCACAAGTCCCTTCAGGTTCACAGTCGTTTCCTTCGGCATCTTTGTTTACAAATCTGGACTACCTTTTTTGGCGGCAACCAAATCAGACCCAAAGTGATTCTTATCCTTGGGTTCTATGGTACAATTGGAAGGCTAGAAATGCCAAAATCTTTGAAAATATAGATGAGGACCCCCTTGAGGTGGCAAGATTGGCAGACACGGAATCTCGGACCTGGCAGCAGGCACAGGTGGAGGAGGATGGTACAATGACGCCTATTTTGGGACAACGAAACCCCCCTCTCCCACGCTCAAACCCTCTACCGATCTCCTTCAATGGTCATCGATGCTACGTGGATGGTTCATGGAAAGCGACAGACAACTTTGCAGGTTATGGATGGTTTTGCACTTCAGACAGCATGGTGACAACGATGGGGGCTACCAATCGACGACGAAGTCTATCTGCCCTGCATGCGGAGATAGAGGCCCTGGTGTGGGCAATGAGATGTATGATTGGAGCTGGCAATCTACATGTGGCGTTTTTGACAGACTGCTCTGACCTGGTGAAGTTGGTGTCTTCCCCAACAGATTGGCCGGCATTCGCAGTATACTTAGAGGACATTGCTTCTGATAGGGAAGAATTCTCATCCTTCTCTTTATCTCTTATTCCTCGCAGCGAGAATGTAAAAGCGGACCGTTTGGCACGAAATGTTCGTACCACGCCGCACTTTGTTACCTATGTAAACAACATTCCGCAAAATTGGCTCTTTTGAGCTAATCAATATATTTAGTTGACAAAAAAAAATAAGTGTGTTTGGCAATGGGTATTAAAATAATTAAGTATAAAAAATAAAAAATAATGATCTTGACACGTCAGCATTAATAATTATCTGTTAATAATTAATATACAGAAAATTAACTGATAATTATACCTCTCGGTCTATTTTTTTAGTGTATAGGTATTCCAAGAAACTATCACACTATGTACATGATATCTAACCAGTATAATGTCAATATCAACAACTCTGTTTTCGTTCACCTAATATGCTCATGCTAAACAATTGCAGATTCGAAATGAAAATTAAGATAATCATTGCATTAAACCCCCTAATTTTTGAATTTGGAAATACGTGTTTTATTATTGTTAAAATCATTTGTGTTTCTGATATATAAGATATAGGAGATATCTGTCAAAATGTGTTGCTACTGAATAGTACTGATGTTTACCAAAACATGATATTCGAGTTGAATAAATGTTTCAATAACTTTGTTTTTAAGTTTTCAAATTTTGATTTATATAACCAGAGCAGTCGCTACCTAAGTCCGCTCATGGTTGTGCACCTGCCACCTCCACTAGTCACACTACCTAAGTTCGTGCATGATTGTGCAGGTAAGATGTATAACTAATTAAAACTAAAAGAAAAATTGTCTCATAGACTTTATATAATTTAATTACTTTTTTTCATGTAGTACTTTATTAAGAAACCAAATAATCGTGGTTGAGAAAATAAGAATAAATATTTGTGTTTTCTAAACTTTAACTCTTATTGGTGACCCTTCATTTATGTTTTTTTTTTCTTTTATTTCATGAATTGTTATAAGTTATCACACAATATAATTTATATATTGTGTGTTCTTATATATTAATTCAATTAATAATTTAAACCCACTAGTACCTAAATATCTAAATACCGAACAATAATATTTTTGAAAAAGCCTTTTTATATTTTTTATCTTTATATTCCAAAAACTCTTAATATTCAAAAATAGAAAAATCCTAATAAAAATATATATAATGAGAATTAAGAAAAAAATGGTAACCATATAAGTATGCAGTAGACTATGCTTGTTTAATTTGCAAAGTTTTGGTAGTAATCAAACATAAAAATTTCAACGCATTAAAACTTTTCCATTAATATATACTGGAGACCAAACTATGTGTGTCTCTCACATAATTTTTTTTTTTTTTTTTTTTGACATCAAGTCTCTCACTTAATTATTTTATCATATGTCATTAATTTATTTTTGGTTTTATCAAGAGTTGAGTCCGTGAAAGCCTTTGCATGTAAGTAAACGATTCATGTAACTTAAAAGCAACAATATATAAAAGTTGTGCAGGTAGAGAGATGTGTACTTCATTTAATTAGTTCACCATTTTTTTATTTTTTTTTGGTGTAATACACTTTTTATTAAAGGTCAAGTAACAACTCAAACAACTGTGAAACAAAAAAAAAAAAACTCAAACAACAAAACACAAGTAAATAAACAAATAAATAAACAATTTCACTTTTTCACTTTTTCACTATGTATGTCATATATTATATAAACACCAAATGAGATCTCATTATCATTATACATTTCTTTTTGTTAAATCCCATTTTCTTATAAATAAAAACAAGGAAGAGAGAAATGGGTTGTCGTCAAATCTGGTTCATAGTTTTGTTCCTTTGTCTGTTTCAATTCTTGGACTGCACCGTGAGCTCCGCCGTAGAAGAGAATGGGACGGTGTTTGTGTACGGAAGAGCCGCCGTCGGAATAATAGACGAAGACTTCATTTGCGCCACTTTAGACTGGTGGCCGCCTGAGAAATGTGACTACGGCACTTGTAGTTGGGACCATGCTTCGATTCTCAATCTGGTTCTTTTCTTTTCTCTCTTTTTTTCAATTTTTGTTTTCATTTTCATGTTTTATCTTTTCCGTCGATAACAATGCAACTTGTTGTATTTTTGATGAAACCAAAAAAAAAAAGAAAAAAAAAATTACGAGGCACTCTGTATTTAGCAAATACTGTAGAATTTACTAATTGTAGAAAACATAGAAACTAGAAAACTTATTTATTTTACCATTTGTGGAATGTGGAAGTCAAAAGTCATTATGCGGCAAGTAAATGTTTCCAATCTATTGTCATCATATTCCATTTTAACAATTGATTAAAAAAGAAAATTTGGTCATGTAAATTATGAAGCAATTGATTAGAAATTATGAAGCTTACTGAAAAGTTTGGTCATGTTGATCTTGTTACAGGATTTGAACAACATTATTCTTCAGAATGCAATCAAAGGTAGTAATCACATCATCACATTACTGATATATTATTTAGTATTTGTTATTTCAGGATTTGACCTTTGTTCCGATTTAAAAAATACAGCGTTTGCTCCATTAAAAATAAGAATAGGAGGAACATTACAAGACTTGGTGACATATGAGACACCAGATCAGAAGCAACCTTGTCTTCCATTTACCAAAAACTCTTCAATTATCTTTGGTTTCACACAAGGTTGTCTTCCTATGCGCCGATGGGACGAGCTCAATGCCTTATTTAGTAAAACTGGGTACCTTCAAATTCTCTTATTTCGACTTTGTTTCCTCTCTCTTTCTCTCTATCTTCCTTTACCTACTTGTGGTTTAAATCAGAGCTAAAATCATCTTCGGGCTGAATGCGCTTTCTGGACGTTTCATTAAACCTAACGGTGAAGCCATAGGAGCCTGGGATTACACCAATGCTGAATCATTCATCCGGTATACAGTACAGAATAACCAAACCATTGACGGTTGGGAGCTCGGTAAGTTACTGAAAGTCAACATAATAGAGAATGCATAAGCCCAATCGAATTCTCTTTACACCTCCAAGGCTTCTTTTCTCTCAATAGGTAATGAGCTGTGTGGAAGTGGTGTTGGTGCACGAGTTGCAGCAAATCAGTATGCTATAGACACCATAAATCTACGCAACATTGTGAACCGGGTTTACAAGAATGTGAGTCCCATGCCGTTGGTGATAGGTCCGGGTGGCTTCTTTGACGCTGCTTGGTTCACAGAATACCTGAACAAAACAGAAAACTCTCTCAATGCTACTACTCGCCACATCTACGATCTCGGTCCAGGTAACTTTAATACTCAACTATTCTCGTTTCACATCCTGCAGATTCTAGATTTCCCTTTTAATCATCTGAAGGGAAAGAGAACTATATTTTGATTGATTAGGAGTTGACGAACATCTGATAGAAAAGATTCTAAACCCTTCATATCTGGACGAAGAGGCAAAAACGTTTCGCAGCCTCAAGAACATAATCAAAAAATCCCCAACCAAAGCTGTGGCATGGGTTGGTGAGTCCGGTGGTGCCTACAACAGCGGGCGGAATCTCGTCTCTAATGCTTTTGTCTATAGTTTCTGGTAAGAAAAAATATATCATAATAGCGAAAACTAAGCTGATCAGAGACATTTCTAATGAGATTATACTGCGTGATGTAGGTACCTGGACCAGCTTGGCATGGCATCGCGTTATGATACAAAAACATACTGTAGACAGTCTCTGATCGGAGGAAACTACGGGCTGCTAAATACTACTAATTTCACACCTAATCCAGACTATTACAGGTAAACAATAAGATTAATTCCGTATGTCAATAGAAGAAATGGGACGAAGACGAGCAGTAAATCTCTTTAACTCTAACTACAAATCATGCTACTTGTTAAATTGCAGTGCTCTGATCTGGAGACAACTTATGGGAAGAAAGGCATTGTTCACAAGCTTTTCCGGAACCAAAAAGATACGTTCATACACCCATTGTGCAAGACAGTCGGTAAGTCGAGTTTCCATACAAGTAACAAAATGCCATTATTCTCAATGAATTCCAATCTAACTTTTAAAGTTTCATTATGCAGAAAGGGATCACAGTTTTACTAATGAACCTTGACAACACTACGACGGTTGTAGCAAAAGTAGAGTTAAATAACACTTTCAGTCTGAGACATACACAGCACATGAAGTCTTATAAAAAAGCAACTTCCCAACTTCCTTCGGATCCTAATGGAGTAATCCAAAGAGAAGAGTATCATTTGAAAGCAAAGGATGGCAATTTACACAGTCAGACTATGCTACTCAACGGAAATGCTCTTCAGGTTAATTCGGCAGGTGACTTACCTCCTATAGAGCCGATACATATAAATTCAACAGAGCCAATAACAATAGCTCCATATTCCATTGTGTTTGTGCATATGCGGAGTGTTGTTGTACCTGCATGTGCTTAGGTAGCTGCATATGGAACTTAAGATAGTTCCTCCATTCAGTTATTTGATTAGAGAGAGAGAAAAAAAAAAAAGAAGTGTACCTTTATTTCAGAAACATTGAAATCTGTAAGTTCAAAGTATTTGGACCAAATAAAATAAGTGATACAATATCACCAAACTCAAAATTTTGTCTGCATTTTATTTCTGTGTTACATTCAAAACCGGTTGGGACTGTGAAGCCCGTATGGAGGACAAAAGACACAATAGACCCAGTAAAAGATCAAATAAAGCTACAAAACAAATAAAGAAACTTACAACAAAGCCTTTCAAAGACTAGACGATTTCTCCCACGTAAAGCGCCAATTTCCACCATATTGAGTAGAACAATAAATGCTCGAAGATGGGATTAAAAAAATTAGTAGTCAAGGAGCAAGACTGAGAGAAGATGAACTTAAGCTATTTAATAGTTTAGTTGTCTTTGGCGAAGATGATTTAGCTAGCTCATGAGAATGTTGAGAATGTAGTCGTCCAAAGAGCTGTTTCTTTAATGATTCGAAAGCCAAATGAAACCTCTCAAGCTGTTCCATTGCATTAGGATTGTATAAAAATAGTCCATAGTAAAGATCAAAGCTGTCACCAGCAGTATTCTCCACCAGTTTTAGCAATGTCTCATAACCTTTGGTATCGATTGGAGTAGATTCCAAGCTCAGCTTCTCCAGAAGCCTTCCCGCTGTGTGTGTGATAAACTGTGATCCAGCAGCATGCCAATCATGTTCAGCACACGACATCTCCACCATACAACATCCTTCACGGGCAAAAATATCAAGAAAACTGTCACACCTTGATTTTCTTCTATCATTCATTCCGATTCTAACCTTATCAAACACAAAGGAAAGATTGTTCCATCCATTTTTACCACTCTCTGGTCCAAACATGGGATGTGTGCATAAAATATCAAAATCTTGTGGGAGAGCTTGAAGAAATAAACTCCTTGGGAACTCTTTTACAGAAAGCACATCCACAAAAAGGGTACTCCTCTTCAATCTCTGAAACGGGAGCGACTTGAGAACTTTTTCAGTCGAAAGGATTGACGTACAGAGAAGAACAACTTCAGGATGCTCTTCAAATAGATCATCAAGGTCTGAAAAATACAAAACACCCAGCTTTGCAGCTTCATCAGTGTAGTCAGTTCTGGAATAGGCTAACACCGTGTGACCCTGCTTGACCATGGTTTTTGCTAGAAACTGTCCAAAATTGCCAAACCCAACAATGCCAATCTTGAGTCTCGAACCATCATTGACACTGCCAGAGAGCTGAGGATTATATTCATACTTCACCGCAACATCTTCTGACCTACAAGATCACAAATTGATAAACATTTACGATAAAAAAAAAAAAATCAAATCCAATGCAAAGAATCACAAATGCGGCTAACTAACAACACCACAATCAATCGGCATGAAAATCAATCACAAATAGTGTACCTCATCATATCCAAAGAAGCATTATTTTCATAACCATTTGGAAAAACATGAACTTTATTTGCTTCACCCTCAAACGACTGCTTCCTCACAACACCATGAAGTCGACTAAAAAGCTCCTTACGCAATGCCTCGAAAGCCAAATCAATCCTCTCAAGCATCTCCAAAGAGTTCTTATTATACACAAACAACCCATAATACAAATCAAAACTATCCCCACATATATTCTCAGCTAAATCAAGCAATGCCTCATACCCTTTAGTATTAATCGGTGTAGATTTCAATTTCAACATCTCCAAAACCCTGCCAAGAGTATGAGTTATAAACTGTGACTCAGCAGAAAACTTATCATGATCAGCACAACTCATCTCCACCATCTCACATCCTTCTCTCTCAAACACCCTAAGAAAATTCTCACACCTTGAGATTCTCAATTCATCTTCCCTAATCCTAACCTTATCATAAACAAATCTTAAACCTCTCCAGCCATGATTTGAATTCACACTCTGTGGACCAAACATTGGATGTGTACAAAGAATATCGAAATCTTCAGGTAAGTATTGAATGAGAAGAGTTTTAGCAAACTCTTTAACGGAGAGAACATCAACGAAGAGTGTGTTACGACGGAGTCTCTGAAACGGCAACGTTTTGAGAACATTCTCGATTGAGAGGATTGAAGTACAGAGTAACACAACGTCAGGATGACGTTCGCAAAGATCGTGAAGATCTGTGAAGTATGAAACACCGAGACGACGAGCGGCAGAGGAGTGATCGGATCGAGAGTGAGCGAAGAGAATGTGACCTTGAGAAATTAGGGTTTCGGCGAGGAATTGACCGTAATTTCCAAATCCAATAATGGCGATACGGAGAGGAGAGATTTGATCGGAGTTAAGGAGATGGTTGTTATCGGAGACGGAGAGGCGGCAGACGGCGGTGGGATTTGGTGGTGGGCGGAGAGAGAGAGAAGGGAACATTGAGGAGAGAGAGATAAAGGAGAGGAAATGAGTAGGTTTGGTGATGAGATTTGGGAGGAAGATTAAGGAAAAGGATTGAGAGGGGAGAAGAAGATGATGATGGGAATGAGATTGAGAGATCATTTGGAGAAGATGAAGATGGAGATGATTTTGACTTGTACTGTCTCTGCCATTTGAATAGACTTTTGGAGCTTTGTGGAGATTTGTGAAGTTTGCACGTTGTAATTTTTAAATCATTTTTTGTTTTCTTCGTTAACTTCAAATTTTAGAATTTGAGTTTAATTTTTGGTAACATTTTTTATGTAATTATGCATTATCTCTATAACTCAACATAAATCATAGATACTACATGTCACCAATCACAGCCTAATAATCGAATAATCGAGTAAGCAATTTTGTTGTGGGTCTAGCCAACACGTTGGTAATGTTAGTGGGCGCATAGGCCATCGGTTATTCGATTTACATGTTGGTTCATCAAGGCGTGACCGATTGCGAATCGGCGATCCGGGCACCACTTCTTACGACCGGATGCATCCTCTTCGTGGTGTCGTTGATCGGAGTAATAGGATATTGTTTTAAGGAAAATTTCGCAACGGTTTGTACTTAATCATATTGTTTGCGGGCAATTATTGCGTTGATGGTTTTCTCGATATTTCTCTTCTTTGTGACGAACAAAGGAGCCGGTCATGTGGTCTCCGGAAGAGGGTATAGAGAGTACCAGACGGTGGGATTTCTCGACTTGGCTTAATTGGTTCGTTGGTGGGAAGAGATGGGTTGGAGATAAGGTCTTGTTTGGTTGAGGCTAGAGTTTGTGATGATTTGAGTGATGGTCGTGTTAGTCAGATCGCTGATGCGTTTATCACAAGAATTTGTCTCCAATCCAGGTATTTTTTTTGTGTAATTAATTAAGAGTGTTAATTAGATTTTTTTTTTTTTTTTTAATCTAGTTTGTAGAATTTTTGAAAACAAAAAAAAAAAAAAAAAATTGTCTTGGTATCTACATGATGTTATTTCAAAATAATTTAAAATATTTTGAAACAAAAAAAGTTTTTTAAAAAAAAAAAATTGTCTTGGTATGTACATGATGTTATAATCAAAGAATTTAATTATCACAACAATCATCATGAATTTATCACATTTCACAGTCACGTTTTTAATTATCTTTTGATTTCTTAGGACAATGTCATTTCGCAAACATGGACGCAGACGGAAGCTTAACGATCCTAGAACTCGCGGCTCTTCTCCGGTCACTCGGTCTCAAACCTTCCGGTGACCAAATCCACGTTTTGTCAGCTAGCATGGACGCAAACGGCAATGGTTTTGTTGAATTCGATGAGCTCGTTGGTGCAATTCTTCCTGACCTGAACGAAGAGATACTAATCAATTCCGAACAATTACTCTGACATTTTGAAATCGTTTGATAGAGATGGTAACGGGTTCATCAGTGCGGCTGAGCTCGCCAGAGAAATATAATGGCCAAGATGGGGCAACCATTGACATATAAAGAATTAGCGGAGATGATCAAAGAAGCTGATACAAATGGTGATGGTGTGATAAGGTTTGGTGAATTTGCTTCCATTATGGCAAAATCTGCTGTTGGTTACTTTGGATTAAAAATTAATTCGTGATCATTCAAATCCTTATTATTTTTTTCATTTACTTTTTTTTTGGGATAGATTGCATGCATAACACAAGGTATTAAAGCTAGATTGATCGACCATTTGATATATAAATCAGAGAAAATAGTGTCTTTAAGATCCAAGGAAGATTAAAGAGGACAAAACTCAGGGAAATAGATATTCTTGAAAGTTGAGAAACAATATGAAATCTAGAAAACAAGCTCATGTGGTTTCATTGCTTGACTCAATGAGAACCTGCTGGCTCCAAGGTAAACCTTGAGCTCTGGGACTGCTTCAATGGATTTGATCAGAGCTGCATCAACGGTTTTCTGGTCGTCTTTCTTCTCTTGTGTGATCTCTTTCTTCTCCTGATCAAAGAAGATCTTTTCGATATAAAAAAAAACACACACAGATGATTGCGGTTTACTTGATGCAACTAAAGAACTCGCCTTCTCCTTTCTTTTTCTTCTTCTCAGCAACCTTTCCAAAATACTTATCATCGAATTTCTCAGTGTTGACTCCAGAAATGTCAACCTTTGTGGAGGTTCCGATCACACAGGCCTGGTTAACACGTCTCAATGGAACACCATTGATCTTGAATGGTCCTGAAAATGTAAAACAACAAAGACAAAATATGAACAAAAGTTTCTAAATTGAACAATCAAATAAACATTACAAGGTGTATGTGACAAGAGCAGAAATAAAGAACTCACCAGTTACCAGAAGCAGACCAGAGGGAAGTTGCTTGAGGAAGACAACTCTCTTGCCCTTGAACCTACCAGCAAGGATTATCAACACAGTTCCTGGAGTGATGCTCGATCTGCAATACAGACATACGCAAAACTATTAAAAACAATAACACAAGCCAAAAGAAATTTACAAAATCTCCACAAGTCCTACATTTCAACAAATCATCCTAGAAGTGAACCAAAACGATTCTAATACTAAATCTACCGAAATCAAACACACATTTGGCTTGGAATTAAAAACCAATCGAAGAAGAAGATGAATTATTATAATTACTTTAGCTTGGTAGGCTTAGGCTTGCGCCTGTTAGCTAGCGGTTTCTTAAGGTTTTCAATAGTGAAACCTCAAATTTGAGGTTGTATTGTTCAAGATTTCAAAAATTAAAGTTTTGAAGTTGCTTTTGTAGTGCACAAAGTCTCATATTTGAAAAATTTGAGATTGATTTTGGAGATGCTCTAAGTGTAAAAATTATAAAGTTAAAAAGTTACGTTATACTATAATATAAAATATAAAGAAAATCAATTTCTTTTTTTTAGAAAAACTAAATATATATTAAAAATTTAAAACTTTTTAATTACAAAATATTGTATTTTTTTATTAGGAAAAATCACATTTTTAACCTTCAAAGTATCACTGAGTAACACTTTAAACCTTGAGAGAATTTCATTAATACTATAAACCTTTAAAATTGTTTTACTAACACTTTAAACATTATAAATAGCTTTCATGTTTGCACCCCACAAAAGATGACGGATCCGCCGGTGCGAAATAATTAAATTATGTTAGTTTGATTTAAATACTTGTTTAATTAAATTTTAATTAATTTAATATAAATTTATTATTTATTATGATTATGATTAATAAAAAAATTAAACAATAAAAACGAAAACAAGATGAAATTTTTATTATTATTTAATTTATGATTGGATGTGAGCGGATCAAAGAAAATGAAGTTTTTTTTTATATTTTCCTCTTTTTTCTCTTTATAGAAAAAAGACTAATTAAAATTTAAATTAAACCAACATAATTTAACTATTTTTCGTTGACGAATATTACTGTTTCATCATCTTTTATGGCGGTTCAAACAAGAAATTAGTTTTAAAGTTTAAAGTGTTAGTAAAATCATTTTAAAGGTTTATAATGTTAGTGAAATTTTTTCGAGATTTAAAGTACTGTTCGGTGGTGACACTTTGAAGATTTAAAATATAATTTTCCTATTTTATTATATTAATTTTAAAGTTACGCAAGGCCTAGTAACTAAAATATGTAATAACCAACATTAAATACGTGAAAACAAAAATCTGCTCGGAAAACGAATATCCACTTAACATTAATGAATTTTAAATACCCAACCATTACAAAAGTATGAAAAAACACTCAAATTTTATCACTTTGAAAGTCTAAATTAATTATGTTTTTCTTGACACCAAACTCTTTCTAAAAGGGTCAAAATTATAACTTCGTTAAAAGGTTACGTTATACTACACTTTTATGCTTAAGACCCAATCCATTTAGCTCAGCCAATCATAGATCTCCACGTATGTGGTACCTTCTTCGCTAGTTTCCATTCATATATCTGACGGCATTATCAATGGCATCGAGATAATCTCCCAAATGTCTTCTCCAACTTTCAGGTATTATTATTCATTACTTCTCTCTCGATTTCTTTAGATCTTTAAATCATTCAATAGAATCAACAAATTCCTCATATTGATCCAAAGTTTCTTGATTCAAAGATTTTCTTGATTCTAAATTTGTCGAATCTGTCATGGTTTCAGCTTCCATTAGAGTCAAGATTTTGGGAGATTGATACAAAAAAAGTATGGGAAGATTCAGTGTGATGAATCATTTGCTTATATTCTCTATGTGCTTGTGCTCAGTATTGTTATATAATGGAGAAGCTGGGATCACAAGTAGCTTTATTCGATCCGAATGGCCCGCCATTGATATACCACTTGACCATCATGTTTTTAAAGTCCCAAATGGTTATAATGCTCCACAACAAGTTCATATAACACAAGGTGATTATGATGGTAAAGCTGTTATAATCTCTTGGGTTACACCAGATGAACCTGGTTCTAGCAAAGTACATTACGGCACGGTTCAGGGGAAATATGAGTTTGTTGCTGAAGGAACATACTCAAACTATACATTTTATAAATACAAATCTGGCTTTACTCATCACTGCCTTGTCCCTGACCTTGAGGTAACTATAGAGAATATTCATTTAATTTGTGTGGTTTTTTGGTTATTGCAATGTTTATGTCTTTGGAACTATGTGATCTTAGTTTATATATTGATGGTTAGATTAGATTATATATTTATTTTGTGTGGCAAAGTGTGAACATGAAACTATATAATCGTTGTTTGTCTATTGCAATGTTTTCGTCTTTGGATTAGTTTATGTTTGATGGTTAGATTACCTACAAATGCAATTTTCTTTCCTGTTATTTACCGCGACGATGCTAATGTATGTATGTTGGATGTCAGTATGATACAAAGTACTATTACAAGATTGAAAGTGGTGAATCTTCTCGGGAGTTTTGGTTTGTTACACCACCAGAGGTACATCCAGATGCTTCTTACAAGTTTGGTATTATAGGTATGTTGATGTCTTTTTCTTGTAAAGAGTTTTATCTTCCCTCTCTGTTAGTATTTTGATCTAAATGCATTTGTTTCGTTCTTTAAGATTCATTGCAATGGGAGTTACTTGACTTGTTTTTCCAGCTTTGTACTAACCATACTCAGTTTCACCTACGAATTGTAGGTGATATGGGGCAAACATTCAACTCGTTATCCACATTGGAACACTACATGCAGAGTGGAGCTCAAGCTGTCTTGTTTCTTGGAGATCTCTCTTATGCTGATAGATATCAGTATAACGACGTTGGTATAAGATGGGATAGCTGGGGACGTTTCGTGGAGCGTAGTACCGCTTATCAACCGTGGCTCTGGTCTGCAGGAAATCATGAAGTTGATTACATGCCATACATGGTAATTATCTGAGTCATCTTGTACTTACTACCTACCATTATGCATAAAATTCGAGTCACATAGAAACCAAAGTAGTTGAGCTATTCCAATGCTACAATTTTTCCCTTTTAACGGTTTCTCAGACATAGATCAATTGTTTCAAGGTGTTTAAGAAAGTATGCTGAAGCTTAAAGAGAGAAATGAATTGGTTACATGAATTTTGTGATGGTTAAACATATAGGAAAATGAAAATTTCATTATAGCTATTAGTCTTAACTTCTTACTATTCAGATTGTGCATTTGACTTCTGTTTTTGTTCCTCTAGAGAGTTCTCAAACATGTTAACATTTACAGGGGGAAGTGACACCTTTCAAGAACTACCTTCAGCGTTACACTACGCCTTACTTAGCCTCGAAAAGTAGCAATCCTCTCTGGTATGCTGTTAGGCGTGCGTCCGCTCATATCATTGTCCTCTCCAGTTATTCGCCTTTTGGTAACATCTCAATTTCTCAACGACATCCCCTGCTTTTAACTTTTTCTTCTTTTACTTGTAAGTAAAAGATTTACATCAATGAATAGTTAAGCCTGACTCTTTCCGGGTGTTGTGCAGTGAAGTATACTCCGCAATGGCACTGGCTTAGTGAAGAGCTTAAGAGAGTTGACAGAGAGAAAACTCCTTGGCTAATTGTTCTGATGCACGTACCTATTTACAATAGTAATGAAGCACATTTCATGGAGGGTGAAAGCATGCGAGCAGCTTTTGAGGAGTGGTTTGTCCAACACAAAGTTGATGTAATCTTTGCTGGCCATGTTCATGCCTACGAGAGATCGGTACATTCTTAGTACCATAAACTCCACCATATAGTTTATTACTATATGCTTCGTTGTGTTAAGTAAAATCTTTGTTTTCTTTGTCTCAGTACCGAATATCAAATGTGCGGTATAATGTGTCAAGCGGAGATCGTTTCCCAGTTCCAGATAAGTCAGCTCCGGTTTATATCACAGTTGGAGATGGAGGAAATCAAGAAGGTCTGGCTGCAAGGTGAGTGACATAAACAAATTTAATATAATTTCAGGAACATAGAAAGAGTGAACCTTGGAATATGATCAGAACATAGCTATGAAACTGCAGTATGTAAAAAGCGAGACCTCGCTAAAATGCCGTCTAACAAAACTCACAACAGCTCTAGTCTGCTACATTCAGTCCTAGGCTGATACAGTAGACTTATAGCTAAGAGTTGAGCTGCTGAACATCTTCGTAGCTCATGAGAGTGATAATAATGGCTCATGCTTATGTGTAGTCTTTTTGTTAGTGGGTGATGAGAAAATGTTCCCTTTTTGTTTCAGGTTTAGGGAACCACAGCCAGATTATTCTGCATTTCGAGAAGCTAGCTACGGCCACTCGACTCTGGAGATAAAGAACCGAACACATGCGATATACCACTGGAACCGCAATGATGATGGGAAGAAAGTAGCAACGGATGAATTTGTGTTACACAACCAGTACTGGTAAGTTTGCTAATTCTCACTTTAGTAACCTTAGTAACTGCATAGATGCATAGCTAAGTGAAAACAATGCGCAGGGGAAAGAACATTCGACGGAGAAAGCTTAAGAAGCATTATATCAAGAGTGTTGTGGCTGACTGGATTGCCAATTGAATCACTAAGTCTGCCTCATACTTTCTATTAAAGTGTGTGAAGATATGCTTATAATATGATGCTACTTTTCGTTTTCCGCCATTTGAAATGTGCTCGATTCTTTGTTAACCTTCACCTATGAAGGAAATAATGTGTTTCATTATTAATGATCTACGTCCGAGATTTTGGATTTGTGTATAATGTATTCCGTATATTGGTGTTAAGCTTCGAACTACAGTAGAACCTCTATAAATTAATACTCGATAAATTAATAACCTCTATAAATTAATAAATTTATCCGGTCCCGAGTTGGGACCAGTGTAAATTTTGACATAATTTGATAAAATAATAAGATAATAATTTTTTAGAAAATCATATGTAAATGTATGGTCCCATTAACATTATAAATTAATAATTTTATAAATATATATAAATATATTTATAGAGATGTTATATATGAAAAATATTTAGTAAAATATGACTCATATGTTGTCTGTTTTTTGTTGAATTTGCATTAATTTTTGTTAAAATTCCTTTATAATATTTTTAATGCATCGAAAACTTTTGATGTTATTGGTTAAACATGATAATTATTACCTTATTTGTAATTGATTTGAGAAGAGTATTGATTATAACAAAAAAACTTAACTTTTTAAGTAATGTTTTTTAAAAAATTACGAAATAAGACAAATCTCTCTATAAATTAATAATTATTAATTTATCGATAAATTAAAACCTCTATAAATTAATAAAATTTCACGGTCCCAACGTTATTAATTTATAGAGGTTTTACTGTAGTCCAATATCTTGAAACCAGGAATTAGTACGGAAAGAATACTCTTAGGAAAAAGTTATGACGATTTGCTCTTGTAACATGTTAATGTGATTTTAAATGATTGAAGAGACTCTTCATGGATCTTGTAGCTCTTCAAGATATGCCCATGAAGCTTCAACTCGACATGCAAAGCTGCAATTCCTACTAGCTTCGAATTCCATGTTTCATGAAAGGACACTGAAATTGATTGTCGTATGAATTGCTTGGTTTAGAGATTTTGTTAATAAATCATGTGCACAAGTGTCATAAATGTTGAGACATCCTCTCATCTCAATGTTCACAACTCACAACCAGAATCATGAAAGAGAAATAACTGTTATCGAGGTTTGGCACCAGCAATGATTCAGAGAGATGAAAGAAAATTTTGCAGCAGTCAAACAACTGTTAGAAAGATCAGAGAAATGGTATTGTATCCAAAACAATACTTAACCAAAAGCAGAACACTTTCTGAGTTTATTAATTTATACACTAAGAGAGAGAGAGAGAGAGAGCCATACTCACCGGATGGTCATGCAGTTCCAACAAAATCTATGAAGAACAATACAAACCTCTGTACAAAAGCTTATGAGCAGAAGCAGGACAACACTGTCGATGATCAATCATCCTTGCAAGTAGCCTTGTTATGTCCTACTCCTCCACACTTCGTACAGCATACAGATCGTCCTCTTTTCCGGTCTTTGATTCTTTTCTCCACTCCCTGAACTCGGGAAAACAGAGGAGGAAGTACTTGTTCATCCTCTTCCTTGCTGCTGCCTTCATTCTCCACCAAAGCTAAGTCAATCACAACTGCTCCTAGAGCTTGAGAATACGTTGAACAGTAACTCTCAACTGTAAAGAAACTTGAACAATAGTCATATAGATTTCTTCCTTTTGTGTTTAGGACAGCAATCGCGTGCTGGCACGGGAGGCCTGTGGGCTTCCATCCGAAACAGCTGCAAGTTTGGTTACTGATGTCCACGAGTTGAACAGACCCATCATGAACCTCAAAAAGCGTGTCTGAACAAAAGAAAACTTTTAGCGTGCTTGCTTTCTTGCATTCCTCCACTAGACTTTCCTCCTTAGATGGCACAAGTTGGGTGAACCACTGTTTTGACTTCACCTGGTTACTGTTTACCAACTCCACAATTTTATTCACAAATGCCACGAGCTTCTGAACGATGGAAGTTTCCTGAATTTCTTCAATCCACTTCGAGTAGATCTCTCCCACATCTGACGTAATATGGCTGTATGGTTCACCTTCAAACAATGAACTGGCCCAGTACTTTGATTCAATCTGCATTACCCAATCATAAGCTCTAGGAGACACTCGTCTTATTTGCTCGGTGTAAACCTTAAACCCATCAAGTCGATCAGCACGTGCTGCAGCAAGTAAATAGTACGATAAGGATGGCTTCCCGTCTCCAAGAAACGGACCTTTCAGGCTTCTCATAAAATCCTCCATCAAGTAATGTATGGAATAACCATGATGGGCATTCTCAAAAATCTCCAACACAGAACTCACTAGTCCTTTCTCTCGATCAGAGACGAAGGTAAGAGCCCGTAAGCTAGGCACAGCTACCTTCAATTGTTCCAGAAACCAACGCCATGTTTCATCGGTTTCCACATCCACAAGGGCTAATGCCACGGGAAGCACGCCATCATCTCCATCCAAGGCAGAAGCTGTCAACAAAATCTCATGATACCTAGACTTAAATGGAATGGCATCCAGGAAAAGAAGCGGCCGGCAACCAGTTTGAAAGCCATGTATACAAGATTGGAAAGACATAAATAGCCGCTGAAATCTTCTGTCCTCACCAACCACCAGATCAACCATACTTCCAGGGTTTGTCTCCACTACCATATTCACAAAATGAGGCAAATGCTTATATGCTTCTTTGAATGATGTATGAAGTCCTCCTTTGGCTTCATCAATGCCTCGTCTTATAGTGCAATAACTGAGCTCAATACCAAAATCTTGGAAAATCGAGTCAGCAATGTTTTTAGTCTTCTGATTCGGGTTCTCCTGCAACCTCTCCTTGATGATACTCACCACCCAGTTCTTCTTGGGATGAGCAGATTTCCAAGATTCTCCCCCGCACGTATGCCTTCTATTAAATTTTTTAATCCTAAATACACTTTCAGATGGTACCCATGATGCATAAATCTTCCAAGGACAACCTCCAACTAAACAAACACCACATGCACGATTTGATTCATTCTTCCTTAATCTGTACCCAAAACGACAAGCAACCGCATATTTCTGCAGCGCATCACGAAATTCAACGACACTTTCAAATCCCTGACCCACACCGGTAATACAACGTTTCCATGAGGCTACCAAGCTTTCTACAGAACCATCGTTAGCATCAGAGATAGAATAATTCATCTCGCGTTCGGAGTCAAGATCCTCAGTTTCAGGGTAATATGTCTCAATATCCTGCACATAATCCTTGTCATCATCAACATCGTCATCATTAACATCGTCAGCATCAACGTCCTCAGCATCATCTTCTTCACTAAAGACATATTCATCATCATCAGTTTCTATTACAGGCTTACGAATTTCTCCTCTATTTCTTAAGGACCTTCTCCTTGTATCCGTGACATTTTCATCCTGAACCAAAGTGTTGGGTTCTTCCATCACACATCTTCGTTTACTAACACTTCTAGGGGAACTGGTAGTCACACCACACACAACATTCAGAGACATTGGAGGGGAGCCTTTGATACCAGAATTACTATCTATGAATGATTGTTTCGAACTTTTGGGAGTCAGTTTGGAGATATTAGAAACAAGACTCTTCTTCCCCTTTCTCTTGATCTTTTTTGAGGTCGATTTGGCTGATACGACCGGATTGGTGGATATTGTAACGGGAATGTCAACAAGGCCACTGGATTCAGAGGTAGTTCTGGGGGTGACCTTTCGAGATTTCAAATTAACATCAGCGAGGTTGTTTTCTTCAAGAGTTCCTGTGACAACTTGGATGGGTACATTGGCTACATTCCCATACGCCATCTGTGTGGTCTCTGTTTCGACTGCTATATAATTTGACCTGCAAAAGCAACCATGATCAAAAGCCATGTAGAACGAAATATTGCTACAGATATTTAAGATCTTTATTTCTGTAGAGCAGAATGTCTAATTCTCCTCCATTTTGGATCAAAAGTGATAAGACAAAAGACTAGATTACCCAAATAGTGATCAATGACTGCCTTTATTACAGAGCACCTAAATGATCTATAAGAGGACGTCATTGTAATGAACATTTTGGTGTTTTGTAGACATCAAAAAATCAATAACACTGAAAATGTTCTCTTGTTAATGGTATATATATGAGTTTTGTAGTAAACCAAATGGTCTGAAGAAAATAAACAGTTGAAAAACGTTTGTTATGAGCAATAGAATTTCTCAAGCATTTCAGAAACGTAAGCAAACCGGCAATCACTAAAAATTACTCGGCTCTCAAACTAGAGGGATAATACATTATTATCACATAACAAACGTATGCAAAACTCATACATCGTTAGATGCCTACTACATTCTCTGGAAGATTTAGATTAAACTAAAGGAGAAAGCTGCAAAATCAATATAAAGAGAACAATTTCCTTCATGAAACATGGTTAAATAAGAGGCATACCTGGTACCCGGTGACACAACTGCTTCAGACTGGAAGCCATATTGTCCTGTAATAAAAACTTCTGCTGTGACTGAGCTCAGATGGAAATCATACATCCTTTTCATGTCCTTCTCTTGTTTCATGGTGATAAGGGTTCTTCTGTTTCCCGGGAGAAAATACTTAAGGGACAAAGAGTTATAGTCCAAGTTCAAGAGTTTTGCCAGTTTTAGCTTAAAATCATCAAACGTAGTTTCATGAGTAATATCTATCGCCTCTGCTTCTCCCCCAGTATACGTCATTGTCCCATCATCATCAGTCACAAATTTGCCACCAGATTGACAAATCAATATAAGCTTACCTTTTCCCATACCCACAGAAACCTGAGGAACTCAAAACGAAACAAAAAAGTTAGATCAGACACACAACCAAACTATATTTTCTTTTCCTACGCCTAAACTAGATCCGTAGTATAAGACAGTCTACCAAACAAGTATAGGACAACAATGTAGTAAACGTCAAGCCTGCAAATTCCAAAATGCGCATATATCCTTAAGAATACACAATCAGTTTGAACTTAACTGAGACTTGATATCGTTTCAAAGAACACACATTACAATAGCAAATCACAGCAAAAGCCAAATGTGACTAAACTGTACAAATCAATCGACACAAATACTTAGAACACTGGCCTGCAACACACTCTAAATTAATCCTTACGAATTGACAACCAATTTGAACTCAACTGAGACTTGATAACATTTCAAAGAAGACACAATAGAATAGCAAATCAAAGCAAAAGCCAAATGTGACTAGATAGACTGTACAAATCAACACAAATACTTAGCACACTGGCCTACAACACACTCAAAATTAATCCAAACTAATACATTGTTTGACCCAAAAAAATCATCAAAAATCTCTCCTTTCTAGTAGAGAAGTTTTAATCACAAAGAGACATTTACTAAAAGGGTTAAAGTTCCAGTCTTTGAATAAGAATCAGAAACCACCAAATTAGGTCTGCACAATCCGCAAAGGATAAAACTTTGATAGAACTAAAGAGCAAAAGAACACAAAGAAAACAGTTGAATCCCACAAATCCTTACAACAATTTATAAACACCAAAAAAAAAAAAAACACAAATTTTGTTTGAACTGGAGAAAACAGACGATGAAGATTTTGGAATTTTCGAATCGAGAAAGAAAAGAAAACATTGCCCAGTTGCGGAATCAGAGGTGAGGGAGAGAATTGGTTTACCAAAATACAAAAGCGGATCTTGAAGATGAGGAAATTGGGAAGGCTAGGGTTAGGTTGAGAATTGTGGGGAAGAAACGAGAGAATGAAACGAATTAGGGTTGGGTCTGTAGTGAAATAAAACAAAGAAAAGGTCAACTTTATCGAATAAATTAGTTTCCAGGGGTAGTTTTGAAAATACTCAAGATCGTATACTTAAATACACTAAAATAAGAAGAAGGTTTAAAGCCGTCGTCTTCTCTTTGGTGCAGTCAGTGACAAGTCCGCCAAACTCTCTTGTCTCTCCGTCATTGATCAGGTTCAGAGGGCAAGCCTTTTTGCTTCTTCTGTAGGAAACCATGGGACGCTCTAGAGTTCAAGTTAACAAGCCTCACAAGACTAGATTTGCCTCTAAGTCTTGTGTCAATCTCCACAGAACCTCAGGTTTCCCTAAAGCCTCTGTTTTTAGGTTTCTACTTTGTCAATCTTCAATACTGAATCACCCTCGTTTATTGAATCAGATAGTGGCCGGATTGGGAAACCAAAGAGTAAAAAATTCAAGGGTGCTAAAGATGCTCGTCAGCAGCGTGCCAAGATGGTGAATTTTCCTTGTTTAATCTCGTTATGAAGCACTCTCTCTCTCTCTCTCTCTGTTAAATCCTTCATGAGCTGCAATATTTTCATTTAGGTCCGAGAGCAGAAAAGGGCAGCAGTTTTGAAGGAGAAGAGGGCATTTGCAGGATCAACCAGTGCTCCGCGCCTGATCGTGAGTTTACTTTTCTGTTGCTGTTTTATTTGAAATGAAATGGAATTTAGTGCTCAGTTATTTATAGGTTTGTGTTATGATGATATGTCTTGTTTCCTCTCTCTGCTTCCGTGGAACTCAATTCACTTGCTGAAGATATTATAAAAGTGTTATCTACCGATGGTTCTGGAGCGGCTTCTTCAACAATTGCATCTTCCGAGTATAAGCTAAGAGCAAAGGTATGTGAATTCCCATACACATGTAATGGAATTAATAATATTGGTTTTTAAACAAATCGCTACTTGAGTCGACTTCAGCCTTGATTGATGCTCTAAATATATCACAGGTGTTAAAAGCTCCTCATGGAGATCTCCTGACATGCATGGAAATGGCCAAGGCATGAAAATTACTGCCTGTGATTGTTTCTTCTTCAGTGAGCAGAGTTTGTCACATGTGCTAACTTATTTATGACTTACTGCTAACAGGCTGCTGATTTGATGGCTTTTGTGGTATCAGCAAGCTCCCCATGGGAAGGGGATATCTCTAACTTCATAGATTCATTTGGAAGTCAATGTCTTTCTGTGTTTAACCAGATTGGGTTACCAAGCACCGCTGTGTTTATCCGTGTATGTTCTTGCAGCTCTATATTCATACCCACTAGGTCTCTGATTTCTCAAACTTTTCTTGAACTTGAGCTTTTCAGGTTTGTTTTGCATAATTTCAGGGTTTACACAGTGAGTCGAAAAAGAAAAGTGAGCTGAAAAAAAAGAGGTGTATCTCTCAACTAGCTCCGGTATTTCCTGAGGACTGTAATTTTTGTCCAGCAGATACCACAGATGAGTTGCGAAAGGTAAATTTTCATGACTATATAATTCTCTTATATTATTTTAATAAGTTACTTAATGTCTTTAAGTTGAGCTAAGTTTAGATGATGCAAATCCACACTTCTGGATGTATTTGCAGTTTATGGGGTTATTTAAGGCACAAAGACTTACTGTACCTCATTGGCGAAGTCAACGGCCATATGTTGTGGCAGATAAGGTGCTTTCATTTTATGCTTATATTCATAACATTCTATTTGACTGAGAAACAAAATGTTTCATAAAAGTAAAACATCTCCAACTGCCGCATTTAGGCTGGGATGCTGGTGGATGATGAAAGCTCGGGAAAGTGTACTCTCCTTCTCTCTGGTTACTTGCGTGCTCGTAAACTATCTATAAATCAGTTGGTAATCAAGCCACCCTGCTCTCTTTGTCATGCTTTATGCTATACCCTGTCTCACCCTTAAAGTTGTTTTCTTTAAATTAGGTCCATGTTTCTGGCGTCGGTGATTTTCAGTTCTCAAAGATTGAAGTGCTAAAGGACCCATTTCCATTAAATCAAAGGAAAAAAAAGAACTCCATGGAATTGGATGGTTCGCACGACGAAGTGGTATATGATATTTTCTTTAAGGAATCTTCAAATGTTTACCTTAGAAATATACATGGAGTCGAGATCCAGAAAAACGTCTTTAAAATAAAGTGACAGACAAGCAGCTTATACTGTTGTTACCATTGAATTTATGATACCCTCTAGAAACTCTTTTAAGCTATCTCTGATTAATATTTACCTTGAGAAAAAAGATGTCACTCTGCTTTCATGATGTTTCATGGGCTTCTTTTCTTTGTCAGTTTACTCTAATCTTTTTTGCCTGTGTTTGAATTGACTAGGTATTGAGGTCTCTGCTTCCTGATCCCATAAAACAAGAGCAGCTAGTAGTTGAAAACACTCCAGATCCGTTAGCAGGGGAACAGGTAAATCTGATTGGATCTTTAATTAACAGAAGAACGGGGCAGTTGTCATCTGTTCTATTAACTCACTTCTTGTGCATTTCTTAGACATGGCCAACGGAGGAAGAAATGGCCGAGGCTGACAGAAATCAGAAGCAGGGAAAGCTAAAGAAGAAGACTTTGCCACGAGGGACTTCAGATTATCAGGTTCCTGGATGATTTTCAACTTGATGTTTTCAGCTTCATTTCAACCATTCTTGTCTAATGCAACTGTGTTCCACAATATGTGACATAATTCGGTGGCCCTCTTATTTTTGGTTATTTATGATTTGGCAGGCTGCTTGGATTGTGGATGACACAGATGGAGAGGGTTCTGATAGTGGTGATTCTGATGATAACGATATGGAATTGGATACAGGAGAGGATCATTTTGACAAAGAGTTTGAGGATGATTTAGAATCATTGAACATATGGGACATTGACGATGAAACTCAAATTAACTCCGAGATGATGGTAAGCTTCTTTCTCTACTTCTTTTTGTGGCTTACGAGACAGTTTTATTATGGAGTATCTTGGTAAAGTTATAAGATAATGTTCTCATTGTTCAGGAGAGTGAAAACTTGACAAGAGAACAAATCGAGGATGATATCAAGAAAATCAAAGAGGCGCATGCTGAGGATCAGGGTTGGTGTTTTATACTTCTCTGGAGTTATTTTCTGTATGAGTCTCTGTGTTTGTCTGTGTGTATGTGCACATATTCATTTGAGTCCTTGTGGAGTGTCTGAAATCCTCATCGTGCTAATTGATTTTTCCTTCCCTGTATCTACTCCTAAGATTACAGCAAGTGAATATAAAGTTTTATATCATATTTCTTCTCCAGAATTTCCAGATGAAGTAGAGACTCCCATTGATGTTCCTGCAAGAAAGCGTTTTGCAAAGTACAGGGGTGTCAAATCTTTCAGAACCTCCTCGTGGGATCCCAATGTAGTAACACTGATCTTGATGTGAAGTTTGTTATTTTCTTTTCACTGAATGGGTTGGGTGTTTGGTAAACCTTTTTTTTTTTTTATTGTTTTGCAAATGCAGGAGTCTCTACCTCAGGACTATGCCCGAATTTTTGCTTTTGATAATGTTGCCAGGACTCAAAAGCTTGTGCTCAAACAAGCTCTGGAGATGGAAGAAGAAAGCAGAGATGATTGTGTATTGACTGGGTCATATCTACGGCTTCATATCAAGGAAGTGCCTATTGGTGCTGCCTCTAAACTATCTTCCCTGGTGAACACAAAACCCGTGGTAGCATTTGGGCTTTTACAGCATGAATCTAAGATCTCTGTTTTAAATTTCGGGTAAGTTTAGAATTTTTGTTTGTTGAGGCCTTGTTTGCTCAGCTGTCTTCTCATCGCTTTGTCTAATCTATGCGCTGCAGCGTACATAAGTACAGTGGTTACGAAGATCCTATTAAAACAAAAGAAGAGTTTATGTTCCATGTTGGTTTCCGCCAATTCATTGGCAGGTTAGCAACTTTTTTTTTTTTTAATCTATTTCATGTACTGCAGTAGTAGCTTTTCTTGTTGGTAATCTGTAATAATATTGGAGTTTCCAGGCCGGTATTTGGAATGGAAAATTTGAGGATGGAGAGATTCCTGCATCCACGGCATTTTGCGTTAGCTTCAGTATATGGCCCAATATCATTTCCACCACTTCCTTTGGTAGTTGTGAAGATGTCTGATGCTGCTCCTGCTGTTGCTGCCCTTGGTTCCTTGAAAAGCATTCAACCCAACAAAATGTTTTTGAAGAAGATAGTATTAACCGGGTAATGTTATTACCAAGTAGAGTGTGGCATATTCTAGCTCTGCGTAGATTCTAAGCGGGGTTTGGTTCATCACAGGTATCCTCAGAGAGTATCAAAAATGAAAGCGTCGGTGAGATATATGTTCCACAACCCGGAAGATGTGAGATGGTTCAAGCCTGTAGAAGTATGGACAAAACTCAGGAAGCGTGGTCGCGTGAAGGAGCCATTGGGCACACATGGTAATGCATTCGTTATTTATATATGACTAGGTTGGTACCCGCGCGATGCCGCAGGGCTGTTTTAAAAGAAATTGTGTTTGTTTTCAATTTAGATCAAACAATTTTTTTTTAGGAAACTAATAGAATCATGAGAATTTGTCAAGAGCTTGCTATCTTCTATCATAAAGCACTGCAATTAAAGATGATGTGAATGACTCATGGAACAACAATCTATAAGTGAGAAAAGTGGAATATGTCTTCTATTGCTAGAAAATAAATTCAGTATGTTAATTCTTTCATTTCTTTCAATTCTTTTTCTATCTTATTTATAATTTATAAGATTAGTCTATTTTTAAATGAAACTAAATCATTATAAATTTGAAAATGTATCAAACTGTTACACATAGAAATGTAACGTACTACATATCTTAAAACAGTACATTTATTTCATCTTTCACTCTACCAGTGTAATTCTTATTCATGGCGGCTACGCCGCGGGGTGTTTTTTGTAATTAATTTTTGTTACTAATAATTTTTGTTACTAACGACTTTTGCTTAAGATCCACAATAAAATTTGAAATTTTGGTTTACACATTGCAAGTAAAGATTGTAGCTTGGAAATCTGTAATAGAAGATTCTCCAACTTTAGAAAGAATGACCGACAATGTATCATCGTATAGATCGGTAAGAACCATTTTATAAGACCTCTTACTCATATTTAGTTTTTGTTTTTTGACGTGACGTAGAATTGTAGGCGTACTGATCTATATATAGTTTACAAATATTTGTATCCAAACTTGAATTTAAACGATAAATAAATAACATATGTAAAGAAAATTAAAAACAAGAGGAAGATATACAAAAACCACAAATTAAGTACATCTTATTAGATATCACTTGCAAACTCTCACTCACATTTAGTTGGGTGTAATATTTTTCATTTGGTACTAATGATTGTATAAATAACAATTAGAATGGGTTGAAAACATATATTACTCTAAATCTCTTAGGGAGGAAAAAGACTAACAATAATATTTGCAACCTACGTCATAATAATTCACAAAAAAATACAAAAGCATTGTTTTTTCCAACCATGAAAACTATATTTTTGTCAAGGTTTGACCAAATTTATTGTTGCATTTTTAAAAATTCAGCTTTTCTTTTTGCTGTGAAGTCGTCTTTTGTGTCCAAGACGTCATATAATCTGAGTTACATGTGTAATCCGTAAGCTTCTCCATTTCTACCAATTGGATCAGATCCGAATATGATGTTACTTTTGTTAGTTAGAAAGCTAATTTAGAAAGAAGAAGAAGACATTGAGCATTGTAGAGAAAATAATTATGTGGCAAAAAAGCTGATCTGCAACAAAAGAAAAATATTAGAATAACTCGCAAATGTATTAGAAACTCGGATGCAGCAATTCAATAAACACTTGCCACTGTAAATCTTCGCTATTCCACTGTTAATTGATTGCTTTGTACATCAATTAACAAAGTATCACTCTTTCTCTACTTCAAGCAGATATTGCTTTTATTAGTGCAATAACTATCTGCTACACGAATTCAAGTAAGCTTGAGACTAACAGAAGAGACAACCTTTGAGCAGATGAAATGCAGTCTGCACCAATCAACTAAACATTAATCTCATACAGACTTTTCTTAATACAAAAAGTCAATATTAAGATTAAAGCGTAAAAAGAACACATGTACACAATCAGTAGCTACATCAGAGATAAGTTTTTATGGAATGCTGCACATCCACTAAAGTTTATAAAAGCAATTTAAGTTTAAATTTACCCATATATGACCCTAACTAAGGCTACAGGAGACAAGAATGCAAAATATTAAGTTTCTTTGATAAAAACGACACAAGCCAAATAGCACCTTATATTAAGGTAAAATATAAAAGTTTATAGAGCTTACGGTAGAAGGAACTTTTGCAATTGGTTTTGCAGTAGAACTGTCGCTGCAATAAGCACTAAATGGTGGGGGAAGCATGCTCCCAGAACGGTATTGCATAGTAATTGAGGCTCCAGTGATTTGCTGAACTCTGCTCATTCAAAATTACTAAAAGAATGAACTAATTGTCCAAAATACCTAACCTCCGTTAAACTACATTTTCTCTAGATATTATATGCGTACTAACTACTAAAGCATAATCATGAGTATAAGAGTAAAATTTAAACAATATGACAATGAAGATTACCTTGTACAGGCTGATATGATCTCATCTTTTGTAAAACTGTCCTCTTGAGAGAGCCGAAATCAGATCCGAAAAACTCAGATTTCAGAAGTCTGGAGTAGGAACGAAATCAAACTTATTGTTCCTGTTGTGGTGATCAATAATGGCGATGGCGAAATGAGAAGAGGTAGAGAGATGAAAGGTAGTGTTATCCGATTAATCCAAAATTCTGTGAAACCTTTGAAACCTTTTTCACCTAAAATTCTGTGAATCCCAACTCCTCTCAGTAGATAGTCGCCATGGATGAGGAGCTTTTGCTTTCTAGAATCATTGCAGGAATCGAAGCAGGAGGAGACGATGAATCTTACTACCACGAACTCGTCACGGGTCTCGAATCTCTGCTTAATACAGACGACGATGAAATTCTCAATCGATTTTATGGTAGTCTCTCAGTGGCTTCGTCATTTCTCCGATGCATCTCCGCCGCCATGGATTCGCCGGGGAATCAGGCCGTCTTGCTATTTTAGCCTCCGAGACATATCTAAGTCTGCTTCTTTCCACGAATTGTCCCGTTTTCATTTTCTTCTCTCTCATTATCTCGTCAGATGCTAAAGCCCAAGAAGGATTAAAAACACAATTGTCCACCTAGGCAAAAGAAAGCTGACTAAGATCCATTGGAAGTAAATTACATATTTGGAACTGAAATTGATCCAGCGGTCTGCAAACACCGAAGCTCGACTCAGATAAACTCGTTAAATCAATAAGAAAAAGAAATCAATAGGGCTCTATTTTTACCTGCAGGATGAGTTTCTTGGTTTCTTCAAATTAGCCCTGAGTTTTCGTCGACATTTTCCAGTGACGACGGGAAGAAAGAGACGGAGAGAGATTGAGATTGGAGTTTGGTCGGATACATTCAGCATCAAAAGGAAAAAAAAAAAACCAATTGTCCACCTAGACCAAAAAAATGCTGACTCATATTAATTGTTATAATTTGATTGGCTCTTGATTTTATCCCATGTGTCAAGCCCTGCTTCAGTACAGATGCTGAGCTGTCAGCACAGGAGAGAAACAAAGTGTTCTTTTATTGTATTGATCATTGTTAGAAGAGAGAAATAATGAATAAAGTTTGGTTTTCTAATACCTACATGTGTGTGGACTATGCACAGGGGCAATGAAATGCGTATTCAATGGAGTGGTGCAGCAACATGACGTGGTGTGTATGGAGTTATACAAGCGCGCTTTTCCCAAGTGGCCCGAGCATATGTACCCGCAGCTTCTCTGAATTTTACATTTTGCTGAATTTTACATTTTGCTTTATTTGAGGTTCTCCAGTTTTGTCCTATATGTGATAATACTTGTCCTTCATTACACAAGTTCATGATAGAATATAATTAGAGTGATTTATTTCTTCTTCTTTGGGGCTTCTAAGCTCGGGGAGATGTTCTCCTTGAAAGAAAGTAATCAGCTTGACAGGCAGTTTAGTTGGACATGAATATAAAGGTTTGATTTTTTTATGTCGGTAAATAGAAATCAACACTAGTTTAATAACATTGTTTCGTATTTTAAGATTAATAATAGAAAAATTTTGCATAAATAACACTTAACCAAGCCAAACTTAAGTAACTAGCACTCTATAAACATAATATACTCGTATGACACTTTAACATAATTATATTTACATTTACTGTACTATCTATTCAAAATAATATGAAATAAGAACTTAAATGGTGTAGAAAAATTGGTTTATTGCGAGCGTGTGATACATTTTTTAAAAATAACTTATATGTTTTGAGTTATTGTAAAATTACAATTAAGCCCTTTAGTTAGTTTTTCATTATTAATTTCGAAAATAAATTTAAAAATTCCAGCTCATTAGTTTAAATCCACGTCATTAATGGATTATTATAAACTTAGAAGAAAAATAAATCTCTGATTACTATAGGACGCAAATATAGATCAGGAGAGTCTCCGAAAAGAAAAAAAAAAGAAACGCTCTCAAGTCGCAACCCTAGCCGCCGCACTTCAAACCAGAGTTCTTCGTTTGTCTTCTCCGGTGGTGGGCGCTCCCCACCGCTGCCGTGAGAGGGCCTTGCTGTTTTCTTGTTTCGTTTTGTTGTTTTTGTTCCCGATTTATCTAGTTCCGGTGAGATGGTGGTGAAAGGCATCGATTGGATGAGACGACGGAGTTTCACGGCGATTGGTCGGCGGTCAGCTTCTCCAGAGAGAGTTGATTTTGGGGCTCTGACATTAGTAGATCTGTTGGATTCTCCATTCTTGTAAGATCCGGTGAAGGCTTCGGTTTCCCTGGAATCCCGAGTGTGTTCTTCACGAATCTGTGGTCGTGGTTTCGTTTGATCTTCCGATCTGGTAAACCGACTTAAGGTTAGATGTAGATGTAGATGAAGAATCGGTGGGTACAAGTAGGTTTCTCTAATTTCGTGTGATATTTAATGAGTTTTTCTGTGGATGGTTATTTGTTTTGCAGGATGGTTCTAGAGCAGCCAAGGCCTTCTCAAGGGTTGGATGTGTTCTACGAGGACTTGATTTCAAGACATATATCTTCTGCTTCACTATTGTGCCTATTTTCATATTTGGAGTCTATTTGCATGGTCAGAAGCTTACATATTTCTTGAGACCGCTTTGGGAATCACCACCCAAGCCGTTTCAAACGCTACCTCATTACTAGCATGAGAATGCCTCCATGGCAACGCTCTGCAGTCTTCATGGCTGGAAACACCGCGAATCTCCAAGGAGGGTCTTTGACGCTGTGTTGTTCAGCAACGAAGTTGATATGCTCACTGTCCGGTGGAAAGAGCTGTATCCTTACATAACACAAGGATACGGAGGTTTAGAGCGACTGAAGCGTTGTCAGAGAAGGAATGGGAGAGGAAGAGCTCGTGGTAGTGAGACTTTGGTGAAGAAGAGAAGAGAAAGAAGAGGGAGTAAGATAAAGCAGCGATTATGAAGGCAAAAGCTCTTGATTTCGACATCACTAATGGAGCTTATTCTTAAATTAACATCGATGGAAGAGGCTTGTTTGCTGCTGTTTAGAGATATTGTTATACATTTTGTTTGATTTGTGGATAAATACATCTTGGTGGATTTGTTTGGAAGAACAAATAGAAATCAATATGAATCATCTATGTATGGCTTCTTCCAATTGCAGGTCTAATGAAGTGATGCAAAGCTGGCAAATTTGTTTCAACTGGGAACAAGGGGTTGACTTTTGGGTCCGTTCCTGATCACAAGTGTGTTTGAGTACCACAATGGAAGATGGCACATGGGTTCATCATCACAACTCAATGATGCTCGTCGATGATCAACAAGTAGTTGTTCATTGATGACAAATCTTTAGTTTTGGTGTCCTTCTCTTCATCTTTTTCAAGTGGACAAAAAATAAAAAAAAAAGATGAAAGAAATTGCATACTTGAAATGGCTTATTAGATTCATAGTGTACTTTGAATAATTCTTTCAAATGAAAATAGTTCTTTATATTTATCAAATATGACAAAAATTATTCAAAGTAAATTGAAAGCAATAATTTACATATATATATGTTGAAAAAAAATATTATATATATATATATATATATATATTCATTTTAGTCCACAATGTTTTAACTTTTTTTTTTTTTAACAATGCTCTTGGGCAGTTGCTAGATATATATTGTTTTCGTGGTTTAAATTTTATATGGTATTTTCTTTTTTAATATGTCATTGCTAAATAACACAGAAATAAAGCAACAAATATATGACGTAAAAAACAATTCAGAATATTTTAAAACAAATTTAAAATTCAAAATATATTGAATTTGTGGTGTGGCTAAGTTATTATATGGTCACAGCTGAGTTATTAGTTTAAAATAATTAATTAAATTTTATTTTACAATTTGTAATACAATTCATATATTTATGTTCATAATACTGCCAATAAATGTGCATCCCCGCTCACTGACAAGAAAAAATCATAAAAGAAAATAAAATTCGTAGAGCTGTCTAAGTAAATCATATTAAGGTATGACAATGTAAGGGTTTAGGGTTAGGGTTAGGGTATGTGTCATATCGTTTTGATGGATAGGTTTTTAATTCTAACTTAGTTTTTACATGAAAGTGTAAAATACTCACATTTACTGAATTCGTAATTTGGCTGAGTTATCCGAACGACACGGCTGAGTTACCATAAATCCAAAAAATTGAGATTACGGAGATAGGGATCGACTAACATACGTTATATTGTGAGAATATGTTGGTCGACATTGTTTAGAAAACAAAAGTTCTGATTGGGATCGTGAAGCAGATCGAGTTTTTTTTTTTTTTTTGGGGAACAAGCGATTTTTTTGAAATTTTCTTTTATGTAGGAAAAGCGCGCGTGTTTATGGGGAACCACAACCCAACATTACGCGTCTATACGCATATAAACTCACTGGATTAATTATTAAATTATTTTTCGAATATAAACAGAAAAAAAAAAGTTTAATTCAGAATATTTAAAAACAAATTTAAAATTCAAAATATATTGAATTCGTGGTGTGGCTGAGTTATTATATGGTCACAGCTGAGTTATTAGTTTAAAATAATTAAAATTAAGTTTTATTTTACAATTTGTAATACAATTCATATATTTATGTTCATAATACTGCCAATAAATGTACATCCCCGCTCACTGGCAAGAAAAAATCATAAAAGAAAATAAAATTCGTAGAGCTGTCTAAGTAAAGCATATTAGGGTATGACAATGTAAGGGTTTAGGGTTAGGGTTAGGGTATGTGTCATATCGTTTTGATGGATAGGTTTGAAAATACACAAACATGAGGCAATTTCATGATCTTTATCAGGTAAACTCCGTATAAATGTTAATTCTAACTTAGTTTTTACATGAAAGTGTAAAATACTCACATTTACTGAATTCGTAATTTGGTTGAGTTATCCGAACGATACGGCTGAGTTACCATAAATCCAAGAAATTGAGATTACGGAGATAGGAATCGACTAACATACGTTATATTGTGAGAATATGTTGGTCGACATTGTTTAGAAAACAAAAGTTATGATTGGGATCTGTGAAACATATCGAGTTTTTTTTTTTTTTTTTGTGGGGAACAAGCGATTTTTTTGAATTTTTATTTTATGTAGGAAAAGTGCGCGTGTTTATGGGGAACCGCAACCCAACATTACGCATCTACACGCATAATAAACTCACTGGATTAATTATTAAATTATTTTTCGAATATAAACAGAAAAAAAAGTTTAATTCAGAATATTTAAAAACAAATTTAAAATTCAAAATATATTGAATTCGTGGTGTGGTTGAGTTGTTATATGGTCATAGCTGAGTTATTAGTTTAAAATAATTATTAATTAAGTTTTATTTTAAAATTTGTAATATAATTCATATATTTATGTTCATAATAAAACTTATCTAATAAAACAATAAATCACATACCCTAAACATACACTGCCATACATTATTAAGCTTTACTTAGACAGTTTATCAAAAAAAAGTTTGATTTTTTTTTTTATGGGCTGTACTTTTTTCGTATTTTATTATCAATAATCTGAATATAATTATATGTAATAATAATGTTAATATACAACTTTACTTTATATTCAAGTACATAGCTAAGCCGTGTCGTATTTTTATACCGCTAAAAACGAAATTTGAATTTTTGTGAATATTTTTTTTTTTTGAATTCTCAGGAACTTGAATTATTATGAACAAAACTTTTTTTAAAAATGTGGTAATTTATAAATTTAGTATGTATGTACTAATTATTGTTTTCATTTCCCGAGAAAAAATAATATTAAAGATGACGTTTCGTATTTTTCTTGATGATGACATAGAAATACAGATCCACATCACTGATGACGTGGCAAGTCAGCAACCAAACGAACAAGTAAATAATTTGTCGTAACCAGCAATGAAGCAAATGTTAAGTCAGCCGTAACATGAATGCTATTTCAGTAATTAAAAAAAGAAAAAAACGGCTGCCAAATTCAGCCGTTTAATGTCGTAACTCAAATCGAAAATATTTAACTCAGCCGTAACGTTGATAAGTCAGCTGTCAAAGCATGCTATTGTAGTAATTAATCTTTTGCAAATAAATCAGCCGTAATTGGACCGAGTTTTCATTAAAAACGTAAGTCAGCCGTGAAGAAGAGATAACTCAGCCAACCGGAGAAAGTTAATTCAGCTGGGTCGACACAATAACTCAGCAAAATATTGACAACTCAACCATCGGCCTATTAGTCAGCCATAACATTTGGCTGGGTTATGCTAATAAGTTAGCCGCTGTCCCATAACTCAGACAGATTTCAATAAGTTAGCCGAAACCTTAGGCTGAGTTATACTTGTAAGTCAGCCGTTCGCTCATAACTCAGCCATTTTCCTTAAATCAGCTGCAACATACCGTAACTCCGCCGTCATTGCCGTTGAAGCGTTCTACGGCTGAGTTCATTAATACATGTCAGCGATTGCTGATGTGGCAGCGCGTTTTTTTCTGATGTGGCATTAAATAGTAATGACATTCCTTGTAATTACGTTTTTTCCTATAACATGTAACAGGGGCACGCTGGGTATGAAAAATATGGGCAAAATATGAGAGTAATAAAAAAAAGTTTTATATCATTCTCGTTATATCAACTAATTTGTATACCATATGAGTAAATCTCCCAAATAATATTAAAAAAAAAATCGGGGAATGCCTTCTCTAGGCGGTTTTTTTGACGATTTCCAAACGGTTACTCACCGTTTCTGCTTTGCCATTTTGGCCATTATCTACGGCGGCGGTTTGCAGCAGTTTCCTCTCCCTCAACTCCCGGCGGTTATCTCCACTCAGGACATGATCCTCTGTGATGACAGTTCCCTCGATCTGCTTCGATTTCTCTATAAAAGAAGAGATTTGCTTCGGGCTAATTCACTTGTTGAATTATACAATCCTTTCACCAAAGACACAAAATTACTCTTCAATTTCACTCAATGGCTGATAATCTTCGCCGTGCTGTCCAAAACCTTGAATTGGGTGCCGATGACGAACCGGTGGCTCTTCCGCCGGATGTGGTTGAACAAGTGGCTGCCGCGAATCAATTCATGTTGATTGGGAGACCACTGCCACTGATGCCTCGCCGACAAAATTTACGCTCAATCGTTGCTTCGCTGCCTCGCAGTTGGGGTCTCGTGGGTCGTGTTCATGGCCATATTCTGGATGGTCAACGATTCGAATTCGTCTTCCCAACAGAAGAATCCATGGAGAATGTTCTCCTCCGTGGACCGTGGGCATTTGCTGACCGTATGCTGGTTCTTCAACGATGAACTCCTCTCGTGAATCCACTGTTACTTGAATTCATTCCTTTTTGGATTCAAATTCGTGGCATTCCATTGCAGTTTCTTACTGAGAATGTGGTGGCACACATTGGTCGTGCGATGGGGCAATTGATGGACATTGATTTCAATGTTGAAGTCTCGACAAGGGTGGAATATGTTCGTGTTCGATTGAATTGGGATGTGGCGCAGCCTCTTAGGTTCCAACGCAATTTTCAGTTCTCAGCCGGTGTCAATACCTTGCTCTGATTCCGGTATGAGAGATTGAGGGGATTTTGTGAGGTTTGTGGGATGTTGACTCATGATTCAGGGAATTGTCTCATCCAGAATGGTGGTATGGGAGACGATGATGATGATTCGGATGACTCTGATGGAGACGATGCCAATAATGAAGGCAATCCTGGTGTTCGCTTGGAAGAGATACCAGATGGGGTTGTTAACAATGGCCCGGTTATGGCAGGTGGTATCCCTGGTCCTTACCCAGTGGATGTGTATGAGTATCTGGATGTTATGGAAGCCTTCCCTCCAATTGCTGATGATGATGATGAGGCTCCACCAAATCTGCTAGCAATCACCTCGTGACTCTCTGCAGACACCAATGGTAACTTGCAAGGATCCCGCAAGAGAAAATCAGAACATCAAGACTTGAATGAGCAGAGCAAGGTGACAATCCGTGAACAGGGAGAAAGGAACAACTCCGCGACTCTACCTCCGACCAGTGCAGAGGCGCGGTGGGCCCGAATCCACCAAATCCTCCATGACTACAGCCTACTGGAACTGCCAGGGAATCGACAATGACCCTACAGTTCGACGCCTAAAGGAAATTCAGAGAATGTTTTTCCCGGACATAATTTGCCTTTTGGAGACAAAACAACAGGATGATGTGATCAGGGATCTCACTGCCGAATTAGGTTTTCATAATTGTATCACAGTTCCACCACGTGGTATGAGTGGTGGGATAGCTTTGCTTTGGAAGAATTCAGTTGCTGTTTCTGTTGTTTATCAATCCACCAATCTTGTAGATTGTCAAGTTGTTATTAATGGAAGTTCCTTCTACTGTTCCTTTGTGTATGGCCATCCTTATCCCAGTTCTCGAAATTACCTTTGGGAAAGACTTGAGAGAATGGCTACAACAAGAATAGAACCTTGGTTTATCATGGGAGACTTCAATGAGATTAAAAACAACTCAGAAAAGCGTGGTGGGCCTTTGAGACCAGAGAATTCTTTCCTGGATTTTAGAAGAATGATCTCTACATGTGATTTTCAGGATCTGAAGACTATAGGAGATCGCTTTTCTTGGGCTGGGAAAAGATATACCCATGATATACGCTGCTGTTTAGACAGATCTATGGCGAACTCAGAATGGCTTTCAATGTTCCCAACCGCTGTAACAGAGTATTTACCTTTTGAGGAGTCTGATCATAGACCATTGGTGATGAGCCTTTCTCCATTAAAAGTAAGTCATCATCGCCAATTTTACTATGATAAGAGATTGTTTGTCAAGGATGGGTTCCGAGAGATGGTTAATGAAGCTTGGTCTGCTCCTGATTCTGAAAATTGTTCTATAAGTACACGATTGCAGAGTTGTAGGCGTTCTATCACTGCTTCGAAACATCAGAACATTCCGAGTGCTACACACAACATACAGAGGTTACAAGCCAAACTTGATACTGCTATGTCTTCTGGTCGGCTTGATGCACCATAAATTTCCCGGATTAGGGCTGAGCTTCATCAAGCCTATGATGCTGAAGAACAGTTTTGGAAAATCAAAAGCAGAAATTCCTGGTTAAATTTTGGGGATCGTAATACCCGATTTTTCTATGCTTCTGCAAAAACTCGGGTTGCTAAAAATCGGATTGTTGCTATTCACGATGAAGATGGAGCAGTGCAGAGAGGAGATGGAAATATAGGGAAAGTAGCAACCTCATATTTCAATAATATTTTTCAGAGTACAAGGCAGGCAGGCATGAAATATTCATCAGTGTTTTCAGGTCTAGTACCTAAGGTCACTGCTGCAATAAATGATGATTTAACTCGGCAAATTACAGAAGTAGAAGTTTTTGAAGCTATACAATCCATTGGGGCTGACAAAGCTCCAGGACCTGATGGGATCACTGCTGCCTTCTACCAACAATTTTGGCCAGATATAAAAAATAGTCTTCTGCAATAGATTCAACAGTTCTTTGATACATGAGTTTTCAAGGGATCAATAAATCATACAAACATTTGTTTGATACCTAAGATTGATAATCCTCAGGTTATGTCGGATTTCAGACCAATTGCTCTATGCAATGTCAGCTACAAGATCATTTCAAAGATATTGGTGAATCGTCTAAAGAAACATCTAGCTAGCATTGTCACAGAAAATCAAGCAGCCTTCATTCCTGGTAGGAACATCCAAGATAATGTTCTTATTGCTCATGAGTTGCTGCATTCACTTAAAGTTCGAAAGGTATGGGTTGGTTGGATTATGCGTTGTGTGGAGTCAGTCACCTTCTCTACTCTAATCAATGGAAATCCAAGAGGTTTGATTCATCCTTCCAGAGGTATACGGCAAGGTGATCCTTTGTCGCCGTATTTATTTATTCTCTGCGCAGATATACTTAGTCATATGTTTAAGCAAGCTGAAGCAAGTTCTGCAGTTAAAGGAATTAAGATTAGTACTACTGGGCCTTGGATAAATCACCTTTTGTTTGCTGATGATTCCTTGTTCTTCTGCCATGCTGGTATAAGAACAGGTAGAAAGGTCATGTCAATCCTTCAAGAATATGAGAGAGTATCAGGACAAGCTATCAATTTACGGAAGTCGGCAATAACTTTTGGTTCTCGAGTGGCAGGGCCCCGTAAAACTCAGTTAAGAAGGATACTAAATATCCATAATGATGGCGGTGGTGGGAAATATCTAGGTCTGCCTGAGCAGTTTGGAAGAAAGAAAAAAGAAATGTTTGAATATGTGTTAGAGAAAGTAAAAGCAAGAACAAGTGGCTGGAGCAGGAGGTTCTTGTCAGAAGCAGGGAAGGAAATTTTGATAAAAACAGTTGCAATGGCACTTCCGGTTTATACTATGAACTATTTTAAGTTGCCAAAAGGTATTTGTGAAGATATCAATGTTATTTTGGCAAAGTATTGGTGGAGTAAAGGACTAGATTCGAGGAATATGCATTGGTTGTCATGGAAACGGCTTAGTCTACCTAAGAAAGAAGGAGGCCTTGGTTTTAAAGATTTGGAAATGTTTAATATTGCACTGCTTGGCAAACAAGCTTGGCGTATTCTTCAGACACCAAATAGTCTTCTATCACGTCTCCTTCAGGGAAGATATTTTCCAACAACCAATCTTTTTAATGCTACTTTGGGTAAACAACCATCATTTGCTTGGCGTTCTATTTTAGAAGGTAGAGATTTGCTAAAGAAAGGAATGAGATATACTATTGGAGATGGTGAGTCTACCAATATTTGGCTTGACCCGTGGCTTCCAACAGACCCTCCAAGACCTCCAAGACAGAGAGATGCAACACAAACACCAAGGATTCAGAAGGTACGAGATCTATTCTTTAGATCCTCACGATCATGGAATTTGGAAACTCTAAGAGCTGAAATTGTGGATGATGATGTTGAGATTATACGGCAATTACACTTAAGCAGAGTAATGGGGCCAGATTTGCTTGGTTGGCATTATACAGAATCTAGGTTATATACAGTCAAATCAGGTTATTGGTTTGCTATTCATACTGCTGACAATCGTTTTGATTTCCAACCACCGGAGGGTTCACCTGAATTTAAGACTGCGATTTGGAAAATCAATACAGCACCAAAGCTTCGCCATTTTCTTTGGAGATGACTTTCTAACACTTTGGCAATTGGTTCGACTCTGTATAGACGCATAATTATTTCCAACTCTACATGTAAGCGGTGCTGTATGAAGGCTTAAACAGTAGATCATCTCTTTTTCACATGTCCTCATGCCCAGTTTATATGGAGAGCTTCACAAATACCTTCGGCAACACTTATTGATACAAATCAGTCCTTTGACACCAAGTTTAGGTTTCTGTTGGAGGTTATCAATAATCGAGCTTTGGCACCAGAGATAAGACAACTTCCTATATGGATCCTTTGGCGTCTCTGGAAGAGTAGGAATTTACTGGTTTATCAACATCAGGCCACGGTTTGGTCTCAAGATCTCAAACAAGCTATCTATGATGCTGGAGAATGGGCTATTATGTTGCAGGTTCCACAACCTTTGAATAATCAAGAAAGCTTATCTCACCAACCATGGAGAAGTCCACCACTGGATTATGTGAAGTGCAATTATGATTGTCACAAACCAATGGGACAAAATCAAACAAAGGCAGCATGGATTTTTCGTGATCATGATGGATTTTATCTTGGTGCAGGCCTCAGTCAATCACAGTCTATACTTTCTCCTCTTGAAGCAGAATTACAAGCATTGCTTATGTCTATGTAACACGCATGGAGTAAAGGGTTTAGGAAAGTTCTATTTGAAGGAGACAATAAGACAGTTCATGAGCTTGTTCTTGGTGAAAGACTACATTTCAGTGCCAATAATTGGATCAGAGACATTAAGAATTGGCAAATGAAATTCAAATGTGCAAAGACTAGCTGGATTTCTCGCAATGGCAACCAAGCTGCAGACTGTCTCGCAAGACAGATTCTTCCTCTTAATTGTGATTTTCAAGTCTTCAATTATGTTCCTGCTTGTATAATTAACTCTCTCCATGTAGACCATATGATTTAATCAATGCAATCTTAGTGTTAAAAAAAAAATTAAAAAAAAAAAAGTAAAAGAGATGGTATTAGAAAATAATTTTATTGAAAACATCATATTTCTGTTTCTTCCCAACTTTCTCTTATCTTTCACCTTTCACACCAAAACGGTAAAATTTTTATTTTAATTTATTTTATTATTTTTCCATATACGTTTTCTTCATCTATTTTATTTTATATATCATTTGTTTTCTTATTTTTATTTTAAAAGATAATCAAATTATATTACAAATGTAAATATTTATTTTCTCTATCTTTTGAGATCTATATCATCTATTTAATTACTTTTAAGATTTGTACACTAAACCACTTTGTACACGTTGACATTTACATGTACACAAAAATTATTTTAGTGAGATTTTTTTTTGTCACTTAAGACTATTTTTAAAATAAATTTATAACTAAATAAAAATTTTAAAATAAATTTCTAGCCAAATTTATAACTAAAATAAAAATTGTAATTAAATTGTTTAAATTAGTTTTGTTAAATCCAATTTTTTAGAAAAACAAATTGGACTAAATCCAATTATTTGGGTCCAATCCAATAAAACTAAACCCAACCCTAATCTCCCAAACCCCTAATGCCATCTTCTTCGTTGCTTTTGCTTCTCTTAGTGCAGCCAAAGTCTCACTCGTCTTCTTCTTACTTCGCACCACAACAGGCTCTCAGAATCGCCGCCGACCCAACCCGCATTTTCCTCTAGCTTTCGCACCGCCTCTCGTTATCTCTCCCACCGGTTTGTCTTCTCACTCCTTTACTTTGTTCAGTTGTTTGCTTCTACCCTAGGGTTTTGGTTTAAAACGAAACTATCTTAAGTTTCCGGTTGATTCTAGCTTTGCTTGGTACTCTCTCAGACACTTTGGTGACAAAACACTGACGAAAACCTATTACTTTGTCTGAACGGCCCCGTTAATTGAACTATACTAAGCTGTAATTCTCCGTCTCTTGTTTCTTATCTTCTTTGCTCATAATTTTGGAGTTACCGGTGTAACATTTGTTCAATGATCTATTTTTGTTTCAGAAAATCTTGTGTTAGTTTGATGTCTTTGATCTCTATTGATTTGAAAGCTTTACAGATTTTGGGACTATTAGGGGCTAATAGGTTTCAGATTTGCTACAGTAAACCCAGATAGATAGATTCTGTGGTGATTTGACTACTTTTGAGTTTAATTGCTTTACTTATTAAGCATCTTTAATGGAGTTCCATTTCGAAATGGGGGAGGAATCAGAAAATCGTCATCTGATTTCTCAGCAATTAGATTTTTGAAGCTTTGTGCATATTAAAGCCATAAGTTTCGACCAATTCCAGTATTTGGGTTATCTCGTTGTGGCTAGATTGGTATAATTTTCTCGTTAAAAGCTTCAGACAGATTCTTGGGTTTATGAGCTGAGATGAGAGAACCAGAGACTTATAAAATTCGGATAATTAGAATTTTCTACGGTTCTTAAGCTAGTGAATGTGTCAATACTATATAGCTGTTTAGTTTTGATAAGATTCAATCCGATTTTCGAAAGATCCAATCTTTGCAATAGCTTTGGATTTTGGTCTTCCTCCATTTCTCAAACTTTACTTAAGAAATTGTCTGTGGACTGCATCTGATATTAAACTTTACTTAAGAAATTGTCTCAAACTTTACTTAAGAAATACTATATAGCTGTTTTTGTTGTGTTTGTTTGTCGCATTGAGTTTCAATTGAAAAAGAAATTGAGATTGAGATTATCTGAGGATTTTTATTGAGTATTCAAAGGGTTAGTCTCTGAACATTTAGTTAGTTTCTCTTTTATTTGCAGGCTTTATCTTCTGTCAAGTTCTGAACAAGGATCATGGAGGATATCACAAAACCGGACCTTGTCGGAAGAATAAAGATGTGAGTTATGCTTATCCCTTCATGATGAAGATTGCAAAGACAGTTATCTTTTTTAGTCCAAAAAGAAAAAAACAACTTGTGTGTTTAGATATGCCTCATGTTATTAACTGGTCTCGTTTTTCTTATTGTAATTGTCTCAGAGAAGCTCCACAGCTAGCATCCGAGTTGAAAGCAATGAAGAATGGCCTAGATGTGGTTAGGACCAAAGTGGAGGCTCTCACTGCTAAGGTAAAAAGTCTGGTTTTACAATTTTTTAGCATATTTTTGGAATCTACTTTATTTACATTTTTTTTATCGTCTATAACCCGTGTAGTTTCAATTTGGTATAAGTAGCATTGATGACTTTAATGTTAAAGACCAAACTGTTTTCTCCTCCTTAAGGATTTATCCATATTATTGTCTGTGGACTGCATCTGCTATTACTATTCACAGACACAATGGCTTTTTCTTCCTGACTTTCTTAGTCTTTCAAATCGTAGGTAAAAGAAAACAGTTTTCCGACAGCAGATGGGATAAGTTATCTCGAGGCCAAGCATCTGCTACTTCTAAGTTATTGCCAGTGTGTTGTATATTATTTGCTAAGGAAGGCAAAAGGGTTATCTATTGATGGTCATCCTGTTGTAAGGAGCCTTGTAGAGATACGAATGTTTCTGGAAAAGGTTTGCATCTTTGTCTCTTTCCACTATACCAGCCAACAAAGACATAGAGTAATAGTTTAGCTCATTTTCCTTTTGTGTAGATTCGTCCGATAGACAAAAAACTTCAGTACCAGATTCAGAAGCTCACAACAGCCGGTGGGTCTGTGGCAGATCTAGCTCATTCCGAGGAAAAAGGATCTGGTGCATCCCAAAAATCTGAAGATCTTTCAAATTATAAGCCGAAACCAGATTTACTTGCTGACAAAACTGAGGATAACCAAGAGGTAAACCTTACTATCCCCCTACACTCGTGACTGAATATGTTGCATGTTCATTAACCGTTGGCCTGTGTAAATGTAGGATGGCGTTTATCGACCCCCGAAATTTGCTCCTATGTCTATGGATGATAAGACATCAAGACAGGAAAGAGATGCTGCCAGAAAAGAGAAACACTTTTTAAGACGAGTCACTGAAGATACATACATGAAAGATGTGTTGGACGAGCTCGAGGACAAGCCTGAAGAGGTGAGTGGGAAAGAAATTACTTTGCAGTTGATATGTGTAGCGATAAATTTGATGTTTGTACTAAATGAATGAATAAAATAAACAGATCAGAGACTTTTATGGTGCTGAGAGCAGAGATCAGAAGAAGTTCATAACACAGTATGAAAGGCAACAAAAGGCAGAAGAAGAGCTCTTTACCCGAGCACCTCGAACCAAAGAGGATAAGAAAAGAGAGAAGCGCTTGAAATCAAGCAGCGGGTACGTTTTTGCTTTGGTTGGAAGCTGAAGTATCTGATGTTTAAATTGGTGGTCCTTTATGTGATGATATGCACTCATGTTCAACTAAATCAGGTTGCTTGGACTAACCGAGAATTTTTACGATGAAATCAAGTTCTTGGATAAGGATGGTGAACAGCCAGCAAGCTTTGGCCGTAAAAGGGGAGGAAAATTCAAGAAAAGAAAGGTAAATCATTTTTACTTACTGTTGTATCAGTTATTTTGTTTCAATTTCTTCTGTGTTTGACAATGTACTGTTCATTTTTCGCAGACAAGGCACTGACTGGTTCCTTTTTGCTGCTTCACTGCACCAATTTTGTTGCCAAGAAAAGATCCAGATTTTTTATTTGCTTTTATGATTTTATTAATCTTGTTAATGTTGAAAGTAGTGAATGTGAGAACACAGAACTTATAACTCTATAAGATATGTGTATGTAAAATATAACTTACAAACAGATCTGCGAGTTTTTAACATACAAAAAAAATATTCTTTTTTCGAGTTTTTCCTGTTCTTTATTTTCTATATACCAGTGATTATTCAGATAAATATTTTTATATATAAACTTTTTCACTATAGAATGTTTTCCGATTAATAGTATAGACTAGTGTATGGTCACGGGTGAATTTTTTTTGTATGGTTGATATATAGTGTGTTGGCAAGTTAGTTTTAGTTTGTTGATATTTTCTGTTTTAGTTTGTAGATTTTTTTTTTTTTTTGATACGCTGCAGTGTCTTGTGTTTTATTTTTGTATAGTGTTTGTTGGTGTGACCAAATTTCTGTCCCGCTTCCGTTCCCGTCAAATCCTTTCTAAATTTCCGATCCCGTCCCGTCCCATCCCATCTTGTTCCCGTCACAAATTTTTACTGGAATCTAAACAGAATCTCTTTTTCGATTTCCAAATTTATGTCCTGTTTCTGTTCCGGTAAAATCTCGTCCTAAATTCTCGGTCCTTTTCCATCCCGTTCCAGTTCTGGATTTTAACTGGAACATAAATGGAACGTTTTTTATTTCCAAAATTCTGTCTTGTTTACGTAAAATCATGTCCTAAATTCTCGATTCTGTCCCATTCCATCTCCTTCCCATCCCAGATTTTAACTGGGACATAAATGAAATTTTTTTTTTCGATTTCTAAATTTTTGTCTTGTCTCTGTTCCCGTAAAATCCCGTCCTAAATTTCCTGTCCTGTCCTATCCCATCCCGGATTATAACTGGGAGATAAATGGAACCTCTTTTCGATTTTCAAATTTCTATCTCATTTATGTTCCCGTAAAATCACGTCCTAAATTTCAGATCCTGTCCTAGATTTTAACTGAGACATAAATGAAACATCTTTTTTTATTTCCAAATTTCTGTCCCATTTCCGTTCTCGTAAAATCTCGTCCTAAATTCCCCGTCTCGTCCCATCCCGTTCCCGTCCCGAATTTTAATTGGAACATAAATGAAACCTCTTTTTCGAAAATTTTCCCATCCCGTCCCGAACTGGGACATAAATGGAACCTCTTTTTCGATTTCCAAATTTTCGTTCCATTTCCGTTCCCGTAAAATCCCGTCCTAAATCTATGATCCCGTCCCATCCTGTTCTCATCCCGGATTTTAACTAAGACATAAATGTAACATCTTTATCGATTTCCAATTTCCGTCCCGTTTCCGTTCCCGTAAAATCTCGTTTTAAATTCTCGATCCCGTGCCATCCCGTTCCCGTTCCGGATTTTAACTTGGACATAAATGAACCTATTTGTTCTCATCTTGGATTTTAATCGGGACATAAATTAAATCTCTTTTTCGATTTCCAAATTTTTGTTCTCATTCCCGTAAAATCCCGTTTGTACACCCTGATGCGAGAGATTTTTGAAGATCAATTAAAATATTTTAACATAATAGATTTCAATTTGACAAAACACAATTGCATTTGAGGAATATAAAGTCGACTAAAACAGTTTCATCTAGGATTTATGTTTTATTTATTTTATTTTTTTTGGTCGGAACCATCTAAGATTTATATAATGTTAGTATGATTTCTTTTAAAATTAAATTATACATTATTGTTTTTAAGATTCAATTATACGTTATTTCTTTAAGAATCTAAACAACTCAAGGTTTTACATATATAGATTTTGTTACAGTTTTGTAAGGGTTGTTAAGGTTTAAGTTTAGAATATCTTGTAGGATTAGAATATGACCCTTTCTCTGATTCCTGATTTGCCATGATCCTTTCTCTGATTCCTGATTTGTCAAAATGTATTCAGACACTAATTCAGTTCATAAAACCAGCTTTATTATCTTGGGGATAAAAAATTACATAACATATATATACTTTTTAAGGTATAATATATATATATATATATGCCTATTTTAGAACAATTTTAAACCTCAAAAATTACAATTAAAAAAACGGATTACAATAGAAAAAGAGATAATAATCACAAACAACAAAAGAAGAAAAATGAAAAAACGTCACTTCTTGAATATTTGCATCATTGACAAACAGTTTCTTGAATAATAATTCCATTTTCCAAACATACGGTATAAACTCCAAAAAATGTTCATCATCCTCACTTAGAACATTTTGTATATATTCACTTCCCAGTGTTGTAGTTGGCCATTTAATCGGACGTTGAGTTTGCGAAAGAAGGTGTCGTCCTAGAAAGTAAATTCTCAGATTGATAGTTGACATCAAGAGAACAATATCCACGTCTGATTATAAGGTCCTTGTTCTTTTTCTATTTCTCCTTTCTTTTATTTTTTCACTTTCGTGAACAACTTGATCCATAGTTAAAGAATCTAAATCAGTCTTGGTACGGATCCCTCACTCCTAGCTTTCTTTGATGAGTCGATCAGAACCTGTTGAGAACACAATTACATCACCAAATGTTTCAGGGGATTGACAGACCTGTGAATTTCTATCGACTCAAAAACCCTTAATTTTTAGGATTTCAAAACCCAACGAAATTTAGAAAAAAAAAGTTTAGATGTTTCAAAACCCGAAAAGAAAATAAAAATTGAGAAAGAAGAAAAGATCTGGAAAAGCTCAGAACTTCTTAGAGGGTTGTGAAATACTGTCAGCGATGAATAATCATCTCAGGCACAAGATGTTTTCATCACATCAGATCTATTAAATTTGTAGACACAAATAAAAAACAGAGCTAAACAAAACCAAAGAAGATGAGAATACACTATTTATCGTACACAAAAATGGATCCATTCAGAAACAAAGCAAAAATCTCATCTGAAAACTGGGTCATTCTGTGGAGAAAAAAAGTTGAGGTAGGCGACAAAGAGAGAGGCGAGAGATAGAGTATTTAAAATTAGGGTAAAAAAAGGGATCCGCGTGCAATCTACTCCTAAACTCATCAGAAACTTGACTAAAACTACCCGATGGTGTACAACTATTATGAATACTAACCAAAGAAAAAGAATCAAACACAGAGAGATAAGAAGTATGGTTTCCTTTAGAGCCGCATGAAACCCAGAGAGATTCGGGAGAGATGAGAGGAAATTTTTTTTTAGGTTTTATCAAATCAACGGCCAGGATCAATCCCCTCTAAAGGGGAATCATCCCATATACTCCTAAAAGATTTTAGGAAAGCTGAGATACCCTTAGTTTTAATTGAATTTCGTTTTGAATCTATATAAGTAATTGGGAAGTACATCTTTGATTTTTGGTCAAAAATATCCATGGGTTTATGAAATATTACATTATATCGTGGAGGGTAAAAACGTCTTTAGCACTCGGATTTGGATACGGATCGAAAGATCCGCGTGTTTTTTTTTCGGATCCTATATAAATGAATTAGGCTCATAATTAACACGTTTAATCCTTTCTCAGAGCCGTCAAAAAAAAAAAAAAAGACCTTTCCCAGCTCAGTACCCTAAATGTTGCGACTCATTCGTCTGAGATTTTCAAGGCGTTGTAGAACATCGAGCCGTCGGGTGTAGGGTTTATCAAGAGAAGAATAAGACGACGAAGAGGACCAATCAACCATGGTGAAGTGGTTAAGGTAAATCGAATTTCTATTCCTTCTAATTCTGATTTCGTCAAAGGTCATCCGAAAATTTATTGTTTCCGAGATAAAACCATGAATCGCCGCCGATTGTAAATCCATTTAGCGTCGGATTTGATGTTTTTGCTGATTCGTACTTCTTTGCTCATATTTAGATTGTCTCATCTTGGTGGCTACTTTAACATACCAAAATTGTTTGCTCGAGAACATTTTCTCTAATATTAGTGTTGGAAGTTTTAAGTGGGCCTTAAGTTCTAACTCATCAAAGAGACAACAAACCATCTAAGTCTCAAGACGACGAGAGTGATGAAGGTAATGTTCAGGTTACCTTGTGATTTCCTAATTTCTTATATGAATGCTTCATGTTAATGATTGAATATATATACATGTAGGGAATAGCGATCTTGATGAGACGCAAGAACATGGAAATAACAATTCTCCAAAGGAAAACAATAATGCCAAAAGGTTAAAAAATTGTTTATAGAAGCTTTATTATGTAGTTCTTTATGTTAAAAGTAGAAGGCTAACATATGCTAGAGGCGAAGATTTTGAAGATTTGAAGATTTTCAGACGAGGCCATATCCTCTGGTTTTGATATTATTTTAACTTTTGCTGGTATTTTAATGTGAGACAGGGATTTGTCAAGCCATTGCTCGAAGAGAAAGGGAAAGAATATTTCAGCAAGGTAAATAAGCTGTACGGCTGTCCTGAATCTTCTCTCTGAATTTTTTCTCTTTCACTGCTTTCTAGCATAAGAGTTTGGCTACTGTAGTACTGTGTTTTCTAAAAGTCCTTTTTGGTGGATTTTGCTGTTTTATTTCTCAACTTAAGCTCAGCAAGTTGACAATGCTTAGTTTGATATACTTCAAAACTGTGAAATAAATTTACTTTAAGCAAAAGAGAATTTCATAATTTCAGAGTTTACTTTAGACTTCTCATGGTTTAATGGCTTTCGTTGCACATTTGCTCTTTATGAGCCATGTCCCCTCATACCCTTGAAATTTTGCAGATACATTTCATGAGGTCAGAAGTAAAAAGGAGAAAAGGAAGGAGGCAAGTGTTCTTTTTGTTATGAATCCTTTATCTGCTAATAAGGTATGCTACAGACTTTAGTTTCCTATGCTAATAGACAATCTACATCTATTTGGATCACTTCTTATTTTTGTTATCCAAATCCACATTTTCTGTAATTATTTGATTTCATCTGATAATTGATATTTGCAGAAACCTATTGTTCCTGTTAACTTTGACAAAGCAATCAAAAAGGTACTACTATATTTTTTTCTTTTGCCTTTTATAAGCATCAAAACATGTATGGTCCAACTAATTTGTTAAATCATTTTACTTATGGGGTTTCCCTGTCCTTGCAATTAGTTTGGGGCTTAGCACATATTAGGCAACGTGAATGAGAAGTTGGAGAAGCTTGGAGGAGATGTAGTACTCGGGGAAAGAAAATGTCACAGCTTTTGGATCAAGCCAACAGTGACTCTGTATGCCCTTCTCTACCTATATAACCACAACTATTGTTCTTCTCCTTTTTCTCCCTTTATTGTTTTGTGATTTTCTTATCAGTTTTTGTTTTGTTCATGGGTTTCAGATTTTTGAAGATGGATGGAGGAATCTACATCCATCTTCTTCCACATCATCCAAATACAGTTTCACTCTTAATGAAGCATGAATCAATTCCTTTTCGTTTGTTTTCGTCTAGCATCAATGGCTTGATTTCTGAATGGGATCTTTTCGATTTAAAGCAGAAGGTTTAACATCTCTCAGTTTCAATCATGCAATTTACATTCAGACTGATATTTAGTTTTTTTTTGTGAATTTTTATGTTATACAGATTGTGCTGAGACATACTATAGATCATTGCCTAGGGCTGTGGTGAGACATCTCCACCACCGATATTATAATGATAAGTCCAGATGCAAAGAGGATCTTTTCGGGTAGTAGCGATGGGTGAGTTTGTTAGATTTCAATAAACATCCATTTTTACTTGCAGAGATCTTAATAAGTTATTCTGAGTAAATTTTTCTTCTTTCGCAATAATCATTTGTAGGATGATAAGATGCTGGGATGCTAACTTGTGTCATGAGGTGTATCGAGTTACAGTTGGTCTTGGACTGGGAAGTAGTTCTGAGATATGTGTTTGGTCACTTCTTTCGAGATTGACAAGATACTAGCAAGTGAAATTTCAGCTTTAGCCATGAGATCAGCTCTGAAGGAAGCAGCGAGATTGGGTTTCCGACGGGTCGAAGTGGAATCTGACTCTTTGCATTTGATCAAAACAATTTCATCCGGAACGACTATTGCTGAAATCTATGGAGTTCTTGCCGACATCGTCTCTTCCATCTCATTTAATTTTATTCCTAGAGAGTTTAAGATGAAGCCATCGGGTATGATCATATTGAATCTCTAGGAAAGATGAAATCATGAAAGCCATAGGGAAGAAACTAGATCGCTACAGAAACCCTTGGCTGGAACTGAAAATTCATTATGATCAAAACAAAAGGAAAGCTGTACAATAAAGAGTGCGATTCATGGTCCGTTTTTTTTTTTTTCGTTTCCTTTCACATTTTTGTTTCACTAAATCTATTATGACTCTTTGATTGTTGGGAGTGTTTTCGATACTATTCAAATCTCTTAAGTCTTAATTATGAGCGATTTTTCAAATATTTTGTTAGTATGGTTTATGAATCACCCAAATTTCTAAAGTGTAAAATTGACTTATTTTCAATAGATTTTGATCTGAACATTTAATCTACTATTAATTCAATAGAAAAATATGATAATAGTTAAAGAAATGACAAATCAAATCTAAAATGTTTAGAATTTTGTTAATAAATAAAAATTAAATATACTTTCTTCTTATACAATATCTTTTCAAATAAATTTAAATAAAAAGGCCTTAAATATTATGAGACGGGTTATATAGCGGGATGGACTGAACGGAAATCGAAACCGAAACCGAAATCAGTTTAGTATTTATAACCAAACGGGTTTTTGGAAGAAAACGAAACCAAACTGAATCATCTAATTACTGTTTTGATGAAGTATTTTAGATACATTTAGGTAAAAATAATTGATGTTTTATTTTTTTTCCGGGTATTTCGAGTATTTTCGAATAATTCGGATAGATTTTAGATAAAAAAAAACTCAAACCGACCTGAACCCAAAAATATTTCGCATATTTTTTGGTTCTCAACACAAATAGTGGAACCGACCCGAACCCGAAATCGAACCGAATTTTAGAAATACCCGAATTGGTCATAAACCTCTCAACCCAAAAATCTGAAACCCGAATAAAACCGATCCGAACCCAAATGGGTACCCGAATGTCCAGACCTACCACACTATGTGATGACTATATACAAAGAAAATTCAACCCGTGCTGTAGCACGGGCTATATATTAGTTATTTTAATTGCTGAAAATTAGTATATTACAAAAAAACCAAAGTAACTTATAGAAATTACAAACAATACCTGGGTTTTATCCACCCACCCACCCATACCTGGATCTAAGTCGGATCTTCTTTAATTAAAAGGGAAAAAAACAAGAAAACAAATCCCTAAAATTCGGGGATTCATCCCAAATGCTCTTTTTGATATAAAGCCAATCCACTATACTCTTCTCAAATCTCACTACCCTTTTTTCATTTGAGTGTAATTGAAAGTACAGTCTTACCCCTCTACCTATTATATGATTTAATTGTTATTTCGAAATAAAAAAAAACCAGAAAAAACGAAAAACAAAAAAATCTTCAACGAGCTCCATCATCACCGCCGCTGTCGAACTCCATCATCACCGCCGCCGCCGTCGAGCTCCATCATCGCCGCCGCCGCCGCCGTCGTTGAGCTCCTTCATCGAGCATCCGTCGTCGATCTCGTTTCTTCCTCCGTCGAGCTCCACCGTCGATCTTGTTTCTTCCTCCGTTGAGCTCCGTCGTCGAGCTCCGCCACCGAACTCTCCATCGCTACCCTTTTTTTCGCCTTCCTCAAATTGCATCGACCTGCAAAGATCTATTCTTCAACCTAAAAGTAGTTGATTTTGGTTTCAAATTGAGAAATTGAATTGGATTTTATTATGCACATTATGATTTTAAATTGTTAACAAATGAAGGAACTGATTTTATGCTCATATTACGGGCCACTTTTGAAGCCCTTCCCGATATCCAAATTCATCGATTTTGGTGTCTATAGAAAGCTTGAAGAGTCTAGTTTCACCTCCAACTAGAATTTCTCAATTCCGATCAGCAAATCTGAAGTTATGAAGAAAACACTGAATACATATCCCGTAAACGCGAGAAGAACTAAGCTGAAGAGATTGTCTCCTATCATCCGCGATTTACAAGTCCAAGTCCAACGGTTTATTCTCCTAATAAACAAGGTCTGAAGCTTACTAAATCATGAAGAGCTCATTGCCAAAGTCTAACAACAGTGATGAACAACTCAACGTAAGCAGAAACAACGACGCCGATGAACAACACTTGAAGAATGACGGTGATGAACAACGATATCTGAAACAATCTCAAGAAGAAGTATAAGTAAATAAAACTCATTCATTATTTGTGTGATAACAAAGATTAATGCCAAAATTAATGTATTTGTGTCTCATATATGTTTTTGTACAACTTGGTAAAACTTTATTTCGTAATGGTACAACTACGTTTTTATTTGATCTCATTTGTTTTGTACAACTTAGTAAAACTGATAATTGTAATGGTACAACTACGTAACAAGTTGAACATCCATAAAAGATTTTTTAAAGAAAACAAAAGATGTGTGTACTAGTAAATGTCAAAAGTAATGTTTAAATGTTTACTAAGAATGAAAATTTTAAAAATATATGAATTTTGGGTTGTTATGTAAAAAATCTAAACAAGTGTTTCATATACTTTTAAGGTCACTTTGTTAATAATAACCAAGATAGGATGACAAATTTATAAAATTGTAGGTTTTACACATATGAATGCATAAAAACTCATAATTATATGCTAATAGACTATAATCAATTGTAAAACTAAAAAGTATAATTTTAAGAGTGGGTAAAACTAAAAAAATGGAAAAATCCCAAAAGTACAACTATTTGCAATTTTTGTAAAACTGGAAACTGGGTAAAACTATGTGTAAAACACACAGTGTGAACGCACAGTGGACCCCACGCACAGTGTGAACGCACATATTGCATAACTATTAAATTTTTTTTTTTTTTTACTTTTTTCTAGCTGCACATGTGGTTTTATTTTTTTTGTCTCTATTGCAACAAACGGTTACAAATAAAATCTGACTAGTATTACATATATATACTAGTTATACTTTATATATACCAATATTATTTAAAACTCATATAAATTCAATTATGAGTGAGATTCATCATAACAAATAAATTACGAATCTCTTCGAAACCAATATGAATGGGTTTTATTTACTTGTACTTCTTCTTGAGATTGTCTCAGATATCGTTGTTCATCACCGTCATTCTTCAAGTGTTGTTCATCGTCGCCGTTGTTTCTACTTACGTTGGCTTGTTCATCGTCGTCGTTGCACTTTGGCAATAGGCTCTTCAAGATTTAGTAAGCTTCAGACCTTGGTTATTAGGAGAATAAACTGCTGGACTTGGACCTGTAAATCACGGATCATAGGAGACAAACTCCTCGGCTTAGTTCTTCTCGCGTATGCGGGATATGCTTTCAGTGTTTTCTTCATAACTTAAGATTGGTTGATCGGAATTAAGAAAATCCACTTGGAGGTGAAACTAGACTCTTCGAGCTTTCCATAGACACTAAACTAGTTGAATTTGGATATCGGAAAGGTCTTCAAAATTGGCCCGTAATCTGTGTGAAAACTGGTTTTCTTTCTATTTGGTTTTACGTAGTTATACTAGTTATCTCGCGTCTGCGGGATATGCTTTCAGTGTTTTCTTCATAGCTTAAGATTGGCTGATCGGAATTAAGAAATTCCAGTTGGAGGTGAAACTAAACTCTTCGATATTTCCATAGACTCCAAACTAGTTAAATTTGGATATCGGGAAGGTCTTCAAAAATGGGCTGTAATCTGAGCATAGAATCTGCAGGATATGCCTTCAGTATTTTCTTTATAACTTCAGATTGGCTGATTAGAATTGAGAAATTCCAGTTGGAGGTTAAAGTAGACTCTTCAAGGTTTCCATAGATAGCAAACGCGTTAAATTTGGATATTAGGAAGGTCTTCAAAATTGTCCCGTAATCTGAGCATAGAATCTGGGAGATATGCCTTCAGTAATTTCTTCTTAACTTCAGATTGGCTGATTAGAATTGAGAAATTCCAGTTGGAGGTGAAACTAGACTCTTCAAGCTTTCCATAGACACCAAACACGTTGAATTTGGATATCAGGAAGGTTTTCAAAAGTAGCCCGTAATCTGAGCATATAATATGTACCTAAAATGCTTTTCTTTCTTTTTAGTTTTACCTATTTATACTAGTTATACCCAAAAATTCAAATACGAACATAAACCCAAAATTCAACAAATTGTAATTCCAAAGCTTGTTTTTAGACCTGTTTTTTTTCATTGATGGAGTCCGAGTTGTCGCTTTTGAAAAGAAACCGTTATCGCAGTCGCAATCGTGGTGGGGGGAGACGAGAACTCGGGAGAGGGGGTTTGATTTTTAGGGATTTCATTTTGTGTTTTTCTCTTTTAATTAAAGAAGATCCGACTTAGATCCAATTGAATTATGGGTGGGTGGATAAAACCCAGGTATTGTTTGTAATTTCTCTAAGTTACTTTGGTTTTTTTGTAATATACTAATTTTCAGCAATTAAAATAATTCAAAACGAAATTCAATTAAAACCAAAGGTATCTCAGCTTTCCCAAAATCATTTAGGAGTATATGGGATGATTCCCCCTAAAATTCAAACACTCTCTCCCGACTTCTCCTCTCCCCATTGCGACATCGGTTTGATTTGAAAAGCTAGTGAAACTAGGAAAAAAGGAAAAACTAGGAGAGAAGGGAAGCAAAATTGGTGGAGAACTCGAAGTCGGTGTAAACGAAGATGGCACCAAAGACAAGAAACATGCAAAAGTGTATTGATCGCGAGAAAAATCAAGAGGATAAGGCGGAAGGGGAGCCGGTTCCACCTCTACAACCGCAAGAGCCGGTTGAGACGAACGAGGAAGTGTGTGTAGAAGCAGAGAACCCAAATCTGGTTCAAGCTTCCGCTATTGGTGATGACGGCGGCGGAGAAGTAGGTCACGAAGAGAAGGATGAGGAAGAGAAGGATGAGGAAGAGATGGAAGAAGAAGCGGATGTAGGAGAGAATGAAACAGGCCCAGAATCACATGAAAACGAAGTAAATGAGGAGCCAATCGACCCACGAATCGAGAACGAAACGGAAGGAAATGCGGGTGACGATGAAGGAAGTAGCCGGAGTTCGAGTCGTACAGTGAGTTAGCCAATCGACTCGCCAATCGACCGCCAAATGGAGTCGGAGGTAAGTAATGGATTAAATTCGAAATTCGTGTAGATTGAGGGAAAATAATTTTTGGGTTTTGAGTATTTGTGTTGGTCTTGGTTGAGATAATATGTTTTGTTGGTATAATGTCTTATATGTATTGGTTGAGACAATTTTGTGGTTAGTTTTAAAGGATTTGGTGTCGTGAAATTGCGTAAAACTTGGTAAAAATAAGGTGTTTTCGTAGTACTAGTAATACTGGTAATATTAAGTTGTTTATGTGAAATTGTTGCAGGAGGAGGAAGAGGAGATTGAAGCATTACAACCTCTGGGAATGTACTTTCCGCCAACAGAGTATACGAAGAAAAAAAAGATATCGACCCGGTGTTACATCAATCAAGTGAAGAAGACGTTTAAGGACCTAGAGCTTAATGCACGTGAGAAGAAATGGTTTGACGAGCATCCTCAATTCAAGCACATATTCCATATGCCTGATGACGATAACCACAAGGTTATGGGCATATGGTTGCTCCTTTTGAGAACCGCATGCATTGACAGAAAAAAGGAAGCTTGGTTTGTCGTGAATGGTGTTCCCATTCGCTACGGGATAAAGGAGCATGCATTGATCTCGGGATTAAACTGTAAGAACTATCCGCTTGGATATAAGGAGAAAGGCTCTTTAAGATTTGTGAGGAAGTATATTAGCCGTCCTGTTATTAGACTTCAAGATGTGAAAGAAGCGTTAGAGGATATGGTGCCATCAAGGAAAGGTAATGACGATAGGTTGAAGATGTTGGTTCTCTATTTCCTGGCAAGCATTATCAGAGGGCAGACCAAGTGTGGACAAGATGCTACAGGCGTGGAGCCAATATTACTAAGAGCGGTAGAAGATCTCACTTATTGTAAGACATTTCCTTGGGGAAGATTGTCTTTTGACCATATGCTTATGGAGATTGCCCACACAATGAGGCATTTTGGAGGGAAAGTGAAGGAAGGTGGTCCATGGCCCATTCCCGGATTCTGTCTTCCTCTTGAGGTAAGTGTTTTTTGTCATTGTTATTAGTTTTACCAACACTTGAAGTAACTAAAATTAAATTGTTGGATGTTGTGTAGCTTTTAGCGTTTGAAGCAATTCCGCAATTGAACAGTGCATTCCGAGAGGTGAATCCAGAGGCGGACAGCAGTTGTCCTAGGATGTGCAAATCAAAATTCAGAAAAAGCTACTTGAAAGGGTTTCCTCTTTCGGAAATCAATGAACAACTGGGAGATACTAAGGTAAGTTATACAGGGAACTTGAATTTTGTTTGTATCATTTTAAATGGGGAGATACTAAGATACATTATACTTATGAGTTTATCATTTACAGGACATCGATAGTATCATCGCAGTTAGAGAAGAGGAGCATGAGCTTATGAGTAAAATCTATGAAGAAGAGGATGTGGACGATGTACAAGACTACACTGTCAATACTTGGATGAGACGACTTAGTAGTGGGAAGACTGTTTTTTTCCAAGAGATGTGCGACCAAGATGTGGCTTCTCGGGTAGAAGAGGCAAATGAGAATGCTGGAAACGAGGCAGTGGGAGAAATGGGTGGATTGGGTGGATTGGTGGATTTAGTTAATGCCATGAGAGCTGAAATGGATGAAAGATTTACTACAATTGAAGAAAGGTTTGGTGGCTTGGAAGAAAGGATCACACCATTAGAAGAGTATGTGAAAGCGGCAAAGGTAATACTAGTCTAACTAGTATAATTTATTTAAGTTTATATCTTACTATATATAACATTGTTTGTTGAGTGTAGGCTCGCCAAGGTATGTTGATGGGAGACGATGATGATTCCCCTCCGATTTCCCCACAGGGACATGACGACAACCCAATGACTCCCCCAGAAGCAGATACTCCCCCAGAAGCAGATGATGAAGCAAATTTGGGTGAGTTTTTTTCCCAAAAAAGGAGTGAAATCCGGTCTAACAAGCGAAGTCGAGAACCTGGGAGTTATCCTCGCAGACCTGTGACCCGATCAAGAGTGGAGTTGGTATGATTCCCTGATGTGACAGTATGAGTTTCAGTTTGTTGGTGTTCTTTTTGTTATTTTCGCAACAGTACTACCAGTAAAAGTAGGAAAACTATGGTGTGGTTTTGTTAATTTGTCATCAATACTACTAGTAAAAGTAGGAAAACTATGGTGTTCTTTTGTTATGTTCTAGGAAAAACAATCGTTTTTATTTTGGTTAATCTCTCATCATCACTTTGCAAACATAAAATCCAATCCAACACAAAACCAGATAATATGAAAGAGTGCTTAGCATAAAGGAATATGGATAAGTCTTACAAACCATGGATAAGTCGCAAATAGACTAGGGGAACTAAGGGGAATCAAAGCAACAATGCTCAAGGGTTAGGATGCGACTGTCAAAAGCGTGGAGCAGGTCCTTAATTCGTGCAATCTCATCATATTTAGCTTGTACCAGCTCCTTAAGTTGTGCAATCTCATCATCTTTAGCTTGTACCCGGTCCTTCAATTGAGCGATTTGGACATCATGTGAAGCGAATTCCCTCAATCGTGCAGCATGGCCATCAACCGTCTTTTTTAAGCTTTTGGTCTCTTCTTCAATAACATCGACCCAGTATTTTCGCCTATGCAACCCATCATCCTAGACAACAATGCGAAAAAGCATAAACCCAATTCTCATATTCCGATCCCTAATCGATAGTACTGCCAAGAGATTACCTCGTATTTGACGCAAGTCAAGTAACGCTTCTTTTCAGTTTCGGTAGTTATGACCTCCTCGACGATCCTCGCACCACACGGACATTCGAGGGGAAGTCCCCAATCACCGTCGGCTACGGCGGTTCTCCACATGTCAAGCTTCCTCAACCTTGACATATCTGCGTAGTATGGGTCGCCATCTCCAGTATCGTCGGATGATGACATAGTTTTCTCCTTCTTCACAAATCGCAAATTGAGAGAGAAGGAGAGAAATTGGAGATTTTTGATGAGAGAGAATGAGAAATGAATGAATGGATAGGAGGAAGAAAAGAAAAAGGGAAAAAGGAATTGGATATTTCGAAATTTCGATTTCATTTGGGCGCCAACTCAATTTCATTTGGGCGCCAACTCAAATGGGGGATTCATCACATTTCACACGTGCGCAGCCTTCTCTGACATGTGCGCCGTTGTTTTACCAGAGCTGCTCCATCTTTGCCTACACAGTTTTACCCAGTTACCAGTTTTACGAAATGTGTTCATAGTTTTATTTTTGGGTTTTTTCATATTTATTTAGTTTTACTTAGTCTTAAAAGTAAATGTTTTAGTTTTACTGTTTACAAATCAAGCTTAAAATACATATATGGTGTATTTATGCATTCATATACTAAAATAAAACATTTATGTAATTCTCTCATCGTAGGGAGGATATTATTTGCAAAGTCATATACAAATTGTGAGGGAGTGTTGTCAACAATGATTTATAAAATTCATATTTTTAAAAATTATTCATAAGAACTAAAAGTATCAGTTTCATTCATGATATAACTTCATATATATCATATTTATCATTTTTATCATTCAGTTTCAAATAATTGAATAATTATGATCATTACTAATAATCCGACATTTAAAGTCTTTCTGATAGTTATACTAGTAATACGAGATTACAGTTTTACTATTGTTGTACTAGTAATACCCAGAGTTCGCATAACCAAAATATAGTTTTACAATACCAAAACATGAAACAAATTTCAAACACACCAGTTTGACAATATACAGCAAGAAGCAAAATAAAGTTTGCAAAACATGAAGCAAATAAAAAACATGAATCAAATACAAACATGAAGCAAATAAAAAACATGAATCAAATACAAACATGAAGCAAATATAAACATGAATCAAATACAAACATGAAGCAAATATAAACATGAATCAAATACAAACATGAAGCAAATATCAAACAGGACTTTCATCTCCAAATAACCACCATTGGAGTCCTTGTCGTGGGCGTCTCCCATCTGCATCGATGACATCGTATTTAAGCTCGTAATGGTTAAGTTCTGTCACTTTTAATTTCTCAGCAACCTCCCACCAATCATGCATATTGTTCTCCACTAGGGGAACCAGTTTATGCTTGCTTGTACCAGCCACTGAATCCTTCCTGTGTTGATTCCACCAAGCCGATATCTTTCTAATAATCGTGTCAAGCAAGGGTATTAAGGAGTATTCCCTAGCTTTATCAAATGTACTGTTCAAGGATTCAGCAATATTGCTTGTAGTTATGTCATATCTTTCCCCTGGAAAACAATAACTAGCCCAATGTTCTTTCTTCGTGGTTTCTACATACCTTCCCGCTGAAGGATATCGCCTCATAAATTTGTCATAGTCTTTTTTGAACTCAGCCTCTGTGTAGCGCTTACTCAACTTCGTGAATTTCGCAGCGACAACCTCTTTGTTGACGTTAGAAGCATGACATTTGACATTCTGGGACAAATGCCTTACACAATGCGCATGATGAGCTTGGGGATACACATTAGCTATGGCGCTTATGAGGCTTGCATTCCTATCACTCATGAATACCAATTCAGAAGAGTCTGGTACAACAGTTTTAAGCATCTCGAAGAACCAATGCCAACTTGCCATATTCTCGCCATCAAGTACACCAAAGCCTACGGGATATATGTGAGTATTCGGGTCTTGAGCTGAGGCAGCAACAAGTACACCAGGATATCCGTTCTTGATGAAAGTTGCATCCACAATCAACACCTTTCTCATGTATTTGAAGCCTTCAATACTAGCTCCCAAAGCAAAGAATAGGTATCTGAACTTATTCGTTTCATCATCCAATTTGATACATGTTTTTGTACCCGGATTCACCCTCTCTAGCACATGCAAATAACAATACATCAGCTTGTAGCTTTCTTCCGGGTTACCAAGCAAATCACTAACAGCTTGATTTTTCCCTCTCAACGCTGTGGAGTATGATACCTGCAAACCCAACCTTGTCTGAACCATCTCCCTGATAATTTTTGGAGCTGGTGTTTCCATTTGTCCTGGGTAAGCCTCCTGCAAAATAGAAGCAACTAATTGTGGTGTGCCTTTCCTCTTCCTGTTGCTTGAACTCTGACTAGGCCTAGTGCATGTATGCATCTTGTTGTACCTACTAATGGAGAACATTTCAGTATTTGGAACGACTACACCTCTTAAACGCCATGTACAATCCTTTTTATCACACTTCACAACATAACGCTTAGTATCCGAATTTATAACCAGAAAACTAAATGATTTCAGAAAAGCTCCTCTATCCAACACTTCTATCAATTCCTTCTTATTCCGAAATTCTTGCTTGAGTCTAAAATTCAAACCGTCTTCCCAGGCATCTCTATACTGACTAGCTGCAACAACAGGTGGAACCTCTACATACTCATCTCTCCTGTTCTCCTCAAATTCATCACCCACTCTAGTACTATCATCACCCTCTCTAGTACAATCATCACCCTCTCTAGTACAATCATCACCCTCTCTAGTACACTCATCATTCTCCATCGCCGTATCTTCTTCTTTTGAGTGTTCTTTCTCTACATACAGTGTAATGGCATTAGGTCCGATGTCATCAAGACTTTCCTCATCCAACTCTTCATAGTTATTACCAAAAGAACTAATTTTCTCCACTCTTGACTGTTGTTCTAGCGTATCCGGTAAAGTGATAACCTCCACAAAGAGGATACCTCTACGGTTCTCATTGTCAACGGACTCTAGCCAAACAGCCAAATCTTCATCATCAGTAATTCCAGACTCTACTTCCTTTCCTCCTCTTGCAAGTGCCATGAAACTCAGCCGCAATATCCTACCTTCTACCATTGACAAAGTTATCTTCTCCACTGATGTCTTAAACATTAAATTGTAAATCAGTCCTTTCAAATTAAAATGTACGCATACGTTTTTGCTCATTGTGTATCTGCACAAAAATATACAAAATACTCATTCAGTATTATAAGTTTTACCAATTTTACTAGTTATACTATATTTTCACAGTATTACTTGTTTTACCAGTTCTACTATCCCGATAACCATCTTTCCAAATTTTTCGGGATTCACTACGATTCAACATCTCAAATCCATCTCTAACTAAGTAAATCTGCTAATCGATCTAAAAATTTAAGTCAAACAGCCAATGTCCATACCAAATGACCCAAAATCAATTCAAATCCCTATTTTCAATCTCAAACCACATTTGGTTCTTAATAGCTTCAAGAGTTGACCTGGATTTTGGATCCCCAGTTCGGAATGGGAACTCGAAGCAATGCAGACGGTGATGGAGCTCCACGACGAAGATCAGAGCCCGCGGCGACGGACTCGAGCTCTCGAGCTTGTTTCCGTTCAAGAATTGACCTCGATTTCGAACCCTGAAGCTCGCAAGATGTTCGGAATGGGAACTCGAAGCAATGCAGACGGTGCTGGAGCTCCACGACGAAGATCGGAGCCGGCGGCGACGGAGGCGACGGACCTAGCTCGAGGGGGGGAGAGCTAGTTTCTTCCCCGCGTTTTCTTTTTTTTTTTTTTCCTTTTTTTTTCCAAATAACAAAATAAAGGAAAATAAATCAATTAAAGGGGAGAGGGTAACATTGTCTTTTCACTTTGCCTCAAATGGAAAAAGAGTATGCAGACTTGAGAAGAGTATAGTGGATTGACTTTATATCAAAAAGAGCATTTGGGATGAATCCCCCAATCTAAACGAACGACAAGGATTAAAAACATTAGAGGGATCCGAGAACAATCTCGCGGGTCAAATAAAACCCGCGTGTTTATCCGGTTTATGGGCACATCAAATAACCAATATACCGTTTTCGAGACTTTTTGTTACAACTATAACCGATGGCATGGATCGTAAATATTTAGAAAATTTTGCCCACTTCTCAAAATGTACCTCCCGATTAATTATATAGATTCAGTTCATCTATCTAACTATTTTTTTCATTCCTATTTTCTTTCGTTTTCTTGAATTTTTTTTCATATCATCCTTTTTTTTTTTTTTTTTGTCAACATTTTGGGTCATAACTGGCTGGCCCATTAGCCTAATTCCTACAAATTGTAGGGTCGGGGACTCGATCCCTGATGTGATGGTGTCTGTATTCTGTTGACTTGCCACTAGACCAAGATCACTTCACTCATATCATCCTTATTCTTCCTGATTCATGTTGTTTTCTGCTCATTACATAGTATTGTTTTAGCTTTTGAGTGGGTCTTCTTCCTTTAATATCATTTAGCATATTTTTTTTTTGGTTGGACAATCATTTAGCATATAAAATAAAATTTGAAAAGAAAAATTCCTAAAAAAGAAAAGAAAATACCCATTTCTCAACAAATTTTCCAAACTAGTCAATTTTTTTTTTTTTTTTTGGTCGGACTAGTCAATTTTTTATTTGGGACCATAATTAATTTACTCTTTAAATTTTGACCCAATTTTTTTATCCGTATAACGAATTAAAAACCCAAACCTGTAACTGTCTCAGTGAAAGAGTTCAAATTATCATCTTCATCTTCCCCAATCATTCTCTCTGTAAATTTCACTTTCCCGGAGAATCATTCAAATCGTTGAAGCTTCGAGATGCCGAACTCCACGACGGAGGACTCTGTCGCCGTTCCACTACTCTCCTCTCTCCGCCGCGCTACCAACTCCACTTCACAAGTCGCAATCGTCGGTTCCGACGTTTGTCCAATCGAAAGCCTCGATTACGAGTACGATCAACTCTTACTGTTGCTTCTTATTTCTCTATTTTCTTCTTCTTAGCTTTAATTTTGTTGTTTAGGATCGCGGAGAATGATTTCTTCAAGCAGGATTGGAGAAGTCGTAGTAAGGTAGAGATTTTCCAATACGTGTTCATGAAGTGGCTGCTATGTTTTTGTATCGGCATTATTGTTAGTCTCATCGGATTCGCTAATAATCTCGCCGTTGAGAATCTCGCCGGTGTTAAGTTCGTTGTTACTTCTAACATGATGATAGCTGGAAGGTGAATTTTGCATTTTCCGATTTTAACAGCTTCTAATGTTGATGATTGGATTTTTTAATAGAGAGTTTTTGTTTCACAGGTTTGGTATGGGCTTTGTTGTGTTCACTGTTACAAATTTGGTTCTTACTCTCTTTGCGTCGGTGATTACCGCTTTTGTCGCGCCTGCCGCAGCAGGTTCCGGTATACCGGAAGTGAAGGCTTATTTGAACGGTGTTGATGCTCCAGAGATATTCTCACTTCGCACTTTGGTTGTTAAGGTAAATGATTTTCGAGATAGAGCTCGGAAATTGCGCAAGTTTATGTCAGAGATATGTTTTTGATCTCTCTTTGTTTGGGGTACAGATCATTGGGAACATATCTGCAGTGTCAGCTTCTCTTCTCATTGGTAAGGCAGGGCCAATGGTGCATACTGGCGCTTGTGTTGCAGCCATACTTGGTCAGGGTGGCTCCAAAAGATACAGACTGACCTGGAGATGGCTCAGATTTTTCAAAAATGATAGAGACCGAAGAGATCTTGTAACCTGTGGGTCAGCTGCTGGTATTGCTGCCTCGTTTCGTGCTCCGGTTGGTGGTTGCCTGTTCGCGCTTGAGGAGATGTCATCTTGGTATGTTAAGTCGTGTCAAGTTATTCTCTTGAGCTCAATGGATTTCTTATCTTAACTTCATTTGTTGCCATATTGTTGTTAGACTAATTGGCTCGTTGGTGTCTTCTGGTCACCACTATATCTGTTCTTCATACCGTAATTTTGTGAATGATTCATTAAGCTAGTCTTGGGGGGTTTTCGTTGTAGGTGGAGGAGTGCACTTTTATGGAGAATCTTCTTTTCAACAGCTGTTGTGGCAATTGTCCTCAGGGCTCTAATCGATGTGTGTTTAAGTGGAAAGTGTGGGTTATTTGGTAAAGGAGGCCTTATAATGTTTGATGTCTATTCAGAAAATGCGTCTTATCACTTGGGGGATGTACTTCCTGTTCTTCTCCTTGGAGTTGTCGGTGGTATTTTAGGAAGCTTGTACAACTTTCTGCTGGATAAGGTTCTGCGAGTTTACAACTACATATATGAGTAAGCTATCTTTTTTTATATACTTTTCATACAGACACATACGCACAAATATGCATACACATAAGTAAATGAAATCTTGATGGTTAACATTTTTTTCTGTCCAGGAAAGGGGTTACTTGGAAAATCCTCCTTGCTTGCGCAATATCAATTTTCACGTCCTGCCTTCTTTTTGGATTACCATTTCTTGCATCATGCCAACCTTGCCCTGCTGATGCCTTAGAGGAGTGCCCTACAATTGGCCGGTCTGGAAACTTTAAGAAATACCAATGCCCCCCTGGTCACTACAATGACCTAGCTAGCCTCATTTTCAACACGAATGATGATGCTATCAAAAACCTTTTCAGCAAAAACACTGACTTCGAGTTTCATTATTTTTCGGTTCTCGTATTCTTTGTCACATGCTTCTTCCTCAGTATCTTTAGCTATGGCATTGTTGCTCCAGCAGGGCTTTTTGTACCTGTAATCGTAACAGGGGCATCGTATGGACGGTTTGTAGGGATGCTGCTTGGTTCAAACTCAAATCTTAATCATGGTTTGTTTGCTGTGCTTGGTGCTGCGTCCTTTCTTGGCGGAACAATGAGGATGACAGTTTCAACGTGTGTTATTCTCCTTGAGCTGACCAACAATCTGCTGCTACTACCTATGATGATGGTGGTCCTTCTGATTTCAAAAACAGTTGCTGATGGTTTCAATGCCAACATCTATAACCTCATCATGAAGTTAAAAGGGTTTCCTTATCTCTACAGCCATGCAGAGCCTTACATGAGGCAGCTTCTAGTTGGTGATATAGTCACAGGCCCACTTCAATTCTTCAATGGCATCGAGAAAGTCGAGACTATTGTACACGTTCTCAAAACCACCAATCACAATGGCTTCCCCGTGGTTGATGGGCCACCACTCACCGCAGCTCCTGTTCTATACGGTCTAATCCTCCGGGCTCATATTCTTACTTTGCTAAAGAAACGAGTATTCTTGTCTAGTCCAGTGGCTTGTGACTCCAATACCCTTGCACAATTCAAGGCAGATGAGTTTGCTAAGAAGGGTTCTGGGAGAGGTGATAGAATAGAAGACGTGGAATTAAGCGAGGAAGAATTGAATATGTATTTGGATTTACATCCATTCTCTAATGCTTCGCCTTACACTGTTGTAGAGACGATGTCCCTTGCAAAGGCTCTTATCCTCTTCCGTGAGGTTGGCATAAGGCACTTACTGGTCATACCAAAAACCTCCAATGTAAGTTATCTTGCTTTCTCTTTTCCCTGGCTGTTATCATCACCTTATTAGATTCTAATAGGCACCAGAACGTGAGATGCTTGATACATATGGATGAATAATTAAGGAAAAGTATAAATAAATAAATAGGTGTGATGCAAAATAGATTAGAGTCTTTTGATTTTTGATCATTGGTTTGTTTGGGGACTCTACAACATAACTCGAACCATCACTTGGTTCTCTTTATCAGATAGCTCTTGCTTTCTTGGTTTATCAGTTTTCGGATATACAATTTGTATTGAAATTGTTAAATTGTGACCAAACAAAATGAATGTATCGCAGAGACCTCCAGTAGTAGGTATATTGACACGGCATGACTTCATGCCGGAACATATACTATGCCTGCATCCCTCCCAGTCTCGGAGCAGGTGGAAAAGGCTTCGGATTCGGCTGCCTTTCCTCTCATGAAGCATTCTGCTGCCTTACCAAGTTTCAGGTATGACAGTCCGATCAACTCTGTATAATTATTGAACGCAGCCATGTGGTTCTTTGTTGAATTCTACAATTTGCAAATTCTTTACGGTAAATTTTCAGACTTTGTATATGAATTAACATTTCTTTTAGTGTTAGATACAAAGATCGATGTAGAGATTTAAAAATGTTTTATTGCTTGAAAAAGCTGGCTTTTATTGCCTCACCATCACTAGGACTGTCAATTAGTCTTGACGCCCATATGAGCCGTTTCTGCAGACATTGTTTTTAGTGGGCTATGAATTGGTTCGTGCACACGAATAATCGACCAATAAATGACCGCACCAAGATCATGTCCAAATGGGTGTCTACAAGATGTCCACACCGATTTTTTCCTCTATCTTCGTGTAACAAGCATCAATTTTCGGTTAAATTGGTTCTATGACTTGTTGATATTTTGAGATTCAACACAAACATTAAAAAAACATTACGAATTTACACCAATATAACAGAATAACATTTTCCAAGAACTATTAAATCGCAGAATTTTATTTTTCCACCAAAATCGGAAAAATTGCGAAACCATGTTTTTTGGCCAAAACCGAAATAAAATTGGTCCTTTGCAACCAGTCTGTGTGTTTTGTTTTAAAAGCAATTCTTTCATGGCCACCACCACAAGTGACTTCTCTCCAGCTTTTGTTTGTTCTTCTGTCCTTGACATTCCTTAATTCATAGGCTTATAGCCAAATACTAATTCGGAATCCCTTTATTCAATCTTCTTAATGCGCTGAGCTACGAACACACATCCAATTGTATCAACAACAGACCAAACAAAACAATAAACTCCACTCTTGATAAATTTCAAATCATCTATACGTACACAAGTTCCCACAATTAATATTAAAACCCAATTCGTATAGATACAGCTTGTACTGGTTGTTGAACAGGTCCCAGACTCACTTGACTTACACATTATACAGAGTTTTCTAACTACCTTCAAAGGATAACTATGCATTCTCCATAGATGTGTTGTGTTCTTTGCGTCTCTATCCGTTACAGCAATTAACAATAGTGTTTATATACAAGTATAGTTGATGAAAATAATTACATTTATGTCATTTTCTATGTACACACTTATAATTTGAAGTGAGTTGGCTGCTTTCAAACACCAAAGTTAGATTTACTTTTTCGTTTTTTTGATATAAATGTGAAGTTAGATTTACTTTATCGTTCTAAACTACAAATATTCTACCAATATTTACTGAATTCATAGTTTATCAAAATATTCCAACCAAACCAAGTTGAAAATAAATATGAGCTACTTTATCCTCCAGTATACTGTATACTTTACATGTTTTCAATAAGCAACCAAAAAATTTATAAAATGGAAAAAGTTTAATTCCCAACCACTTTATGTTTCCGAAACTTGGTTAAAGCCTCGTAACATTCCATAAAAAAGGTTGACATTAGTAATTTTTCTGATTGGTACGATAGAGAATTTATGGATTTTCTTACCTAACACTAATATACACACAATGAATTCTCTGCAGTCTTTACTCGTGGGGTTTAAATTTTCCAAATAAAGAAAAATTCACGTGAATCTTTTCCGTCGTCGGTCATTGGTCCCCCATCATCTTCTTTTTCTCATGACAGTATGATGTTTTTTTTTTTTTTTGAAATGTTTGTGGATTATGTCAATAAAGATGTTACATACTGTATAATGATATAAGTGCAAAACACATGAGTTTTTATTCTTGTACTGGTTCCTTTTGTGACCAAGTCAATTTTTTTGTACGCTTATATTTCCTATTATAGCTACGTGTTTGAAATAAGGCCGATTATATGTATTTATGATTGTTATCTTTTATAAAAACAACACTTGTAAACAAACTACTTTTGGGATGTTAATATTATTTGTAGAAATAGATATTGGATTTTAACAGTTAAGCACGTTCTAAAAAAGTGCATAAAGAAGATGAAGCCACTCGAGGTGACAATGGAATGCCCACTCACATTTGATCGTGAGAACAAGAAGCCAAACATCTGAGTTCGTCACTTCGCCAGCCCATCATCATATCTCCTCGTTTCATTATGTAAACTTGGGAGATAAAAATGTTTATACGAGGTAAAATGCCCGAGATTGAGCTTAAGAGTAATGCAGTCGTTTTTTTTGTTAACATCAATATATTATACTCCCTCTGTTTCACAAAAAGTGTCGTTTTACAGTTATGCACACAGTTCAAAAAAAAATTAAATTTTTTGTTTTTTATAAACAAAAACATCATTAACTGTATATCTAAACACAATCTCCCAATAGTAAATCAATCTGCTGAATACTACCCCCTCTGTTTCGGTTTAAGTTATTTTTTAGATTTTAGCACACAGATTAATAAAATTGATAAAATACCTATTATAAACTTTCTATCATAATTAACAAGAATATTGCCGTCACATTTTTAACAAGTCAAAACTAGCAATCCCAATTCAAATGATTAATTAATCATTTATTGTGATTTTAAGAGTCCAAATGATCCGGTAAAAACTATTCAGTTTTGCTCTCTTCTTGATTCATATTATTTGAAAGTGTTAAAAATGAATAAAAAAAAAACGATCAGTTATCATGGACGCTTGAGATCTTATAATGAAGAGATACATAAAACATAAAAAAAATCATTAAATTTTGTGCTAAAAACCTAAAACGACACTTTTTTGTAAAACAAAAATAAAACCTTAAAACGACACTCTTTGTGAAACGGAGGGAGTAATAATTTAGTGACTTAGAATATTAAGTGCAATTTTTACATGTATACACCTAATTGCGGTTGTACACGGATTTATCCATTTTTACATTTTTTTCAATGAGAAAAAAGAGAAATAAAAAATAAGAAAACTTTTCCTTGTTCATTTCAACCTTCTCCAAATATAACCAAAATGCTAGCTTTAAAAGAGGAGAGGAGGTGCATAGAGGAAATTTTCTTCTGACCAAGCCATATTCGACATCACTCTTTTTTTCCAATTGGTTTATTGTATTTGAACTTCCCATAGAAAGTTAGTATTCAAGCTAGTTACATCCTTCATTAATAAACTTTTAATACATTTTTTATTTATTTGCATAAATAAAATAGGATAAAATCATAAACAAATTAGTTTATCGACCACATTTTTTTAATAACATAAATTTAGTGAATTTTAAAGAAATATCAGGTCATTTTTTATCTGATAACACGCTATTTTACATAATATCATAAAAAAATTAATCATGTTTGAAATAAAAAAGCATTTCACTCATTTACAACCATTTTTAAAGGAAATTTGGCTCTTTCTATTATATTATCTATATTATTAAAATTGAAGTACCTTTTGTAAAGTAGTCTTAGAGTTTCAACTTATTTACAAGGGATGCCATTGAATTTTTCAAAATAAAGAAAACATTAATAAGATAGATATTTAAAAGATTTTTTTGTTAAGATTTAAAATTATAATTCTCCTATCATCTTTATTTGATTTTCTTTTTAGTTGTTTTGAATCATCATATAATACATAAAATTAATAAAAATCTAGATTTTCTTCTACCTATGTTGTGGTTCGAATTTCATGTGTCAAACATACCATTTTGTTATACTATTATTCATAGTCATATTATTAATAAGATCAAACTGAATCCAAATTTGATTGAACAAGAATTTTAACGTAATAAGCATCTAAATTTAAAATTTTGTATCCGGTTTAATTCGGTTTGAACCTTTAGTTATACCGGATACAATAAATTGTAAAATTTTAAAAATTTTTAGAAATATATCAATGTTTATATATTTGAATTTTATAAAAAGTTTAAAATTTTATTAAACGGGTTATATGGCGGGACGGGTTTGAATCGACTTTCATATAAATTTAAAATATTATTAATTTGATGCTTTAACACGGGGTAAATCATCACTTTATTATTTGTCAACATCACTAACAATGAAATATTAAACATTTAAATTGTATCAATTTCATTAAAATTATGTAAAAAAAATTATTTTGCGGTATACCACGGATTAAATCCTAGTTATTTAGTATAAAAAGACTTCAAATTAATTTGATAGCGATATGCCGATATCACATTAATAACAGACTAGCGTATAGTATGAGTGTATGACTCAGCGCTGTATACAGCATTTACCAATTTAAACGCATTGATTGAAGGATTGTTGTTAATCGTTGTGTGTAATTGACGTCAAAAAGATAAACAAACCATTGCGTCCAATTTCTTTGTCCCTAAATCAAGTTTACTGCTGTTTAAAAATAAATAATTTAAACGCATTCGTTGTAGGACTATATAATAATATAAATGACCAAATATCAAAGAGAAAATTGTATGGGGAGTCAAAGTATGCAATAAAATAATGCGTCGTTGATCAAAATGAATATGCATGCTCCATATAATTATGTCAATAACATGTCATTCTGTGGGAAATTTATTTTCTTTTGCAATTGGAAACCTTTCAAATTGTCATTTACTTAACTAAACATTTATTTTTTGCCATTTAGCAAAAACTTTTTATTATATTTTAATTTTTCAGCAAAATATAAATTTCTTTATTTAATACTCAAAAAAATTCTGTGTGTTGACAGAAGAAAAATATCTAATGTTTAATAAACGTGACAAAAATAAAATAATTGCAAATGTATAAACGCACTTTCAAGATTATAAATGAACAAATATCAAAGAAAAAAAAGAAAAGAAGCAGCCCCAAGTTGCTTGGTGAAGCAAAACTCATCTCTCCCACTAATAATATATGATAGAGACATAACAAAGAATCTTTCATGACTTTTCTTCTTTCCCCTCACTTCCAAAATTCTCTTATGTCTTCCTCTTAAGAGTAAAGAATCAAAAAAACAAAAGATAAAAAAATAAGTCCATGGCTGCTCCAAGATCAAGAAGATGCTCTCTTTCTCTGTTAACCCTTTTCTCCATATCTCTTATTCTTATCTCTGTTTCACTATTTTTCTCCACAAAGCCAACTAATAAGCCCTTCATAGATTACAGAAACCAATTCTCTGTTTCTATCTCCTCTGCTCCTTCTCCATCTCCTCTTGGACAGAACAACACAACAAACACTACTCTTGCACCACTCTCTTCTCGTTCTCCACTGCCTCTTCTTATAGAGAGCAACACAACAAACACTACTCTTGATTCAATCTCTTCTCCTCCTCCACTGCCTCTTCTTAGAGAGAGCAACGCAACAAACACTACTCATTCAATAATCTCTTCTTTTTCTGATCAACTTAACCAAGAGAAGTTTCCAAGTCCTACAAGAAATAGAGTTGTTATCAAGGTATGTAATCACTCTTTTTTCTTGTTTCTTTCCCTCATAAACTTTTTTTTTGGTTCCCTTGGAATCTTTTAAACTTTAATTATTCCTAATTTTCAAATTGTTTTTTATTCTTTTTTGGTATGATCAGAAAAGAAGTGGGTTGGATAAAATAGAATCAGATTTAGCAAAAGCAAGAGCAGCAATTAAGAAGGCAGCTTTAACACAAAATTATGTTAGCTCTCTCTACAAAAACCCAGCCGCCTTTCATCAGTTGAGTTTACAACTCTTCTCTTCTTTTTTTTTTCTTTGCTTAATTCGGTAATTTACTAGTACAATAATTCAAATACTAGTAATGTCTAGACGTTTCAGTAGAGTAGTCAAATATGATACCGCTGACTTTTATTTTTCACATGGATTTTTGGTTTTTCCAACTATTTGACATCGATTTCAGCAAAGAACTCAGCATTTAAGTAGGTTACAATAAAGACAAGAAAACAATTACGCAACTTACACGTACTGTTTAACGGCTCCTGTGAGATGCCTCTTTCTATGAAAGACCTTCTATTCTTTTTGTTTCTTTTTTTTTTGTGAATTTCAAGAGTTTGTTTATACTAATATTGCAATTTGAGTTTTATAAGGTTATACTTAAAAAAAGAAGTTTTAATATATTCAACTACTTTCATACTAAAAGGGTTATTCTAATGGGTTTTTTTTTATTTATTTAACATAAGCTCATTAGTTCTTCTAAAGCTAAAATGAAAAAGGTTTTAATCATTAACTATGTGTTGAAAAGAAAAAAAAAATTAAATAAAAAAAAGCTTTTTAGGATAATCAAGATTTTTAGATTAAGACTTTTTTTTTAATCAAATTGAAATACTGAGATGTGGGTTTATTAAATAGAAAATTATACGATTCTTTGAAAAGGATGTAGAATATCTGAATATGAGACATTTAGTGAATTGATATTTGAACTCCGATATGAACGTGGCGTAGCTCATCTTACTGATCTTATAACTTGTTTTCTCGACGCTTTCTCAACGCTTTTTAAGTTACAACCTTAATTATGCCAAACTTTTGTAATTAAAAAATCGTTCACTTTACAGTAATACAACTTCCACTTTTTATTCGAAAAAATTAGTGAGGAAAGTGATGGAAAAGACTAATTCTAGTTTCTTCGCCTTAACCGTAATTTTCATATGTATAAAAATAGCATAAGATAAGACGTCCCATTTTCACATCAACATACAAAGATACTCAAATAAAGAATAAAAAAAGGTCACAATTTATATATTTTTTCGACGTTTGTTTATCCATTATTAAAAACTGTTTAAGAAGAGCCAACTTCGTAACTTACCTTTATGCGTTACAAACTCTGCAAAGCTATTAAACTTTTGTCTAGTAAAACGAGTTTCCATTGGACAAACCATCAATACCTAAATCGACATATTCATTAACCACTTGAAGATATTTAAGCTTGGACACAAATTCAATTTGCATTGATTCAAAACCAGTTAGTCTCGCATAAATTCAATTTGCACTTCAAGATAATCTTAGGAGATTGTACTTACATGAATTGGTTTTGTATTCATGTGCATTATGTCATTAAATGATAGAGGCCAATATTTCGAAAATGTCAGTGAATAAATTAAGAAATTAAATTACATTTGGACTTGCATAAATAAGCATTGATGTCATACTCTTGTATATGCACAAAAACAGGAGTCACACGGAAATGATGAATCGTTTTAAGGTTTGGACATACACAGAGGGAGAGGTCCCACTGTTCCATGACGGCCCTGTGAATGACATTTACGGTATAGAAGGACAATTCATGGATGAAATGTGCGTGGACGGGCCGAAGAGTAGAAGCCCTTTTCGGGCGGATCACCCCGAGAACGCTCACGTTTTCTTCGTACCATTTAGCGTCGCCAAGGTCATTCACTACGTCTACAAGCCCATCAGTTCCGTCGAAGGATTTTCTCGGGTTCGTTTACACCGCCTTATTGAGGATTATGTTGACGTAGTTGCTACTAAGTATCCCTATTGGAACAGAAGCCAGGGAGGCGACCATTTTATGGTATCATGCCATGACTGGGTATGTATATACTATACTCTCTGTATTTTCTTTTTAATCGTTGAGAGTATGAATATTAGATATTAGACATCTTAAAGTTAATATCTTAAATAGTTTTTGGTAGTAAACAATTTTGGCTTGAATTAAAATAAAGAAAGACGTCCTTGACATTACAAATTACTAACACTAATAAGCTAACACGCACTAATAAGCTACAAATATAGTCTCTAGCTACGCGAGTGTAGTATATCATTTAATTTATCTGATAAAAAATATTACTAGTTTATTTATGTATATATCGAATAATCTTGGTGTAAACATAACAAAACAATAAACGAATTTGAGATCTGAAATATTAGAAATAATTTACGTATTGAAATTGGCCTAAAACTCTCCAACTTTTATATAGTATAGATTGTTGATTTTTACGTAGTTGCTTGATTACATTTTTTGTGTGTATAGGCACCAGACGTGATCGATGGGAATCCAAAGTTATTTGAAAAATTCATAAGGGGACTTTGCAATGCTAACATCTCGGAAGGATTCCGGCCTAACGTGGACGTATCCATTCCGGAGATCTACCTTCCTAAAGGTAAATTAGGTCCTTCATTTCTCGGAAAATCGCCGAGAATTCGATCTATACTTGCATTTTTTGCTGGAAGAAGTCACGGTGAGATCCGAAAAATCTTATTTAAACACTGGAAAGAAAAGGACAGTGAAATCCAAGTCTATGAACGTCTTCCCCCAGGGACAGACTATACCAAATTAATGGGAATGAGCAAGTTTTGTCTATGTCCAAGTGGTTGGGAGGTCGCTAGCCCGAGGGAGGTTGAGGCGATATACGCTGGTTGTGTACCGGTGATCATATCGGATAATTATTCATTACCATTCAGTGATGTGCTTAATTGGGATTCTTTCTCCATACAAATTTCTGTTTCTAGGATCACAGAGATCAAAACTATTCTACAAAGTGTATCTCTTGTTAGATACTTGAAGATGTATAAGAGAGTCTTAGAGGTGAAGCAGCATTTCGTGGTGAATCGTCCAGCTAAACCCTACGATGTCATGCATATGATGCTTCACTCTATCTGGTTAAGACGACTTAATCTTAGGCTTGGTACATAATACATATTTTTGTTCGTTTTATTACAAATATTGAGTGAGTGTCGAAGTTCATATGAGGTACTAGCTTTGTATTCTTTCTATAAATTTGCATAGCTCTCTCTTGTAAATATACACAAAAACAAACACAAGACTAAAGAGTTTCATATTAATAAGAGAAACAAAAGCATCGTTTTAATTCTCTTTTTGATATTCTTCTTCTAACTTGATCTTTTTTTTTTCTTAATTAGTTACCGTGTTCCATTATGAACTATTTTTTTTTTTTTTTTTTTTTGAAAATGTTGTTAATCAATCTATATATACAAATTAATTGTGAAAATGTTATTGAAAATCAATGTAACCCGATTTTCATCATCTATAAACTCATATATTCTCTTACTATTTAACTCATTTTCATCATATCTAATGTTGCTACATTTGGAGGCTAAGCAGCCACAAGAGCCCCCACACATCCGCTTCCCTTTGGCCTGCATTGGCAATTTTTGGTCTTGCAACATGATTTATTAGTGCAGGAGCAACACACCTCTGCTTTGCTCTGCTCCTTTTTGCAGAGTGTTTCCTCGGATTCTTCTAGTTGATATGGTTTCTGAGTTTGATTGATTGTCAGTATTTCTGCTGAAAATAGAGTATTCTTGCTGAAAATAGAGTGTTCAGCTGGTTCGCCCTGAAGAACAGTTGGAATTGTTAAATTAGATAACGATCAAACAAAAAATTAGCCTTGGTTTTCAAGGTATAAAAGTGAACATTAAATTCCAAATTGATGACCTAAACTTTATCTGATTCACTGAATTAGGATTTGAACATTTCTATCTGACTAACCAGAGTACATTTTTTTTTTTTTTTTTGTAAAAGCCACCAAAGAGCTTAAATAATAATGCAATAACCAGAGTACATTTATGCGATTCTCTATATACACACTGATAATAAGAAGTGAGTTGGCTGCTTTTAAACACCGAAGTTAGATTTTAATTTATCGTTCTAAACTACTTATTATAATTAGTAAAGTTGGCTGCTTTTAAACACTAAAGTTAGATTATTATTATTTTTGTTTTATGTATAAATGTGAAGTTAGATTTACTTTATTGTTCTAAACTACTCATATTCTACCAAAGATTATTGAATTCATTGTTTATCAAAATATTCCAACGGTCCAACCAAACCAAGTTGATTATAAAATATGATGAGCTACTTTATCCTCTAGTGTATACTTACACATGTTTTCAATAAGCAACCACTTTATGTTTCCGAAACTTGGTTAAAGCCTCGTAACATTCCATAAAAAAGGTTGACATTAGTAATTTTTCTGATTGGTACGATAGAGAATTTATGGGTTTTTGTTACCTAACACTAATATGCAATGAATTCTCTTCAATCATACTCGTAACTCGTGGGGTTTAAATTTTCCAAATAAAGAAAAATTCACGTGAATTTTTTCGCTTAGCAGTCATTGGTCCCCATCATTTCCTTTTCTCATGACAGTGTCATGTTTTTTTTTTTTTCTTTTAAATGATTGTGGATTATGTCAATAAAGATGTTACATATAAGTGCAAAACACACGAGTTTTTATTCTTGTACTGGTTCCCTTTAGTGTTTTTTTTTTTTTTTTTTGTACGTTATAGTTCCCGGAACGGACAATCAACACATGTCTGGCGTGATCCCTGGACAGCCATGATCTCCCCTGGTATAACTACAGGCCCAACCCCTTTCCACCAATCAAATCTCATGGTCTCTGATCTCATCGATGGAAACACAAAAGAGTGGAATAAGGAAACGCTGCAGAACCTATTTCCAGCCATTTGGACAGAGATTATGCAATTAAGACCGAGTAAATCGAACTCTCCTGACAAATCAATTTGGATGCATACCAAAGATGGAATCTACTCTACAAGATCTGGATACTACAAAGCATTGGAAAGCAGATCAGGTGAACAAACTCAAAATCAGAACCACGGCTTTGCTTGGAAGAAAGATATTTGTATCAGAGATAACACTCTGGCTCAGGAAACAGAGATTGGAGTCAAGACCAATTCTCAGTTGGATAAGGCCACAAACTCAGCCAACAATCAAAAGCCCACAATAGAGAAGCCCAATGTGAGTCCTGCAATTCATCTTCTCTGCAACAACGGTAACAATGTGTGTGCTGTACAAATGGCCAAAAAGGAAAGTTCTAGGTCATCTCCTCTAACGTTGTACAACCGATTTGCACCCCTAGGAGCTCATGATAAGATCGCCAGCTGTAGAGTGATGATTGTGTGAGCTGTGTCTATAAAAGAGAGTCACTGTCATCATTTTGTAATCATCCGAAATCAAATTCAATAAAAGACAAAAGTTGTTTTCTCTCCTCTTTCTTTTTTTTATCATGGTATCAGAGCAATAAACCCTAACATGTGCTCTAATGGGTGAATATCCCGATTCCTATCCGCTTCCTTCTAATGTTCATGTTTCAAGTTTTGTTACCTTGAAGCTTAATGACACAAACTATCTACTCTGGAAGACTCGGGTGGAGTCTCTTCTCAGTAGCCAAAAGCTTCTAGGATTCATCAATGGGCGTTATCCTGCTCCGGCTCCTACGGTTGAAAAACAAATAGGTGAAGCAGTTCAAGTGGTGGAAAATCCAGCTCATGAGGCCTGGTTCTATGCAGATCAGCTTGTGAGATCTTGGATTTTTGGCAGTCTTACAGAGGAAGCTCTTGGTGGTGTTTGCAGTCTCAAGACAGCTCAGGATGTCTGAGTTTCCTTGGCAAATACCTACAACAGAAGCTCCATTGGAAGAGAGTTTGAGCTTAAAAGAAAGTTGCATCAGATTAAGAAACAAGGTAAAAGCTTTTCAGCCTATGTTCGAGAATACACATCAATCTGTGACCAGCTTAGCTCTATTGGAAAACCTGTAGAAGAGTCCATTAAGGTCTGTGGCTTTTTGATTGGTCTTGGAAAAGAGTATGATCCTATTTCTGCTGTGATTCAAAACTCTATGTCTCGAATTCCTGCCCCAAGTTTTACTGATGTTCTGCATGAGATAGAAGGATTTGACAACAGGTTACAATCCCATGATGCTGCTGTCGTGTCTTCTCAGATGGTTTTTAACACACAAACTCAGTCTCACGAGGTGTTTCAGGCTGTTTCTAACAACTACAGAGGTCGTGGTGGCTATGGAAACAGAGGTGGCTCAAACCGTGGCAGAGGAGGTTACTCTTCTCGTGGAAGAGGTTTTTATCAACAAGCAGTCACCTCAGGCTCCAGTCAAGGCTCCAATCCTCGTCCAACGTGTCAGATCTGTGGTAGAGTGGGTCATACTGCAATAAAGTGTTGGAACCGCTTTGATAACAACTATCAAAGCAATGATTTGCCTCAAGCCTTGGCTGCTCTGCAAGTTTCAGATCCATCTGGTAGAGAGTGGGTTACTGATTCTGGTGCTACAACTCATGTTACCTCCAATGTAGCAGCATTGCGTGAAGCTACTCCTTACAATGGGCTGAATTCTATCATGGTAGCAGATGGCAACTATCTGCCTATCACTCATGTTGGGTCAGCTAATCTCTCAGTCTCCACAGGTAGTTTGCCAATAAACGATGTTTTGGTTTGCCCCTCTGTCAAAAAATCTCTTTTATCTGTCTCCAAATTGTGTGAAGATTATCCATGTGGTGTGTTCTTTGATGAAAATAAGGTTTACATTCTGGACCTTCAAACCAAGAAGGTGCTAACAAAGGGGCCAAAGCGTAAAGGACTATACGTGTTGGAGAATCAAGACTACAAGACCTTCTATTCCACAAGACAAAAGGCCACTGATGCTTCTATTTGGCACCAACGCTTAGGTCATGCTAGTCAACAAATTCTCCAACATCTCAACAACAGCAAGGCTATTTCAGTTAATAAGAGCAGCATCAAACCCATTTGTGAACCTTGCCAAATGGGAAAGAGTTTAAATTTACCTTTTTCAGTTTCTGAGTCTATTTCTATTGAGCCATTAGCTAAAGTGCATTGTGATTTGTGGGGGCCTTCTCCTATTGCATCTGTACAAGGATTCAAGTATTATGTGGTTTTTATTGATGAGTTTTCAAGATTCAGCTGGTTCTATCCACTTCGATTAAAGTCAGATTTCTTTGATATGTTTATACTGTTTCAAAAGCAAGTCGAGAATCAGTTCAGTAAGAAAATTAAAGTGTTTCAGAGTGATGGAGGGGGAGAATTCATCAGCTCAAAATTTAAACAACACCTTGTTCAAAGTGGGATTAAACACCAAATCTCATGTCCTCACACTCCTCAGCAGAATGGGATAGCTGAGCGCAAGCATCGTCATCTCATTGAACTCAGCTTATCCATGATGTTTCACAGTCAAGTACCATTGCAGTTTTGGGTTGAGGGCTTTTTCACTGCAAATTATCTTATAAATTTGTTACCTGCTGCTCCCCTCAGCTTTAAAAGCCCTCATGAAGTGTTGTTTAGCCAAGAACCAGACTATACTTCTCTGCGAGTGTTTGGCAGTGCCTGCTATCCGTGTCTTCGGCCCTATACCGATCACAAATTTGAACCGAGATCTTTGCAGTGTGTCTTCTTGGGTTATCAACCGGGTTATAAAGGATATAGGTGTTTATATCCTCCTACCGGAAGGGTTTACATCAGTCGTCATGCAGTTTTTGATGAGAGTCTCTTCCCCTTTCAGAATAAATACAAGCATATGATTCCTGCATATTCTTCAACAATTTTGAAGGCTTGGCAAGCTGCAACTCCAGATGAACCAGTCTTACAACCTAGTTCACCAGTGCTTCTACCAAAACCTGTGGAGATCACTGAAAATGACACCAATGAACCTGCAACCGAGAACAATATAGTGGAAGAGCAGGCTCCTGCAAATGATACTATCTCAGAAGAGCAAGCTTCTGCAAACGATACTGTCTCAGAAGCATCCTCAGAGGATACTCAGGCTGAAAATAATCAAGATGTGGCTCAGGAACCAGAACAAGTTGTTAATGTTCATCCCATGATTACTAGAGGTAAAGATGGTATAAGGCAACCAAATCCAAAATATCTGCTTATGACTCACCCTCATAGACCCAGTGAGCCTAAAACAGTAGCTGCAGCTCTAAAAGATCCAAGATGGACAAAAGCCTGTGAAGAAGAGATGGAGACTCAACATCAAAATCATACTTGGCATCTGGTTCCCTTCACACCAACTATGAATATTCTGGGCTGCAAATGGGTTTTCAGAATCAAGTTGAATGCAGATGGATCTATTGACAAGTTTAAGGCTCGACTTGTAGCAAAAGGGTTCCATCAAGAAGAAGGTGTAGACTTCCTTGAAACATTCAGTCCTGTAGTTAGAACAGCAACAATCAGGGTCGTTTTTGGTGTAGCAACAGCAAAAGATTGGCCAATAACTCAACTAGATGTCAAAAGCGCATTTCTTCATGGAGATCTGCATGAAGATATCTACATGGCTCAGCCTCCTGGTTTTGAGGATCCACAATATCCAAATCATGTGTGTAAGTTGGATAAGGCAATCTATGGGTTAAAACAAGCTCCAAGGGCTTGGTTTGATAAGTTCAGCATGTTCCTCTTGGAGTATGGTTTCAAATGCAGTACAGCCGATCCTTCCATGTTCATTTATCATGAAAATGGTAACACTCTGGTTTTGCTCTTTTATGTTGATGATATCATTCTGACAGGAAGTAACACTGTCTTGCTTAAGCATCTGGTTAAAACTCTCAACTCTCAGTTCTCTATGAAAGATCTTGGTGATGTTCACTACTTTCTTGGGATTCAAGTGCAGAAAAGTTTTGAAGGTCTGTTCCTCAGTCAAACCAAGTATTGTGAAGACATTCTCTACCAAGCTGGTATGTCTTCTTGTAACCCTATGGCTACACCATTACCATTACAGCTTCCTGCAGCACAAGACAGTGATGAATTATTTCCTGATCCCACCTATTTCCGAAGTCTTGCCGGCAAACTTCAATATTTGACATTAACAAGACCAGATATTCAGTTTGCTGTTAATATTGTGTGTCAAAGGATGCATTCTCCCACAATGGTTGATTATGGTCTGTTGAAAAGAGTTCTGCGGTATCTCAGAAGCACATCAAGTTTTGGTTTACATCTAAATAAGTCAAGTTCCCCACCGGTTCTCGCATACAGTGATAGTGATTGGGCTGGCTGCAAAAACACAAGGAGATCTACATCAGGTTTCTGTACTCTCGTCAATGACAATCTCATTTCATGGAGTGCAAAGCGCCAACCGACTGTTGCAAGGTCTTCAACAGAGGCAGAGTACAGAGCCATGGCTGAAACAGCAGCAGAATTAACCTGGATTGCCTCTCTGCTCAAAGATCTCCACATAACCCAAACTGGTCCTGCAATTCTTCATTGTGATAATCTCTCTGCTGTTCATCTAACCACAAATCCAGCTTTTCATGCAAGAACCAAGCATTTTGAATCCGATTGGCATTACATCAGAGAAAGAGTGGCACTTGGTTACATTGAAACTCGGCATGTCCCAGCTTCACTTCAACTTGCAGATATATTTACAAAGTCATTACCCAGACAGGCGTTTACTTCACTCAGAGACAAACTTCGAGTTGGTCTTCTAGACAACTCAAGTTTGAGGGGGAGTATCAGAGATAACACTCTGGCTCAGGAAACAGAGATTGGAGTCAAGACCAATTCTCAGTTGGATAAGGCCACAAACTCAGCCAACAATCAAAAGCCCACAATAGAGAAGCCCAATGTGAGTCCTGCAATTCATCTTCTCTGCAACAACGGTAACAATGTGTGTGCTGTACAAATGGCCAAAAAGGAAAGTTCTAGGTCATCTCCTCTAACGTTGTACAACCGATTTGCACCCCTAGGAGCTCATGATAAGATCGCCAGCTGTAGAGTGATGATTGTGTGAGCTGTGTCTATAAAAGAGAGTCACTGTCATCATTTTGTAATCATCCGAAATCAAATTCAATAAAAGACAAAAGTTGTTTTCTCTCCTCTTTCTTTTTCTTATCAATTTGGAACATCAAATGTCCACCAAAGGTTCATATGCTCTTGTGGCGAGCAACACGAGGTACCCTCCCAGTGGGAACAAATCTGTACCGAAGAAAGGTCACTAATACAGCCGCTTGTATTCGGTGTGGAGAAGAAGAATCTGAAACGCATCTCTTCTTTCATTGCCCTTTTGCACGGAGAGTTTGGAGCCAATCGCCACTTACTCCCACACTTAATGTGGACTCCATCACAGATATGAAAACAGGAATCCCTAGGTGCAATGTGCTACAGCGGCCCTCATCTCCAGATACAATCAATGCTGCCTCTGCTCCCTGGGTCATGTGGGCACTATGGTCTAGCCGCAATAAGAAAATCTTCGACAACCGTACAATCTCTGAGCTGGAAACCATTCAAGAAGCAACCAAAGCAGAAGAAGAGTGGAAGAAGGCACAACTGGAAAAAGCACCTGCTACATCCCAAACGCAAAGAGTCTCAATGCGCCACAATGCTCAACAAGGAACAAGTTATGAAGAATCTCCACCAGGAACTATTATTTGCCAAACTGATGCAGCTTGGATTGAACAAAGCAAGAATGCCGGATTGGGATGGTTAGTGATGCACCACAATCGTGAAGTAAGCTCTCGACATTGTAAGCCGATGCCATATGTCAAAGGACCGAGTGAAGCAGAAGCCCTATGCATCCTTGAAGCTCTCCAAACTCTTCAAAATCATTTTCAATCCAGGGTCATCATCGAGTCTGATGCAAAAGCTGTCATTGATGCCATCGCTTCAAAGAAGCCGCCGATCCACATGAGAGGAATCATTGAAGATATCCTTAACTTTGCAAAACCCTTTCATGACCTCTCTTTTAGATTCATTCCAAGATCATCAAACTTGTTAGCTGATGGTCTTGCAACAAAAGCCGTACGGTCGATGACCTTAGGCCTCACCATGTAACTCTTTGCTTCTTCTTAATGAAAGTTTCCTTTCCATGACCAAAAAAAAAAAAAGTACGTTATAGTTCCCATTATAGCTAGTTAGCTACGTCCTACGTGGTTTAAATAAAGCCGATTATGTTTGTTATTTTTTTATGAAAACAACACTTGTAAACTATTTTTGGGATGTTAATATTAAATCTAGAAATATCTTTTTACCAAAAAAAAAAAAAAAAAAATCTAGAAATAGATATTGGATTAATTTCACAGTTAAGAACGTTTTTAAAAAGTGCATAAAGAAGATGAAGCCACTCGAGGTGGAAAGCCCACTCACATTTGATCGTACGTGATAACAAGAAGCCAAGCGTCTGAGTTCGTCACTTCGCCAGCCCATCATCTCCTCGTTTCCTTCTGTAAACTTTGGGAGATACTAATTATACTAGGTATATAGGTCAGAATTGTTTGTATTTCTAAATTATATCATAAAATTTATCTTCGTAATTTAATTATGACATATAATCAAATTCTTTTACAATATTGAAATTTAATTATAATAGTTCATTGTTTTCTTCTATATATATATATATATATATATATATATATATTATCTTTTGCTTTTATATCGGTAAAAAAATATTTCATTACTTTGGAAAGTGCATTTTATTATTCCATATTAAAGTTTTCATGAAAATGTCATAAAGTTTAAATAATATTGCAATTGAATATTATAAGGTTTTACTTGAAAAAAGAAGTTTTAATATATTCAACTACTTTCATCCTAAAAGGGTTATTCTAATGGCCTTTCTTTAAAATAAGCTCATTAGTTCTTCTAAAGCTAAAATGAAAAAAGTTTTAATCATTAACTATGTGTTGAAAAGAATAACAAATTAAAAAAAAAAAAAAAAAAACCCTAGCCCAAAAAGAAACCCTAGCCGCCCTTCTTCCCCTTTTCAGATCTGGCCCTCTCCGGTCTCCGGTTTCTTCGCCGGTCACTGTGAGAGGGTCTCTCTTTCGCTTCTGCGCTTCATGAAGGTTTCTGGCTCGCTAGTTGTTGACGGGGAGTGAGCGGCGTCCTCAAATCCGACTCGATGCCTTCTCTCTATTCGATGTGTCGGAGGCTCCTCCTCCAGGCGGCGAGATCGATCCGCTGGACCACGGTTTGAAGACGCCGCAGAGTACTCGGAGAGATCTCGGCTCAGCTGCTCAGATCGGCAGCAATCGACACAGCGGAAGTCGGTGGAGATGGTTAGGCGTCGGGTTCAGTCAAAAGGGAATGGATCTGAGAGAAGCTCTGAGCCACCGGATCTCAGATCTGCAGCCACGGTGCTTCCCCGGACCGGATCTATAGGCGACTGCTCGGGAGGATTTCAAACCGCTGGAGATGGAAGATTATGGCTTGGTCCCGAGGTACCGAGTCGCTCCCACAGGATTTGGCGCCGGAGAGCCGGTTGTCGGCGTCTTAGGCGTGCCGGAAGGAAAGTAGCAGGTTTGGTGGACCAAGAGATCGTCGTCGGAAACGGAATCCGGTTGCTTCCGTCTACAGCGTCGTCTCCACGGTCCGGCCACAAAGCCGCCGTCCTTGCAACCGCCGGCGATAGCGCCTCCGAGTCGCTGCTCCCGGTAAGAACACCAAGATCCGGCCAGATTTTCCGTCGACGGTTTGGTTTTTTAATTTGGCCCATTTTGTAACCCGTTAACACTTGTATGGGCCGGAGGCCTAAGCCCATTTAGGGATGGTTTAATAAAATTTATGTTTATTTTTTTAAAAAAAAAAAAAAAAAGAATAACAAATTGAAATTTTTTTTATCAAGATTTATATTTAATTTTATTGTTTAATCAATATTTTTAGATTAAGGGGCCAATTGGTAACGACTGTTATTTTTGGCTGTCGGGACTTTGACTTTAAAAAATTTAACTGTAGAAAATTTGGCTGTCGAAACTTTGGCCGTAGAGACTTTGACTGTTGGCTGTCGAAACTTTGGCTATAGAGACTTTGGCTTTTAAAATTTATACAAGTCTGATTGGTAACAAAAAGATGTAAAAAGTATGACTGTTATTTTATTATTATTATTATTATTATTATTATTATTATTATATATTTTTAAAATATAAATTTTGATATTGATATAATTGATGACAGTTTCGGATGAGCGGTAAATCTCACCGAAAATTTTGAAAAATAGATCTTAAAAGAATCAGAAAAATAGTTATTTGTTAATATAATATTTATTTGTAATAAACTATACCTAGATTATAAAATATTTTTTTTAATACTAATGGATAGAAGAAGGATAATAGAAAAGAAGAAATAGAAAAATTTTATATTAACTTTTTAACAAAAAAAACTTTGAAAGTCATGTTTACGGGACTTTTAAAAAAATCAAAGGAAAGTGGTTATAAAAAAATAAGTGGCTGTATAAACTTTTTAAAAATAATACTAAGTAAAAGTCTAATTGGTAAAATTGTGGCTTTTAAAACTTATTTTTAAAGTAAAAGTCTTGAAAGTCTCCACCAATCACCCTCTATTGGTAACGGCTGTTATTTATGGTTATCGGGACTTGAATTTAAAAATTTGGGTTGTAAAGATTTTGACTGTCGAGACTTTTGACTGTTAAAACTTTGACTGTTAAAATTTATATAAGTTGATTGCTAACAAAAATCTGTAAAAGCTGTCACTTTTATTTTTATTATATATTTTATAAATATAGAAAAATGCATCTTAAAAAAATAGAAAAAATAATTAATTTTTAATTAGTTTAAACATTTTTCAAATTAATTCATCAATAAATTTTATGAGAAGTTTTATACATGTGGGGAGAAAGAAAGAGAAAAAATTATTGGCTTTTAGTTTTTTATTTTATTTCTAAAGTCACGTTTCCGTGGTTTTTAAAAAAATCTGAAAACAAAGAGTAAAAAAGTGAGTAAGGCTTTGAAAACTTTAAAATTAATTAAAGCCAAAAAAGTCTGATTAGAGAAAAAGAGATTTGTTTTTTTATTATTATTTTTTTTTGTATGACAGGACTCTTTTTCCAAAAATACTGGGAGATTACAGGCCTTGAGGTCACTCTGGAGGTTCAGAAGTTTTTCTCTAGAGGCGCTTTCCCATTGGAATGGAATTACACCTAGCTATGTCTCATTCCCAAGATTATCAACCCATCTCTAATGTCTGATCTTAGACCAATTAGCTAATGCTCTGTCTTATATAAGATTATTTCTAAGATTTTGACAGCAAGATTACAACCTCTGCTTCCTTTGGTGGTTACCCCTACTCAGACTGCCTTTGTCTCAGAGAGACTCATATCAGATTATCTCAATAGCTCATGAGATGGTTCATGCTCTTAGAACCCACTCTACTATCTCCTCTGATTACATGGCCATCAAAACATATATGTCAAAAGCTTTTGATCGTCTAGAATGAAGTTATCTTCGACGATTATTAGTTGCCATGGGGTTTCATCAAAAATGGATTAATTGGGTTATGTTTTGTGTTTCTTCATAACTATGTTTTAAATAATGATTATCCATATGGTCTAATTATTCCTTAGAGAGGACTAAGATAAGGTGACCCTATTTCTCCTTTCCTCTTTGTTTTATGAACTGAAGGTCTTACTCATATGTTGAATAGAGCTGAGAGAGAAGGTTCTATTCAAGGGATTCAATTCTCTCCAATAGGCCCGGCCATTCATCATTTGCTTTTTGCTGATGACAGCCTATTCAGTTGTAAAGCATCTGTTTTCCAAGCCAGTAACCTCCAGAGAATTCTTGACTACTATGGGTTGATCACAGGACAGCGAGTTAATCTCAACAAAATCCTCAATCACTTTTGGTTCTAAAGTTGATCCTCACATCCAACAATCTATTAAAGCTCTGACTGGTATTTACAAAGAAGGAGGTGCATGTACATATCTTGGTCTCCCTGAATGCTTTAGTGGATCTAAGGTTCAAATGTTAGACTATATCTTCGAAAGATTTAAGTCTCAACTGTCTGGTTGGCTTGAGCGTACCCTATCTCTAGGAGGGAAATAAATTCTTCTTAAAGCAATTGTCATGACCTTACCAGTTTATGCTATGACTTGCTTCAAATTACCAAAAACCACTTGTGAAAAACTTACTTCTGTAATGTCTAGTTTTTGGTGGAATTCAATGGAAAATAAGAAGAAGATCCACTAGTTAAGTTGGGAAAAGCTTTGTTTAGCTAAGGAAAATGGAGGTTTAGGTTTCAGAGATCTAGAATCATTTAATCAAGCCTTGTTAGCTAAACAAGTTTGGAGAATTCTTCAACATCCCGAGAGTCTCTTTGCCCGAGTAATGAGAAGTCGTTATTTTGAAAACTCTGACATCTTATCTACATCTTTGGGAACGCGTCCTTCTTACATCTGGAGAAGTATTATTCATGGGCGTTTTCTTCTTCTTCAAGGTCTAAGAAAGATAATTGGTAATGGTAAATCCTCTTTGGTTTTGCTGGATCCTTGGATATTTGATGCAGCAATGAGGCAGCCTTACAGGATGAATAATTTTATTGATTTGAATCTCAGGGTTTCTGCTTTAATTGACTTACAACATAGAGATTGGAACTTGGATAAAATAGATGAATTATTCTTTCCCATAGATAAGAATCTCATTTTGGCCACTAAACCAGTTGTTTCTAGAGAAGATTTTTGGTGTTGGATGCATCAAAGAAGTGGAGAATACTCTGTTAAATCTGGTTATTGGTTAGCTAACCAATTAACTAAGCATGAGCTTATTGCATCAACAGAAGTCAGGCCCTCTCTTAATGATCTCAAAGTTCAGGTTTGGTCTTTACCTACTTCACCAAAATTAAATCAGTAATTTTTTTGGAGAGCTTTAAGTGGAGAAATTGCAGTAGCAGATAATCTTGAAAGAAGAGGCATTAATAAAGATCAGAGATGTCAGTTTTGTAGCTGGGAAAAGGAATCCATTAATCATGTTCTTTTCACCTGTTCTATTGCTAGACATATTTGGGCGCTTTCAGATATTCCATGTCCTAATGGTGGTTTTAACCTTACTTTAGAATTCTCTAACATCCACTACTTGCTCTCAATGTTTAAGAATTCAAATCTTCCTGAGCATACTAGAAGAGGCTTTCCTTGGATACTTTGTTATTTATGGAAAAATAGAAATGGATTTCTCTTTGAAGGTAAACAAACTGATTTGCTCGATTTAGTTTTAAAGATCAAAGAAGAAGCTTCACAATGGTTTGATGCTCAACTCTTGGATACAAGCCATACAAGTTCTAGGATATTTTGACAGAGGAAGAATAACCACAAACTGGATCAAACCTCCTCATTCATGGGTTAAATGCAACATTGGATGATGTTGGTCAAAACAGAGTTATACAGGAGGTTTTGCCTGGGTTTTAAGAGATACAAATGCAAAGGTTTTGCTACATAGTCGAAGATCTTTTGCAGGGATAGGTCTCTTACAGAAGCCAAATTTGAAAGCATCTTATGGAATATGGACCATTGAAAGCTTGATTAGTCACAAAATCAACTTTGTGATAATTGCCTCAGAAGCTCATGAGATGGTTAATGCCATTAATCATCCTCATAAATGGCCTTCCTTTCAATACTTCTCATCAGAAATCAAAAGGCAAATGACACCAATACAGGACTGGAAGATGGAAACTGCGGAACCTTCATCAAACCAGGGAGCATCTCGCATTGCTCACAGCATTCTCCATGGTAATCGTTTCCAGACTTATGTAGCTCAAGGTTCTCCCAAATGGCTTAAATCATTTTTTGAATCTGAAGGTAACAACTTTTTGTGGAATTGTTATTAAACCTGGTTATTCTCAATTGAGTTAACAATTTTGACAAAGTCTATGACTTTGTCACTGTTGCATTACTCTTTGATTGCAGGTTTACTACACAATTCTTCCCTTCTAGCCACATCTATTGCTAATATCATCTCATCTCGTGGACAAATTTCCTTAGATATTCTTAGATAGTTTTCTAAGTTTATCCTCTCATCATTCTTAGATAGTTTTCTAAGTTTATCCTCTCATCATTCTATTTTGTTTTTTACTGCAGAAGTTATTTTCCTATATTATCTCTAACTACAGTAATATTGGGTTGTTAACCCCTTTACATCTTTTCATATCTTCTTAAATATCGATATATAATTACCTCTTCTCTCCCATTATAAAAAATTGTTTTTAAAATTTGTCTTCTTTGACTTTTTCTTACTTAACCTCCTCTTTTTCCTTCTACATATTTTACTTAATCTTCTCTTCTACTCTATATATATTTACCTTCTCTTTCACTTTCTTTCCATCACTTTCTTCGCTTTCTTTCTTCCCTCCTTTTTATTTTACCTTTTTCTTTCTTTCTTTCATTATGGCTGCTAAACTTATGGGATGATCAGTTACAACATTTAAACTTCGGCAGAGAAGATCATGAACTCTTTATCCCTCAATGTCCTTATGTTGATGCAATTGCCAGAAATAGACTCAGTTTGCTAGCTCGTCCCCTTAATCCTCATGCACAAAGTCTCCATGCGGTTGTCTCTTCTCTACCCAGATCATGGGGTATTGCTTCTCGAGTTCCTGGTAGGGTTATCAATGACACCCTTATTCAGATTCTATTTCAATTCGAAATAGATTTGATATCGGTTCAACGTAGAGAGCCTTGGCTTTTTAATAACTGGCTTGTTGCTGTTCAACATTGGGAAGACTTCCCAGATGCGAATTTCCTTACTACGATTGATCTATGGGTCCAAATCAGGGGAATTCCACTTCCATATGTTTCAGAAGGTACTGTCAGGGACATCGCTAGAGAATTAGGAGAGATAGTTTATCTTGATTTCCATGAACTCTCTACTACTCAGATCTCCTTCATTAGAGTAAGAATTCGGTTTGGCATCACATATAATCTCATGGTTTTTAGAAGGATTCACTTTCAATCTGGAGAAAGGGCCTTGGTTAGCTTTCAGAATGAGCGTCTGCGACGTATTTGCAATAATTGCCTAAGGTTTACTCATCACAGAAGTCACTGCTCTTATCATCACCCCTCTCCTGCTCCAAGTTTAAGTTCTGAGATCCCAGAGGTTCCTGTGTATCATGGGCCAATGAATGATGATGAAATTTGCAGGTCTGATAGGAATTCCCAATCCCTAATGTCAGACAATTCCTTTCCAGCACCTCTCTCACAACCTCCTCGGCTTGCTACACCACCTCTCAATCCAGCTGAATTGGCAGCAGCTTCACCATATTTTCCCGGAGCCACTCTTCATGGAACCGAGTACTTTGCGACTCCAATACCACGGGCAGGTTCACGAATACATCTCTCATCACTTGAATCCTTAACTGGTTCTAATATCACTCCTCCATCGGATGAAGCTATGGCCTCCACCTTCCCACATTATTTTGAAAGAGGTGAATCTTCAAACATAAGATGCTTTGAAAGAGGGGAACCTTCTAAAACAAAGCTCTCAGGAATCTGCACCAGACCTCCCAAAAAACGTTAACCTTATTTATTCAATTAACAATTCTGTCAAGTTTTTTCAGGTTTAGCTAATGGTGTGCACTAGGAGACCTCTTGGGTTCAGTTAGTATGAATTTCAAGCTTCTCTAGGATAGGTTTCATTTCAAACTTCTTGTTGTAATGATGATCATCTCTGGTGGATGATCCTTAAGTTCCCTGTAATCTTTTTCCTTTTTTTTAGGTTGTTATACTTTTTGTAATGACTTGACCATGTTTTAGCTTTATAAAATATAAACACTATTGTGAAAAAAAAAAGAGAGAAAAAGAGACTTTGAGAACTGTTAAAATTTTTTTTTTTTTTTTTTCGGCAAATCAAATATATTATTTCATAAAAGTTTTACATGATACATGATACATGAAACCATTCAAATACAACCATTGAAACAAATAAAGGAAATTGAAACCCAATTTCGATGAAGAAGTGGAAGTAACCCTGCTTTCCAGCAAAAGCCTGCTTACAGGCAACAGAATAAATCTGTTAAGTCCCCTCTTCATACACTCGTAACAGGCTATCATCTTATAGATGAAACTCCTAAATGCTTTCCGCATTACTTTAATTGAAAGAAAATTATGAAATGTTGTTTGAAATGGTTCTAGACCATGTTTTTTGAACTTTAAAACCACTGGAAAGAGAAAGCCCCGCATCTGTGTCCAAATCGTCTTCCAATTGCTATGAAAAAACTGACTTATTCGCCGCCAAAGATGTCGTTGTCGATACCAAAAGATGTTTCTTGACACTAGCAGATCCAAAACCTTTGACGCTATGACAAAGTGAGAAGTAAAGGCAATAGTTATCATAATCGACCAAAAGGAAAGAAGGACATCATCATCATCATATCGTATCATTGAAAGGAGGAAGTTGTCGTCTTCAAAATAACAAAGGCCCAGTGGCATTCTGAAATTGTTTGACTTCTGTATCCTCTCAATTCGAACCCACCAACTGTTGTTTGTGACCACCACAAGTAAACGATCATACATCTCAGACGTCAATATACTTTCCTTCTTATATTGCCAAGACTTGTTGAAATTATCACACCAGTATTTGGACATGTGTATGTGTAATCTCAAAAATTCAATCGAATAGTAACAAAAGTGATGAAGCCGTAATCCACTGGCCGACTTATTGAAAATGAAATATAGCCTCTCCAAATTATCATGATCTTGCAGAGAAGAGATGACAAACGTACTCGTATTTGCATCTTTCGCAAAAACACCAAGTATACTCCCGGTTGTCTTGTGAATGACTTCTCGTCTAATCAGTCGGACTAGTTTGCTTGACTGGTTTGTTTTCCGATTTGAAACTGAGATGTCTGAGTCATATCCTTCGTCTTCTCGGAACACAAATAGTGGCACCGGTCCACGAGAAGTAATCCATTGTACTTGACTGTTCTTCTTCGTTTCCAATAAGTATATTGGTATCACTAATTTGAGAATATCCTCATCTTCCGCCAAAACTCGATTGATGCCGGGATCAAAAACCCAAGTGAAACCTCCATACCATCGGGTAAGAGGACAATCACCGGTTGATAACCGGAAAATCCACCGGCGGCGAGAGAAAGCACCGGAAACAAACCTTCTGCAAGGAAGGAGAACACAAGTCCATTGAATCGACATTACAAGGAAAGAGCGACAATGTAGAAGAGATGAATCTGTCATATTTAACCAAAGCCTCTGATCGAAATGATCCATAAACCATATCAGGGATAGATCCCGTAAGAAGGGCAAACTCTGATTTGAAAAGGACAGACGCAATCTCTTACCCATTTTCATCGCAAGGAGAGAAAAGGCATGGGCGTGATGGCCATGACTTGCCATGATTGAGTACTTGAAATCTAAGATTATACAGAAATTAGAGAAAACTAAACCAACAGGAATTGAAAAGGATGATGGCCGGCGCCGGAGAGGCCGACGCCGGCCGGAGACGGTGACGAAAAAGCGAAAAGGTGCTTTGTCTCGTTGAAATCGCTCAGAGAGAGAAGGGAGAGAAAACGGTTTAACAAAGTAATAAACTGTTAAAATTTTCTAAAGCCTTAAAAGTGTTCACCAATCACCACCGCAGTATAAAAATAGGCATAAGTAATAAGACGGTGCATTTTGTCATCAACATACAAAAATACTCAAATAAAGAATCACAAAAGTAGTAATTATTTATCCTTTTTTGACGGATTTTTTTTTCCATTATCAACATGAGGAACCAAATTTAGAAAATTACATATATGCGTTACAAACTCTGCAAAGCTATAAATTATTTTCTATTGAAACGAATTTTCATAGGACAAATCATCTATCTCTAAATCGACATGTTTATTAACCACTTCAAGATATAAAAGCTTGTACAAAATTCAATATGCACTTTGATTCGAAACCAGTTATAATTTCTTCACACGAGGTCCTTATTTTACACCCTTCAATTTTTTTTAATTTTTTTTTCTCTCACCCTTCAATTAAACGTTAACATGAGCATGGTAACTAAAAAATAGTAGGACAATTTTAGGAGATTGTAATTACATGAATAGGTTTTTGTATTCATGTCCATTATGTCATTAAGTGATAGAGGCCAATATATCAAAAATGTCCTTAATTGCTTATTAAAAATCATCAAAAATTAAAAACCAAATGGGTTGGGTTGAAGTTGGGTAAAAAAAAATTAAAAACCGCGCTTAACAAAATCACGGAATAGTGAACGCCATTTAATGATTTTTAATCGCAATAAAAGTGTTTAATTGAATTTGGTTAATTCGGGTGGATTTTAAAATTTGGCTGGAATTGGGAAGTTTTTAATTTGTACAGGGTGAATTGGGCAGCTGCTATAAGTACATGGTAATATGGATTGAACAGCTATAGTACTGAGAATTACTATAAGCAGTCCAATAAACTAAGAAATTAAATTACATTTGGACTTGTAGAAATAAACATTGATGTCACATTCGTATATGCACAAAAATCAGGAGTCACACGGAAATGATGAATCGTTTTAAGGTGTGGACATACACAGAGAGAGAGGTCCCACTGTTCCATGACGGCACTATGAGTGAAATTTACATCATAGAAGGACAATTCATGGACGAAATGTGCGTGGATGGGCCAAAGAGTAGAAGCCCCTTTCGGGCGGATAGCCCCAAAAATGCTCACGTTTTTTTCATACCATTTAGCATGGCCCAGGTCATTCACTTCATCTACGAGCCAATCACCTCTGTCGAATATTTTAACCAGGACCGCCTACACCGCCTTATAGAGGATTATGTTGACGTAGTTGGTACTAAGTATCCCTATTGGAACAGAAGCCATGGAGGCGACCATTTTATGGTATCATGCCATAACTGGGTATGTATATATAAGAGATTGTGGAAGATGATTTTATTATTAACAGAAAGTTACAATATATATACAGGGAAGTCTAGCTAGGGTACACTAACGGAATCAATGACCATATATCTACATTACATAAACAGATCCTTGACTTAAGCTAATCATTGATACATGATTGATATCCTTAATACGCCCCCTCAAGATGGAGGGGCTCTTGTCATTCCAATCTTGTTTGCGATGTTATGAAAAGCTGCTCGAGATAGAGGTTTTGTAGGACCATCTGCTAGCTGATCATGTGTGGAGACGTGAACCACACGAAGATCTCCTGCTTGGACTTGATTACGAATAAAGTGATAATCTAGTGCTATATGTTTCATCCGAGAATGAAACACTGGATTCGCACACAAGTAAGTTGCTCCGACGTTATCACAATATATGACTGGCGCTTGCAGAAGACGTATACCAAGTTCACCGAGGAGAGAGCAGATCCATTTCAGTTCAGATGAGGTATTTGCCACTGCCCTGTACTCTGCTTCAGTCGACGATCTAGCGACACCATGTTGTTTGTTTGAGGACCAGGAGATGGGATGTTGGCCAAGGTAAACAACATAGCCATTGGTGGATACGTAGTCATCCGTGTCACCTGCCCAATCTGCATCCGAATAAGCATGAAGGGAAGTGTTGTTACCTTTCCGCAGAAAAATGCCATGATCCGTGGTTCCTGCTAAGTACCGGAGAACTCTCTTCACCGCTTGCCAATGGTCTGTGGTTGGCATATACATGTACTGCGATAAACGATTTGCTGCATAAGAGAGATCCGGCCTTGTAAATGCTAAGTATTGGAGACTTCCAACAACACATCTATACTCAGTCGGATCAGAGAGACGAGTTCCCGAATGGAGAGAGAGTTTCGGAGATGCTGCCATTGGTGTCGTGACTGGCTTTGCTGTCAGCATGTTTGTCCGAGCTAGAAGATCAAGAATATATTTCCTTTGACTTAGGTGAAATCCCTCTGGTACATGTTTTGCCTCTATGCCAAGAAAATAGTGTAATTCTTCATGATCTTTGACTGAGAATCTCTGTCCAAGAGCATCAAGTGTTTGTTGCAACAGAACTGAATCATTCCCAGTGACTAATGTGTCGTCAACATAGACAAGCATATAGACAAAGGACTTGCCTTGTTGTAGAACAAAAAGTGACATATCTGAAATTGAATTCACAAAACCAACAGTGAGTTGCGTAATTCAACATACCAGGCCCTCGGTGCCTGTTTGAGACCATAAACAGCTTTTCGGAGTCGACAAACGTAATCCGGTCTATCTTTATCTACGAAACCAGGTGGCCGCGTCATATTGACCTCGTCAATCAAAGTGCGTTGGAGAAAAGCATTGTTAACATCTAATTGTCGTATCGGCCAAGAACGATCAATCGCAACACCCAACACAGCTCGAATGGAAGTAGATTTGATTACCGGGCTGAATGTTTCAGCATAATCAAGACCAAGTCTTTGATTGTACCCTTTCGCAACGAGATGCGCTTTGAATCGGCTGACGGAACCATCTGGATTATACTTCTTGGTGAATATCCATCGGCTGCCAACAACCATAACTTTAGATGGTGGAGGCGGTACCAAATCCCAGGTGTGATTTCCTATTTGTGCATTGATTTCAGAACCCATTGTGTTTCGCCATCGCTCATCAGCGAGTGCTTGAATCGCCGTTCGTGGTTCTGGATCAGTGGTCGTTGCTAGCTCTGCGTGGTAGAGGTATTTGGGGTTTGGTTTTGTGGTGCCGGTTTTAGCTCGGGTTGTCATTGGATGGGTGTTTTCGGTTTATGGTGGGGGATCAGTTGAAGAAGACGGTGGTTTTGGTGATGGGTTTATGGGCTCATTTTATGGTTGGTGGGCCGAGGGTTGTAGTATGGGTGGATTTAGATTTGGTGGATCTGTTTGGGCCTGATTAGTGTTTGTTTGTGAAGGTTGGTGCTGGGCCGTGGGTTGCGGCCCATTTTCAGTAGGAGCAGTGGGCTCAGAGGAAGATGGGGAAGACGTGGAGGAGATTGAGTTTCGAGGTAATACCTGAGAGTTTGCCGATGGTGGTGACGGCGGAGGTGATGGTGTCGATGAAGTCGGCGGTGCCGGCGGTGGAGGATTCTGGTGCAGGACCATGATTGGGGGTTGCGATGAGGTAGTAAGAGTTGTATGAGCAAGTGATGTAGTAGGCGCCTCTGTCAGATCTTCATTCTGTGATGTCGTCGGCGTATCAATTGCAAACGGAAAGCTATGTTCCTCGAATTGAACATGACGAGAAGTATAAATTCGTCCAGTCGGTATATGCAAACAGAAATAGGCACTTTGTGTACTTGAGTAACCAAGAAACACACACCGAAGTGATCGATCTTCAAGTTTATGCCGATTGTATGGTCGTAACCAGGGGTAACACGAGCAACCAAGCACCCGTAGCTTATCATAGTTGGGTATTGTTCCAAACAACTTCTCAAATGGTGACTGGTTATCAAGAATTGGCGTTGGTAGGCGATTGATGAGATATACTACAACTGCAAACGCATATGGCCAGTAAAACTTAGGAACTGAGTCGTGAGACATGAGAGTGAGGCCAGTCTCCACTATATGCCTATGCTTTCGTTATGAAATCCCATTGTGTTCGGGCGTGTGAGGTGGAGAGGTAAGGTGAGTGATGCCATGAGTTGAAAGATAGTCACGCAATGCCACAAATTCACCTCCATTGTCTGAATAGAATGTACCAATCTTCCCTTGAAACCGATTTTCGACTAGATTCTTGAATGCTATGAAGGTTGCTTTGACATCGGATTTTTGTTTTAATGGATAAAGCCATGAGTAACGAGTGTAATGATCAACAAAGAGAAGGTAATAGCGGAAGTTATCGAGAGAATGAATTGGTGAACTCCAAACATCTGAGAATATATATTCAAGTGGACGAGAGGATTTGATTGTTGAATGGGAAAATGGGACTTTGTGACTTTTATTGATCAAACAATCAGAACATGACAAAAACTTTTGAGATGGATGCAAAAGGGGAAGACAATAACAAGAAATGACAGAATTCAAAATGGAAGTGGAGGGGTTGACCCAAACGATAGTGCCAGGAGGAACGAGTGGCCTTGGAACAAGCAGCAGTAACCAGGGCAACAGCTTGAGGCGACGTAATGGGCCACTCATACAACTCATCTCTAGTTCTGCCGCATAGCAACGGGTCCCCTGTTGTCAGATCCTTCACCTGAAAAGATGCAGGAAAGAATTCCACCGAAACTCGATTAGCGTTACATAATCGATAGACGGAGATCAATTTTTTTTGTATGTCAGGCACGTATAACACATTCTTTAACTGTAAAGGATGAGAGTTTGTGTTTAAAGAGGTGGAAGCAGTTTGTGCAATTGGTATGGTTGATCCATTTGCAACCATCACATCATCACCACCGTTGTAGGGCTGGTGTAAGGCAAGATTATTGAGGTCCGATGTGTTGTGATGCGTTGCGCCACTGTCGAGAAGCCAATTAGCCGCCGGGTATGGAGTACTAGCTGCGAAATTCGCTCGGGGTTGCCAAGTGTTTGGCGAGACAGACTGTTGCTGAAACGTTTGGAGTTGAGAACAACGTTTGGCACTGTGCCCTTGAGTCCCACATATCTGACATTTGCCTAGATAGGGACGAGGACCTTTGTTATTCTGATTATTGGGTTGCCACGCCGAGACCGGAGTTTGCTGCCAATTCTGCGTGGTGCTCAGAGTTTTGGGACGATACTGCGATCGAGAGTTGTTGGTGTTGTAGCGTTGCTGCACCACATTCGCAGTGATAGGAGTAGTGACAGCGGACATGGCAGCCAAAATGTTTGCTTCCTGATTAAGAAGACGCTCATGGATGTAGGTAAATGTTGGAGGAGTCTCGCGCCCTTGAATCTGATAAACGACTTGTTTGTAGTCCCTAGGAAGGCCTCCAAGGATTAGGTCAAGCTGATCTTCATGCTCCATTGGTTTCCCAAGGATTGCCAGTTGATCAAAACGGGTAGTAAGACCTTGCATGTAAACGTCAATCGTCTTGTCACCCTTCTTCCAGATGGTGAGTTGAGTCCGGAGTTGACGAATGTGGCCGCGACTGGGCTGAGCATAAGTGGTAGCAAGTGTACTCCAAATTTCAGCAGATTTGGTGGCACGCGACACTAGCGGCTGGAGAGCAACGGAGATAAGAGAGCTATAAATTAGCTTGTCCTGGCGTTTCCAGACTATATAGTCAGGATTCACCGAAACAATGTCACCGGTGGTAACGTTCTCGGAGGGTGAAGAAGTAGATCCGTCGAGTTTGGTGACATGAGACATGTTGATGGAGTAGATCTTTTTGTTATTGACGAGAATGGTTTCAGATGTGTTTTCAGAAGCAGACATGGCGGCTTAGGAAAAGAGAAGAGAAGGAAAAAAAAAAATTTGTAGGGTTTTAAGAGATCAATGGCTCTGATACCATATAAGAGATTGTGGAAGATGATTTTATTATTAACAGAGAGTTACAATATATATACATAGAAGTCTAGCTAGGGTACACTAACGTAATCAATGACCATATATCTACATTACATAAACAGATCCTTGACTTAAGCTAATCATTGATACATGATTGATATCCTTAATAGTATATACTATACTCTCTTTTTTTCTTCGATAATCGCGAATTTCAGGCCTAGACTGTAGTTTCCGTGGATTTGGAGTTAGATTTTAGTCTATTTCCTTTAGAAATAGCTAGAGGCACAATGGAATCAACTCCAAGTGATAACCACTAGACCATCACATACTTGGTTACTTTTTTTTCTTTTTCACCTTTGAGACTTGAGAATATGAATATTAGACCAAATATTTTTTGTCTTGATTCAAATAAGCAAATCCCTCTTTGACATTGCAAATTACTATAAACAAAAGAAAAAATGTAGTCTGTCAATGAGGCTTAAACTAATAAGTTACGAACCTTAGTGTAGCATACTACTAACTAGTATATATACATTTAATTTGTCTTATGAAAATATTAAATTATTTATGTAATATATCGGATAATCTTGTTGTTATAAACATAACAAAATACGAAACGAACTTGAGATATGAATTAGAGAAATTATTTACGTATAGATATTATTTTACATTTTTTTGGTGTGTATAGGCACCAGACGTGATCGGTGGGAATCCAAAGTTGTTTCGAAAAATTCATAAGGGGACTTTGCAATGCTAACACCTCGGAAGGATTTCGGCCTAACGTGGACTTTTCCATTCCGGAAATCAACCTTTGTAGAGGTAAATTGAATCCTCCTTTTCTCGGAAAATCGCCAAGAATTCGATCTATACTTGCATTTTTCGCTGGAAGAAGTCACGGTAATATCCGAAAAATCTTATTTCAACACTGGAAAGAAAGGGACAGTGAAGTCCAAGTCTACGAACGTCTTCCCCCAGGGACGGACTATACCAAATTAATGGGAATGAGCAAGTTTTGTCTATGTCCAAGTGGTTATGACTTATGAGGTCGCTAGCCCGAGGGAGGTTGAGGCGATATATGCTGGTTGTGTACCGGTGATCATATCGGATAATTATTCATTACCATTCAGTGATGTGCTTAATTCGAATTCTTTCTCCATACAAATTCCTGTTTCTCGGATCATAGAGATCAAAACCATTCTACAGAGTGTATCTGTCGTTAGGTACTTGAAGATGTATGAGAGAGTCTTAGAGGTGAAGCAGCATTTCGTGGTGAATCGTCCAGCTCAACCTTACGATGTGATGCATATGATGCTTCACTCTATCTGGTTAAGACGACTTAATCTTAGGCTTGGTACATAATATAGTTTTTGTTTTGTTAGAAATAAATATTATGTGTCTACGTTCATATGAGGTACTAGCTTTGTATTCTTCGTATAAATTTTGCATAGCTCTATCTCTCTTGTAAATATACACAAAAACAAACACAAGATTAAAAAGTTTCATATTAATAAGAGAAAACAAAGCATTCTTTTGATTCTCTTTTCGATATTCTCGTTCTAACTTGTGTTTTCCTAGTTATTGTGTTCCACTATGAACTATTTTCTAAGAAAATGTTAATAATCAATTGATATATGCAAATTTATTGTGAAAATGTTATTGACAAATGACAATCAATGTAACCCGATTTTCATCATCTATATACTTATATATTCTCCATCTCTAAGGTCCGCCTCTTGGCCAGGAGGCACAAAGGAAGCATTTGGATCCAAACAAGTGAAAGGAAGTAAACTAAGATGCACAAAAGAAAAAATGACTAAGATCTTCATTTACTTTATCATGAAGGGGTTGTTTTAAATTGTTACATACACCAAAAGTGTTCAACGAAAGTTTTCTAATCAAAAACATCATGACCATTCCATTCTTAACCAATGAAAGCTGAATTGATGAGCGTTTGTTAGTGCTATAAACTTGTTTTTCTTCCTTTCTAATCATTATATCACAAGTGGTTTTAGATTGATTTAATTCTTAATTTTCCCTTTTGTCTTTGTCATAGTAAACTGTTTATTATATACTTGAGTTTTGCATGTTTTACTTGTTGTCTTTTGATTAGTATCAAAGGATGACAAGTAAAACATGCAAAACTGAAATATGTAATAAACAATTTAGTTTACTATCGAATGACGATCAATCTAAAACAACAAAGATCAATATAATTTTTTTTTTTTTTTTTTTTTTGAACACCAGATCAATATAAATTTAATTGTCAATAATTCTTAACGTTTTAGATTGATTTCCATTCATTTACTTTTTTATATAAAATCCTTTAAAACTTTTTTTAAAACAAAACAACCAAATTTCTTCTCATATTGGACCTCAAGTAGCCAAATTGGTCGATCCCTTTTGTTTTACATCTTCCAGAAAATATGTTGCAGCGGTTTGGTAAAAAACAAAAGAAAATTGTTTAAGCTTCTTGAAGAGTTCTCTGTTTCATTTTCATACCCTTTTGTCATTTTCATTATTTCTTAGCAACACGTTTCTGCACTTTCCTCAACTTACCAACTTTTACAGCTTCCTGTAGAATCAAAAAATTAAAGCTTTAATCAAATATGTAAAATGGTTTGCCATAAATTAGAAGTTGCAGAAGAAGAAGCTTACTTGTATGTTCCCTATGTCACGTAATGGTTGTTTGTTTGCGTCTTTATCGTCATGGCTAATTCCGGCAGGCTTCTTACCATCTACTAGTTGTAGTATCGCTTTATCGGGTTTTACATTTTCTTCTCTGTTACTACATTTGGAGGCTAAGCAGCCACAAGAGTCCCCGCATCCACTTCCCTTTGCCCTGCATTGGCAATTTTTGGTCTTGCACAAAGATTTTTTAGTGCAAGAGCAACAGACCTCTGCTTTGCTCTGCTCCTTGTTGCAGAGTGTTTCCACGGAGTCTTCCGGTTGAGATGGCTCCGAGTTTGATTGATTGTCAGTATTCTTGCTGGAAATAGAATGTTCAACTGGTTCGCCCTGAAGAACAGTTGGAATTGTAAAATCAGACCACAATCAAACAAAAACTTGGCCTCGGTTTTTAAGGTATAAAAGTGAACATTAAATTCCAAATTGATAACCTGAACTTTATCTGTTTCACTGAATTGGGATTTGGTCATTTCCATCTGGCTGACCAGAGTACTCAGTTTGTTAAACTCCTCTTTAAGTTCCTTTAGTTCTGAGTCCATTGGAGTGTGGTTCATTTGGTTGTCACATGACGCAGAGCTAAATAAGATAAGCAAAGATAATCAACTTCGAGAACACAATTTGAGCCTACAACAAAAGTTTAACTACAATCAAACTTACCAGGAGTTTTGCTCTCCTTCAAATTCTGACTTCAACACACCTGCCTCTAGGCTGAATCTTTTGACCTCTTCAGCTATTCTGATAAAAGTAGCAAGGAACACATAATTTCAGACTTCTGAAGTGATAAGAAGTTTTATCAGCTCCACTTAGAGTGCTTTTGGTAGAGTTGCAATGGCAAAAATCTTACTCTTTCATTTGGCGTTCGTAATCAGAATGAATCTTATTTAACTTCGTTAGTAGCCCTATTTCATTGCTAGACTCCTGCACAATCAGAATCAAAAACCATTTGAAGTGCCAACTTCTAGAAATCAATACACCGCCGCCACATATATCATAGAAATATCAAGAACCTATATCTTCATGTGGAAGTGTAAGGTAACTATACCAAAGATCCTAAATAAAGGTTTCAAGACAATAGTGCAGTTGGAAGCCTATGTAAAACTTATCAAATTGCTTAAATTCTTGTTGAAACTAAGATGTTGCGTTGATGCTTAGGCTCAGATTCACATACCTGAATCCCGGAGCTTGTTCCTTTTGGTGGACCTGGAAAAATACAAAGAAGACACTTAAACAATTTTGCAAAAGAAACAAGGAAAAAAATGGGAACGGAAACTAGCTATCGGTTATGAGACCTTTAGTTTTGTTCGAAGAAATCTTTTTAGATTGAAGGAGCATTTTTAGGCGCTTCATGGCTGTCAAAGCTTGTGTATTCTTCAGCTGCAAAATCTGATTAAAAGAAAAGAAAAATCAATAAGCCGCATGGACTTAGTAAAACACGTTTGTTGAATTTACATATAACATAGAACAATCAGTAGAAATATATACCAGCTTCTGGCGATTGTTCAAAGCTGACAGGACATGTTTCTCGAACTCGCTTTTCCTTAGCTCTTTTTTAAGCTGTTATAAAAGAAGCACTATTTAATTAAAAGCCTAAGGTATCATAACAAGGATATTCTAGATCAAATTAGGTTAAAGAGCACTAGACAAGGCAAGCACAATTGTCAACCAAACCCATCAAGGATGTGTGCTCTTGGCATATAACTCTCATAATCAAACTACTATAACTAGGACCACCGCCGCGTAATACTGGTATATAAAGAAAAACCAAATGTGAAACAATCATTTCATATTCAAAAATTCCAACTTAGATCATGGGGATTTCAAGAACGTTTATCAATCATAGATAAGTGTAAATCAAACAAGGCAGGTTATTATTCATGTCTATCTTGACTTTACCGCAATGTGGTGTAACCCGAAGCGGGAATCTACTATGTAATGATTTGACATTCACTCATAAACCATAAAAAACGTATAGGTATTAGACCTACTACTCTCTTTACCTGAAGAACTTCCTTTTCTAGTGAAGCTTTCAATAGTCTAAACTGCATAGAGTCTAGCTTGATCTTGCACTGCAACTTAACCTGAAGAATAGTCACAACTCACAAAAATAAAAACCCAAAAGAAACTACTCCATGTTTCATTGAACTTAACATTATTTGCAACAAGTTACTTACCTTTTGCGCCTTTAGTTTCTGAACTTCACCATCAAACCGCTTTACATAACTCTCCGTTTTATACTTCTTCGTCGAACACATGGACCGCAAATTTGACTTACTCCTTGAACTCATACCCTATACAAGTATTAAGGTTACAAATGTGCATAATACAAGCTTAAATGTTTATATTAATTTATCGAAACCTAAAAAATGATTTTCACCTCCTCTTTTGTAGCAATAGACTTCTGAGAAAACTCTCTGCTTGACTGTAACGTTCCAATCGAAGAGCTAATTGAAACATCAGCCAATTTTGACCTTAGCTCTTCCACATCACACTGCCGAAAATCCCGAAACAATCAATTCAAATAAGCACAGTACACGATAAGTTCTGAAATGATTCTAAACCATCTATTCAAAGCACATTACACTCTCTTATAAGAATATTTTTTCTGCAAATTGGAAACTGAAGCGACGAACATCATCCATCAATTGAACTCTAAACGAAAATTTTCCGAAAAAATCAAAGCAACAAAAATCTCTGTTGTTAGGCGGAAAAAGTAATTTTAGATTTGAAAATCAAAATTTTCAAAAGTAAAAATTGGGGGGAAAATACCTTGAGAGCTTCGTTGATGGACTCTAGATCTTGAATCTTCTTCTCGTAGAGTTGCTCAGAATCGTCTCGGAGAGATGATGAATCCTTTAATCGGAGATTCAGCTTCTTCGTCATCTCCGGCGATGATTTGAGTTCTTTACTTTTTCGATGGGAAGTGAGACAACAACGCTCTCTCCTCTCTCTCTCCTAATCGATGAAAAAGGTACGCAGAGAGGAAGTATTTGAATTTACTAACTTTTTCTGTTATTTTTATTTGCATTATGGGCTTTTAAGAAAACGAAAGCCCATCTCATTTTCTAGAAACTTAAGCCCAAGCATACTTGCAAGTGAAGCCACTAATCATCCTTTTTCTTCAATTCTCTGTTTCTTCTTTTGATAAACACGAGGACCCTCGTTACAGTAGAGAAGGTTTCAGGTCTATGCACAGTTCCGGGGTTCCACACTTTTGGGAGGGGTATTTAATGATTGGATTTAAAAGAATTCAAATTTGCTTATACATACAACTTCGTTGTCTTGTCAAGCAGTAGAGCTTCATACTCAAGTCGTTCAAATGTGTTTGGAATTCCACTTCCAGCTTGAAATTCATCTCCTTCTTCTGACTCATCATCATCATCTACCTGACCTTCTTCATCACTAACGTCTTCATCATCATAGTCATCATCACTCCCATCACCACAATGTACTTCCTTCTCACTTTCCATATTGCTTGGACCCTCTTCTAACTCCGTAAACAAGTTTCCCTCATCGTCTCCCACCACACCCTTTCCCTTATCTTCCATCCTTTTCAAAAGAGAAAATCAAAAACTCTCTCTTGACATTTACTTCCCTCAAACTTGACTATCTAGAATCAGCCAATAACGAATCAAAATTCAAAAATTGAGATAATATCTACACGCAGCTACGAATCTCTAATCTGTTTTTGATTCATGATTAGCCGAAGAAAGTGATTACCTGGAGGACAAGGTGGTCATCGGAAACGAGACAAGTCGCGGCGGTGTTGGAGGATATATAATACACCCTGATTAAATCGTCCTGTCAATGAGGATTCCTTTTAATTTGCTGATACATACAACTTCGTTGTCTTGTCAAGCAGTAGAGCTTCATACTCAAGTCGTTCAAATGTGTTTGGAATTCCACTTCCAGCTTGAAATTCATCTTCTTCTTCTGACTTGTCATCATCATCTACCTGACCTTCTTCATCACTAACGTCTTCATCATCACTACCATCACCACAATGTACTTCCTTCTAACTTTCCATATTGCTTGGACCCTCTTCTAACTCCGTAAACAAGTTTCCCTCATCGTCTCCCACCACACCCTTTCCCTTATCTTCCATCCATTTCAAAAGAGAAAATCAAAAACTCTCTCTTGACATTTACTTCCCTCAAACTTGACTATCTAGAATCAGCCAATAACGAATCAAAATTCAAAAATTGAGATAATATCTACACGCAGCTACGAATCCCTAATCTATTTTCGACTCATGATTAGCCGAAGAAAGTGATTACCTGGAGGACAAGGTGGTCGTCGGAAACGAGACAAGTCACGGCGGTGTTGGAGGATATATAATACACCCTGATTAAATCGTCCTGTCAATGAGGATTCTTTTTAATTTGCTGATACATACAACTTCGTTGTCTTGTCAAGCAGTAGAGCTTCATACTCAAGTCGTTCAAATGTGTTTGGAATTCCACTTCCAGCTTGAAATTCATCTCCTTCTTCTGACTCGTCATCATCATCTACCTGACCTTCTTCATCACTAACGTCTTCATCATCACTACCATCACCACAATGTACTTCCTTCTCACTTTCCATATTGCTTGGACCCTCTTCTAACTCCGTAAACAAGTTTCCCTCATCGTCTCCCACCACACCCTTTCCCTTATCTTCCATCCTTTTCAAAAGAGAAAATCAAAAACTCTCTCTTGACATTTACTTCCCTCAAACTTGACTATCTAGAATCAGCCAATAACGAATCAAAATTCAAAAATTGAGATAATATCTACACGCAGCTACGAATCCCTAATCTATTTTCGACTCATGATTAGCCGAAGAAAGTGATTACCTGGAGGACAAGGTGGTCGTCGGAAACGAGACAAGTCGCGGCGGTGTTGGAGGATATATAATACACCCTGATTAAATCGTCCTGTCAATGAGGATTCTTTTTAATTTGCTGAAACATACAACTTCGTTGTCTTGTCAAGCAGTAGAGCTTCATACTCAAGTCGTTCAAATGTGTTTGGAATTCCACTTCCAGCTTGAAATTCATCTCCTTCTTCTGACTCATCATCATCATCTACCTGACCTTTTTCATCACTAACGTCTTCATCATCATAGTCATCATCACTACCATCACCACAATGTACTTTCTTCTCACTTTCCATATTGCTTGGACCCTCTTCTAACTCCGTAAACAAGTTTCCCTCATCGTCTCCCACCACACCCTTTCCCTTATCTTCCATCCTTTTCAAAAGAGAAAATCAAAAACTCTCTCTTGACATTTACTTCCCTCAAACTTGACTATCTAGAATCAGCCAATAACGAATCAAAATTCAAAAATTGAGATAATATCTACACGCAGCTACGAATCCTAATCTTTTTTCGACTCATGATTAGCCGAAGAAAGTGATTACCTGGAGGACAAGGTGGTCGTCGAAAACGAGACAAGTCGCGGTGGTGTTGGAGGATATATAATACATCCTGATTAAATCGTCCTGTTAATGAGGATTCCTTTTAATTTGCTGATACATACAACTTCGTTGTCTTGTCAAGCAGTAGAGCTTCATACTCAAGTCGTTCAAATGTGTTTGGAATTCCACTTCTAGCTTGAAATTCATCTCCTTCTTCTGACTCATCATCATCATCTACCTGACCTTCTTCATCACTAACGTCTTCATCATCATAGTCATCATCACTACCATCACCACAATGTAATTCCTTCTCTCTTTCTATATTGCTTGGACCCTCTTCTAACTCCGTAAACAAGTTTCCCTCATCGTCTCCCACCACACCCTTTCCCTTATCTTCCATCCTTTTCAAAAGAGAAAATCAAAAACTCTCTCTTGACATTTACTTCCCTCAAACTTGACTATCTAGAATCAGCCAATAACGAATCAAAATTCAAAAATTGAGATAATATCTACATGCAGCTACGAATCTCTAATCTGTTTTCGATTCATGATTAGCCAAAGAAAGTGATTACCTGGAGGACAAGGTGGTCGTCGGAAACGAGACAAGTCACGGCGGTGTTGGAGAATATATAATACACCCTGATTAAATCGTCCTGTCAATGAGGATTCCTTTTAATTTGCTGATACATACAACTTCGTTGTCTTGTCAAGCAGTAGAGCTTCATACTCAAGTCGTTCAAATGTGTTTGGAATTCCACTTCTAGCTTGAAATTCATCTCCTTCTTCTGACTCATCATCATCATCTACCTGACCTTCTTCATCACTAACGTCTTCATCATCATAGTCATCATCACTACCATCACCAAAATGTACTTCCTTTTCACTTTTCATATTGCTTGGACCCTCTTCTAACTCCGTAAACAAGTTTCCCTCATCGTCTCCCACCACACCCTTTCCCTTATCTTCCATCCATTTCAAAAGAGAAAATCAAAAATTCTCTCTTGACATTTACTTCCCTCAAACTTGACTATCTAGAATCAGCAAATAACGAATCAAAATTCAAAAATTAAGATAATATCTACACGCAGCTACGAATCCCTTATCTGTTTTCGACTCATGATTAGCCGAAGAAAGTGATTACCTGGAGGACAAGGTGGTCGTCGGAAACGAGACAAGTCACGGCGGTGTTGGAGGATATATAATACACCCTGATTAAATCGTCCTGTCAATGAGGATTCCTTTTAATTTGCTGATACATACAACTTCGTTGTCTTGTCAAGCAGTAGAGCTTCATACTCAAGTCGTTCAAATGTGTTTAGAATTCCACTTCCAGCTTGAAATTCATCTCCTTCTTCTGACTCATCATCATCATCTACCTGACCTTTTTCATCACTAACGTCTTCATCATCATAGTCATCATCACTACCATCACCACAATGTAATTCCTTCTCTCTTTCTATATTGCTTGGACCCTCTTCTAACTCCGTAAACAAGTTTCCCTCATCGTCTCCCACCACACCCTTTCCCTTATCTTCCATCTTTTTCAAAAGAGAAAATCAAAAACTCTCTCTTGACATTTACTTCCCTCAAACTTGACTATCTAGAATAAGCCAATAACGAATCAAAATTCAAAAATTGAGATAATATCTACACGCAACTACGAATCCCTAATCTTTTTTCAACTCATGATTAGCCGAAGAAAGTGATTACCTGGAGGACAAGGTGGTCGTCGGAAACGAGACAAGTCACGGCGGTGTTGGAGGATATATAATACACCCTGATTAAATCGTCCTGTCAATGAGGATTCCTTTTAATTTGCTGATACATACAACTTCGTTGTCTTGTCAAGCAGTAGAGCTTCATACTCAAGTCGTTCAAATGTGTTTGGAATTCCACTTCCAGCTTGAAATTCATCTCCTTCTTCTGACTCATCATCATCATCTACCTGACCTTCTTCATCACTAACGTCTTCATCATCATAGTCATCATCACTACCATCACCACAATGTAATTCCTTCTCATTTTCCATATTGCTTGGACCTTCTTCTAACTCCGTAAACAAGTTTCCCTCATCGTCTCCCACCACACCCTTTCCCTTATCTTCCATCCTTTTCAAAAGAGAAAATCAAAAACTCTCTCTTGACATTTACTTCCCTCAAACTTGACTATCTAGAATCAGCCAATAACGAATCAAAATTCAAAAATTGAGATAATATTTACACGCAGCTACGAATCCCTAATCTGTTTTCGACTCATGATTAGCCGAAGAAAGTGATTACCTGGAGGACAAGGTGGTCGTCGGAAACGAGACAAGTCGCGGCGGTGTTGGAGGATATATAATACACCCTGATTAAATCGTCCTGTCAATGAGGATTCCTTTTAATTTGCTGATACATACAACTTCGTTGTCTTGTCAAGCAGTAGAGCTTCATACTCAAGTCGTTCAAATGTGTTTGGAATTCCACTTCCAGCTTGAAATTCATCTCCTTCTTCTGACTCATCATCATCATCTACCTGACCTTCTTCATCACTAACGTCTTCATCATCATAGTCATCATCACTACCATCACCACAATGTACTTCCTTCTCACTTTCCATATTGCTTGGACCTTCTTCTAACTCCATAAACAAGTTTCCCTCATCGTCTCCCACCACACCCTTTCCCTTATCTTCCATCCTTTTCAAAAGAGAAAATCAAAAACTCTCTCTTGACATTTACTTCCCTCAAACTTGACTATCTAGAATCAGCCAATAACGAATCAAAATTCAAAAATTGAGATAATATCTACACGCAGCTGCGAATCCCTAATCTATTTTCGACTCATGATTAGCCGAAGAAAGTGATTACCTGGAGGACAAGGTGGTCGTCGGAAACGAGACAAGTCGCGGTGGTGTTGGAGGATATATAATACACCCTGATTAAATCGTCCTGTCAATGAGGATTCCTTTTAATTTGCTGATACATACAACTTCGTTGTCTTGTCAAGCAGTAGAGCTTCATACTCAAGTCGTTCAAATGTGTTTGGAATTCCACTTCCAGCTTGAAATTCATCTCCTTCTTCTGACTCATCATCATCATCTACCTGACCTTCTTCATTACTAACGTCTTCATCATCATAGTCATCATCACTACCATCACCACAATGTACTTCCTTCTCACTTTCCATATTGCTTGGACCTTCTTCTAACTCCGTAAACAAGTTTCCCTCATCGTGTCCCACCACACCCTTTCCCTTATCTTCCATCCTTTTCAAAAGAGAAAATCAAAAACTCTCTCTTGACATTTACTTCCCTCAAACTTGACTATCTAGAATCAGCCAATAACGAATCAAAATTCAAAAATTGAGATAATATCTACACGCAGCTACGAATCCCTAATCTATTTTCGACTCATGATTAGCCGAAGAAAGTGATTACCTGGAGGACAAGGTGGTCGTCGGAAACGAGACAAGTCGCGGCGGTGTTGGAGGATATATAATACACCCTGATTAAATCGTCCTGTCAATGAGGATTCCTTTTAATTTGCTGATACATACAACTTTGTTGTCTTGTCAAGCAGTAGAGCTTCATACTCAAGTCGTTCAAATGTGTTTGGAATTCCACTTCCAGCTTGAAATTCATCTCCTTCTTCTGACTCATCATCATCATCTACCTGACCTTCTTCATCACTAACGTCTTCATCATCATAGTCATCATCACTTCCATCACCACAATGTACTTCCTTCTCACTTTCCATATTGCTTGGACCCTCTTCTAACTCCGTAAACAAGTTTCCCTCATCGTCTCCCACCACACCTTTTCCCTTATCTTCCATCCTTTTCAAAAGAGAAAATCAAAAATTCTCTCTTGACATTTACTTCCCTCAAACTTGACTATCTAGAATCAGCCAATAACGAATCAAAATTCAAAAATTGAGATAATATCTACACGCAGCTACGAATCCCTAATCTGTTTTCGTCTCATGATTAGCCGAAGAAAGTGATTACCTGGAGGACAAGGTGGTTGTCGGAAACGAGACAAGTCGCGGCGGTGTTGGAGGATATATAATACACCCTGATTAAATCGTCCTGTCAATGAGGATTCCTTTTAATTTGCTGATACATACAACTTCGTTGTCTTGTCAAGCAGTAGAGCTTCATACTCAAGTCGTTCAAATGTGTTTGGAATTCAACTTCCAGCTTGAAATTCATCTCCTTCTTCTGACTCGTCATCATCATCTACCTGACCTTCTTCATCACTAACGTCTTCATCATATCATCATCACTACCATCACCACAATGTACTTCCTTCTCACTTTCCATATTGCTTGGACCCTCTTCTAACTCCGTAAACAAGTTTCCCTCATCGTCTCCCACCACACCTTTTCCCTTATCTTCCATCCTTTTCAAAAGAGAAAATCAAAAATTCTCTCTTGACATTTACTTCCCTCAAACTTGACTATCTAGAATCAGCCAATAACGAATCAAAATTCAAAAATTGAGATAATATCTACATGCAGCTACGAATCCCTAATCTGTTTTCGACTCATGATTAGCCGAAGAAAGTGATTACCTAGAGGACAAGGTGGTCGTCGGAAATGAGACAAGTCGCTGCGGTGTTGGAGGATATATAATACACCCTGATTAAATCGTCCTGTCAATGAGGATTCCTTTTAATTTGCTGATACATACAATTTCGTTGTCTTGTCAAGCAGTAGAGCTTCATACTCAAGTCGTTCAAATGTGTTTGGAATTCCACTTCCAGCTTGAAATTCATCTCCTTCTTCTGACTCATCATCATCATCTACCTGACCTTTTTCATCACTAACGTCTTCATCATCATAGTCATCATCACTACCATCACCACAATGTACTTCCTTCTCACTTTCCATATTGCTTGGACCCTCTTCTAACTCCGTAAACAAGTTTCCCTCATCGTCTCCCACCACACCCTTTCCCTTATCTTCCATCCTTTTCAAAAGAGAAAATCAAAAACTCTCTCTTGACATTTACTTCCCTCAAACTTGACTATCTAGAATCAGCCAATAACGAATCAAAATTCAAAAATTGAGATAATATCTACACGCAGCTACGAATCCCTAATCTGTTTTCGACTCATGATTAGCCGAAGAAAGTGATTACCTGGAGGACAAGGTGGTCGTCGGAAACGAGACAAGTCGCGGCGGTGTTGGAGGATATATAATACACCCTGATTAAATCGTCCTGTCAATGAGGATTCCTTTTAATTTGCTGATACATACAACTTCGTTGTCTTGTCAAGCAGTAGAGCTTCATACTCAAGTCGTTCAAATGTGTTTGGAATTCCACTTCCAGCTTGAAATTCATCTCCTTCTTCTGACTCATCATCATCATCTACCTGACCTTCTTCATCACTAACGTCTTCATCATCATAGTCATCATCACTACCATCACCACAATGTACTTCCTTCTCACTTTCCATATTGCTTGGACCTTCTTCTAACTCCGTAAACAAGTTTCCCTCATCGTCTCCCACCACACCCTTTCTCTTGACATTTACTTCCCTCAAACTTGACTATCTAGAATCAGCCAATAACGAATCAAAATTCAAAAATTGAGATAATATCTACACGCAGCTACGAATCTCTAATCTGTTTTCGATTCATGATTAGCCGAAGAAAGTGATTACCTGGAGGACAAGGTGGTCGTCGGAAACGAGACAAGTCGCGGCGGTGTTGGAGGATATATAATACACCCTGATTAAATCGTCCTGTCAATGAGGATTCCTTTTAAATTGCTGATACATACAACTTCGTTGTCTTGTCAAGCAGTAGAGCTTCATACTCAAGTCGTTCAAATGTGTTTGGAATTCCACTTCCAGCTTGAAATTCATCTCGTTCTTCTGACTCATCATCATCATCTACCTGACCTTCTTCATCACTAACGTCTTCATCATCATAGTCATCATCACTACCATCACCACAATGTACTTCCTTCTCACTTTCCATATTGCTTGGACCCTCTTCTAACTCCGTAAACAAGTTTCCCTCATCGTCTCCCACCACACCCTTTCCCTTATCTTCCATCCTTTTCAAAAGAGAAAATCAAAAACTCTCTCTTGACATTTACTTCCCTCAAACTTGACTATCTAGAATCAGCCAATAACGAATCAAAATTCAAAAATTGAGATAATATCTACACGCAGCTACGAATCCCTAATCTATTTTCGACTCATGATTAGCCGAAGAAAGTGATTACCTGGAGGACAAGGTGGTCGTCGGAAACGAGACAAGTCACGGCGGTGTTGGAGGATATATAATACACTCTGATTAAATCGTCCTGTCAATGAGGATTCTTTTTAATTTGCTGATACATACAACTTCGTTGTCTTGTCAAGCAGTAGAGCTTCATACTCAAGTCGTTCAAATGTGTTTGGAATTCCACTTCCAGCTTGAAATTCATCTCCTTCTTCTGACTCGTCATCATCATCTACCTAACCTTCTTCATCACTAACGTCTTCATCATCATAGTCATCATCACTACAATCACCACAATGTACTTCCTTCTCACTTTCCATATTGCTTGGACCCTCTTCTAACTCCGTAAACAAGTTTCCCTCATCGTCTCCCACCACACCCTTTCCCTTATCTTCCATCTTTTTCAAAAGAGAAAATCAAAAACTCTCTCTTGACATTTACTTCCCTCAAACTTGACTATCTAGAATCAGCCAATAACGAATCAAAATTCAAAAATTGAGATAATATCTACACGCAGCTACGAATCCCTAATCTGTTTTCGACTCATGATTAGCCGAAGAAAGTGATTACCTGGAGGACAAGGTGGTCGTCGGAAACGAGACAAGTCGCGGCGGTGTTGGAGGATATATAATACACCCTGATTAAATCGTCCTGTCAATGAGGATTCCTTTTAATTTGCTGATACATACAACTTCGTTGTCTTGTCAAGCAGTAGAGCTTCATACTCAAGTCGTTCAAATGTGTTTGGAATTCCACTTCCAGCTTGAAATTCATCTCCTTCTTCTGACTCGTCATCATCATCTACCTGACCTTCTTCATCACTAACGTCTTCATCATCACTACCATCACCACAATGTACTTCCTTCTCACTTTCCATATTGCTTGGACCTTCTTCTAACTCCGTAAACAAGTTTCCCTCGTCGTCTCCCACCACACCCTTTCCCTTATCTTCCATCCTTTTCAAAAGAGAAAATCAAAAACTCTCTCTTGACCTTTACTTCCCTCAAACTTGACTATCTAGAATCAGCCAATAACGAATCAAAATTCAAAAATTGAGATAATATCTACACGCAGCTACGAATCTCTAATCTGTTTTCGAGTCATGATTAGGCGAAGATAGTGATTACTTGGAGGACAAGGTGGTTGTCGGAAACGAGACAAGTCGCGGCGGTGTTGGTGGATATATAATACATCCTGATTAAATCGTCCTGTCAATGAGGATTCCTTTTAATTTGCTGATTCATACAACTTCGTTGTCTTGTCAAGTTGTAGAGCTTCATACTCAAGTCGTTCAAATGTGTTTGGAATTCCACTTCCAGCTTGAAATTCATCTCCTTCTTCTGACTCATCATCATCATCTACCTGACCTTCTTCGTCACTAACGTCTTCATCATCATAGTCATCATCACTACCATCACCACAATGTACTTCCTTCTCACTTTCCATATTGCTTGGACCTTCTTCTAACTCCGTAAACAAGTTTCCCTCGTCGTCTCCCACCACACCCTTTCCCTTATCTTCCATCCTTTTCAAAAGAGAAAATCAAAAACTCTCTCTTGACATTTACTTCCCTCAAACTTGACTATCTAGAATCAGCCAATAACGAATCAAAATTCAAAAATTGAGATAATATCTACACGCAGCTACGAATCTCTAATCTGTTTTCGATTCATGATTAGGCGAAGAAAGTGATTACCTGGAGGACAAGGTGGTCGTCGGAAACGAGACAAGTCGCGGCGGTGTTGGTGGATATATAATACATCCTGATTAAATCGTCCTGTCAATGAGGATTCCTTTTAATTTGCTGATTCATACAACTTCGTTGTCTTGTCAAGTTGTAGAGCTTCATACTCAAGTCGTTCAAATGTGTTTGGAATTCCACTTCCAGCTTGAAATTCATCTCCTTCTTCTGACTCATCATCATCATCTACCTGACCTTCTTCGTCACTAACGTCTTCATCATCATAGTCATCATCACTACCATCACCACAATGTACTTCCTTCTCACTTTCCATATTGCTTGGACCTTCTTCTAACTCCGTAAACAAGTTTCCCTCATCGTGTCCCACCACACCGGTTCCCTTATCTTCCATCCTTTTCAAAAGAGAAAATCAAAAACTCTCTCTTGACATTTACTTCCCTCAAACTTGACTATCTAGAATCAGCCAATAACGAATCAAAATTCAAAAATTGAGATAATATCTACACGCAGCTACGAATCCCTAATCTGTTTTCGACTCATGATTAGCCGAAGAAAGTGATTACCTAGAGGACAAGGTGGTCGTCGGAAATGAGACAAGTCGCGGCGGTGTTGGAGGATATATAATACACCCTGATTAAATCGTCCTGTCAATGAGGATTCCTTTTAATTTGCTGATACATACAATTTCGTTGTCTTGTCAAGCAGTAGAGCTTCATACTCAAGTCGTTCAAATGTGTTTGGAATTCCACTTCCAGCTTGAAATTCATCTCCTTCTTCTGACTCATCATCATCATCTACCTGACCTTCTTCATCACTAACGTCTTCATCATCATAGCCATCATCACAACCATCACCACAATGTACTTCCTTCTCACTTTCCATATTGCTTGGACCTTCTTCTAACTCCGTAAACAAGTTTCCCTCATCGTCTCCCATGCACCACACCCTTTTCCTTATCTTCCATCCTTTTCAAAAGAGAAAATCAAAAACTCTCTCTTGACATTTACTTCCCTCAAACTTGACTATCTAGAATCAGCCAATAACGAATCAAAATTCAAAAATTGAGATAATATCTACACGCAGCTACGAATCCCTAATCTGTTTTCAACTCATGATTAGCCGAAGAAAGTGATTACCTGGAGGACAAGGTGGTCGTCGGAAACGAGACAAGTCGCGGCGGTGTTAGAGGATATATAATACACCCTGATTAAATCGTCCTGTCAATGAGGATTCCTTTTAATTTGCTGATATATACAACTTCGTTGTCTTGTCAAGCAGTAGAGCTTCATACTCAAGTCGTTCAAATGTGGTTGGAATTCCACTTCCAGCTTGAAATTCATCTCCTTCTGCTGACTCATCATCATCATTTACCTGACCTTCTTCATCACTAACGTCTTCATCATCATAGTCATCATCACTACCATCACCACAATGTACTTCCTTCTCTCTTTCCATATTGCTTGGACCCTCTTCTAACTCCGTAAACAAGTTTCCCTCATCGTCTCCCACCACACCCTTTCCCTTATCTTCCATCTTTTTCAAAAGAGAAAATCAAAAACTCTCTCTTGACATTTACTTCCCTCAAACTTGACTATCTAGAATAAGCCAATAACGAATCAAAATTCAAAAATTGAGATAATATCTACACGTAGCTACGAATCCCTAATCTTTTTTCAACTCATGATTAGCCGAAGAAAGTGATTACCTGGAGGACAAGGTGGTCGTCAGAAACGAGACAAGTCGCGGCGGTGTTGGAGGATATATAATACACCCTGATTAAATCGTCCTGTCAATGAGGATTCCTTTTAATTTGCTGATACATACAACTTCGTTGTCTTGTCAAGCAGTATAGCTTCATACTCAAGTCGTTCAAATGTGTTTGGAATTCCACTTCCAGCTTGAAATTCATCTCCTTCTTCTGACTCATCATCATCATCTACCTGACCTTCTTCATCACTAACGTCTTCATTATCATAGTCATCATCACTACCATCACCACAATGTAATTCTTTCTCATTTTCCATATTGCTTGGACCTTCTTCTAACTCCGTAAACAAGTTTCCCTCATCGTCTCCCACCACACCCTTTCCCTTATCTTCCATCCTTTTCAAAAGAGAAAATCAAAAACTCTCTCTTGACATTTACTTCCCTCAAACTTGACTATCTAGAATCAGCCAATAACGAATCAAAATTCAAAAATTGAGATAATATCTACACGCAGCTACGAATCCCTAATCTATTTTCGACTCATGATTAGCCGAAGAAAGTGATTAGCTGGAGGACAAGGTGGTCGTCGGAAACGAGACAAGTCGCGGCGGTGTTGGAGGATATATAATACACCCTGATTAAATCGTCCTGTCAATGAGGATTCTTTTTAATTTGCTGAAACATACAACTTCGTTGTCTTGTCAAGCAGTAGAGCTTCATACTCAAGTCGTTCAAATGTGTTTGGAATTCCACTTCCAGCTTGAAATTCATCTCCTTCTTCTGACTCGTCATCATCATCTACCTGACCTTCTTCATCACTAACGTCTTCATCATCATAGTCATCATCATTACCATCACCACAATGTACTTCCTTCTCACTTTCCATATTGCTTGGACCCTCTTCTAACTCCGTAAACAAGTTTCCCTCATCGTCTCCCACCACACCCTTTCCCTTATCTTCCATCCTTTTCAAAAGAGAAAATCAAAAACTCTCTCTTGACATTTACTTCCCTCAAACTTGACTATCTAGAATCAGCCAATAACGAATCAAAATTCAAAAATTGAGATAATATCTACACGCAGCTGCGAATCCCTAATCTATTTTCGACTCATGATTAGCCGAAGAAAGTGATTACCTGGAGGACAAGGTGGTCGTCGGAAACGAGACAAGTCGCGGCGGTGTTGGAGGATATATAATACACCCTGATTAAAACGTGTTGTCAATGAGGATTCCTTTTAATTTGCTGATACATACAACTTCGTTGGCTTGTCAAGCAGTAGAGCTTCATACTCAAGTCGTTCAAATGTGTTTGGAATTCCACTTCCAGCTTGAAATTCATCTCCTTCTTCTGACTCGTCATCATCATCTACCTGACCTTCTTCATCACTAACGTCTTCATCATCACTACCATCACCACAATGTACTTCCTTCTCACTTTCCATATTGCTTGGACCCTCTTCTAACTCCGTAAACAAGTTTCCCTCATCGTCTCCCACCACACCCTTTCCCTTATCTTCCATCCTTTTCAAAAGAGAAAATCAAAAACTCTCTCTTGACATTTACTTCCCTCAAACTTGACTATCTAGAATCAGCCAATAACGAATCAAAATTCAAAAATTGAGATAATATCTACACGCAGCTACGAATCCCTAATCTATTTTCGACTCATGATTAGCCGAAGAAAGTGATTACCTGGAGGACAAGGTGGTCGTCGGAAACGAGACAAGTCACGGCGGTGTTGGAGGATATATAATACACCCTGATTAAATCGTCCTGTCAATGAGGATTCTTTTTAATTTGCTGATACATACAACTTCGTTGTCTTGTCAAGCAGTAGAGCTTCATACTCAAGTCGTTCAAATGTGTTTGGAATTCCACTTCCAGCTTGAAATTCATCTCCTTCTTCTGACTCATCATCATCATCTACCTGACCTTTTTCATCACTAACGTCTTCATCATCATAGTCATCATCACTACCATCACCACAATGTACTTCCTTCTCACTTTCCATATTGCTTGGACCCTCTTCTAACTCCGTAAACAAGTTTCCCTCATCGTCTCCCACCACACCCTTTCCCTTATCTTCCATCTTTTTCAAAAGAGAAAATCAAAAACTCTCTCTTGACATTTACTTCCCTCAAACTTGACTATCTAGAATCAGCCAATAACGAATCAAAATTCAAAAATTGAGATAATATCTACATGCAGCTACGAATCTCTAATCTGTTTTCGATTCATGATTAGCCAAAGAAAGTGATTACCTGGAGGACAAGGTGGTCGTCGGAAACGAGACAAGTCGCGGCGGTGTTGGAGGATATATAATACACCCTGATTAAATCATCCTATCAATGAGGATTCCTTTTAATTTGCTGATACATACAACTTCGTTGTCTTGTCAAGCAGTAGAGCTTCATACTCAAGTCGTTCAAATGTGTTTGGAATTCCACTTCCAGCTTGAAATTCATCTCCTTCTTCTGACTCGTCATCATCATCTACCTGACCTTCTTCATCACTAACGTCTTCATCATCACTACCATCACCACAATGTACTTCCTTCTCACTTTCAATATCGCTTGGACCCTCTTCTAACTCCGTAAACAAGTTTCCCTCATCGTCTCCCACCACACCCTATCCCTTATCTTAAATCTTTTTCAAAAGAGAAAATCAAAAACTCTCTCTTGACATTTACTTCTCTCAAACTTGACTATCTAGAATCAGCCAATAACGAATCAAAATTCAAAAATTGAGATAATATCTACACGCAGCTACGAATCCCTAATCTGTTTTCAACTCATGATTAGCCGAAGAAAGTGATTACCTGGAGGACAAGGTGGTCGTCGGAAACGAGACAAGTCGCGGCGGTGTTGGAGGATATATAATACACCCTGATTAAATCGTCCTGTCAATGAGGATTCCTTTTAATTTGCTGATATATACAACTTCGTTGTCTTGTCAAGCAGTAGAGCTTCATACTCAAGTCGTTCAAATGTGGTTGGAATTCCACTTCCAGCTTGAAATTCATCTCCTTCTGCTGACTCATCATCATCATTTACCTGACCTTCTTCATCACTAACGTCTTCATCATCATAGTCATCATCACTACCATCACCACAATGTACTTCCTTCTCACTTTCCATATTGCTTGGACCTTCTTCTAACTCCGTAAACAAGTTTCCCTCGTCGTCTCCCACCACACCCTTTCCCTTATCTTCCATCCTTTTCAAAAGAGAAAATCAAAAACTCTCTCTTGACCTTTACTTCCCTCAAACTTGACTATCTAGAATCAGCCAATAACGAATCAAAATTCAAAAATTGAGATAATATCTACACGCAGCTACGAATCTCTAATCTGTTTTCGATTCATGATTAGCCGAAGAAAGTGATTACCTGGAGGACAAGGTGGTCGTCGGAAACGAGACAAGTCGCGGCGGTGTTGGAGGATATATAATACACCCTGATTAAATCGTCCTGTCAATGAGGATTTCTTTTAATTTGCTGATACATACAACTTCGTTGTCTTGTCAAGCAGTAGAGCTTCATACTCAAGTCGTTCAAATGTGTTTGGAATTCCACTTCCAGCTTGAAATTCATCTCCTTCTTCTGACTCGTCATCATCATCTACCTGACCTTCTTCATCACTAACGTCTTCATCATCATAGTCATCATCACTACCATCACCACAATGTACTTCCTTCTCACTTTCCATATTGCTTGGACCCTCTTCTAACTCCGTAAACATGTTTCCCTCATCGTCTCCCACCACACCCTTTCCCTTATCTTCCATCATTTTCAAAAGAATCAAAAACTCTCTCTTGACCTTTACTTCCCTCAAACTTGACTATCTAGAATCAGCCAATAACGAATCAAAATTCAAAAATTGAGATAATATCTACACGCAGCTACGAATCCCTAATCTGTTTTCGATTCAGGATTAGCCGAAGAAAGTGATTACCTGGAGGACAAGGTGGTCGTCGGAAACGAGACAAGTCGCGGCGGTGTTGGAGGATATATAATACACCCTGATTAAATCATCCTGTCAATGAGGATTCCTTATAATTTCCTGATACATACAACTTCGTTGTCTTGTCAAGCAGTAGAGCTTCATACTCAAGTCGTTCAAATGTGTTTAGAATTCCACTTCCAGCTTGAAATTCATCTCCTTCTTCTGACTCATCATCATCATCTACCTGACCTTTTTCATCACTAACGTCTTCATCATCATAGTCATCATCACTACCATCACCACAATGTACTTCCTTCTCACTTTCCATATTGCTTGGACCTTCTTCTAACTCCGTAAACAAGTTTCCCTCATCGTCTCCCACCACACCCTTTCCCTTATCTTCCATCCTTTTCAAAAGAGAAAATCAAAAACTCTCTCTTGACATTTACTTCCCTCAAACTTGACTATCTAGAATCAGCCAATAACGAATCAAAATTCAAAAATTGAGATAATATCTACACGCAGCTACGAATCTCTAATCTGTTTTCGATTCATGATTAGCCGAAGAAAGTGATTACCTGGAGGACAAGGTGGTCGTCGGAAACGAGACAAGTCGCGGCGGTGTTGGAGGATATATAATACACCCTGATTAAATCGTCCTGTCAATGAGGATTTCTTTTAATTTGCTGATACATACAACTTCGTTGTCTTGTCAAGCAGTAGAGCTTCATACTCAAGTCGTTCAAATGTGTTTGGAATTCCACTTCCAGCTTGAAATTCATCTCCTTCTTCTGACTCGTCATCATCATCTACCTGACCTTCTTCATCACTAACGTCTTCATCATCATAGTCATCATCACTACCATCACCACAATGTACTTCCGTCTCACTTTCCATATTGCTTGGACCCTCTTCTAACTCCGTAAACATGTTTCCCTCATCGTCTCCCACCACACCCTTTCCCTTATCTTCCATCATTTTCAAAAGAATCAAAAACTCTCTCTTGACCTTTACTTCCCTCAAACTTGACTATCTAGAATCAGCCAATAACGAATCAAAATTCAAAAATTGAGATAATATCTACACGCAGCTACGAATCCCTAATCTTTTTTCAACTCATGATTAGCCGAAGAAAGTGATTACCTTGAGGACAAGGTGGTCGTCGGAAACGAGACAAGTCGCGGCGGTGTTGGAGGATATATAATAAACCCTGATTAAATCGTCCTATCAATGAGGATTCCTTTTAATTTGCTGATACATACAACTTCGTTGTCTTGTCAAGCAGTAGAGCTTTATACTCAAGTCGTTCAAATGTGTTTGGAATTCCACTTCCAGCTTGAAATTCATCTCCTTCTTCTGACTCATCATCATCATCTACCTGACCTTCTTCATCACTAACGTCTTCATCATCATAGTCATCATCACTACCATCACCACAATGTACTTCCTTCTCACTTTCCATATTGCTTGGACCCTCTTCTAACTCCGTAAACAAGTTTCCCTCATCGTCTCCCACCACACCCTTTCCCTTATCTTCCATCCTTTTCAAAAGAGAAAATCAAAAACTCTCTCTTGACATTTACTTCCCTCAAACTTGACTATCTAGAATCAGCCAATAACGAATCAAAATTCAAAAATTGAGATAATATCTACACGCAGCTGCGAATCCCTAATCTATTTTCGACTCATGATTAGCCGAAGAAAGTGATTACGTGGAGGACAAGGTGGTCGTCGGAAACGAGACAAGTCACGGCGGTGTTGGAGGATATATAATACACCCTGATTAAAACGTGCTGTCAATGAGGATTCCTTTTAATTTGCTGATACATACAACTTCGTTGTCTTGTCAAGCAGTAGAGCTTCATTCTCAAGTCGTTCAAATGTGTTTGGAATTCGACTTCCAGCTTGAAATTCATCTCCTTCTTCTGACTCGTCATCATCATCTACCTGACCTTCTTCATCACTAACGTCTTCATCATCACTACCATCACCACAATGTACTTCCTTCTCACTTTCCATATTGCTTGGACCCTTTTCTAAGTCCGTAAACAAGTTTCCCTCATCGTCTCCCACCACACCCTTTCCCTTATCTTCCATCTTTTTCAAAAGAGAAAATCAAAAACTCTCTCTTGACATTTACTTCCCTCAAACTTGACTATCTAGAATCAGCCAATAACGAATCACAATTCAAAAATTGAGATAATATCTACACGCAGCTACGAATCCCTAATCTGTTTTCGATCTCATGATTAGCCGAAGAAAGTGATTACCTGGAGGACAAGGTGGTCGTCGGAAACGAGACAAGTCACGGCGGTGTTGGAGAATATATAATACACCCTGATTAAATCGTCCTGTCAATGAGGATTCCTTTTAATTTGCTGATACATACAACTTCGTTGTCTTGTCAAGCAGTAGAGCTTCATACTCAAGTCGTTCAAATGTGTTTAGAATTCCACTTCCAGCTTGAAATTCATCTCCTTCTTCTGACTCATCATCATCATCTACCTGACCTTTTTCATCACTAACGTCTTCATCATCATAGTCATCATCACTACCATCACCACAATGTACTTCCTTCTCACTTTCCATATTGCTTGGACCTTCTTCTAACTCCGTAAACAAGTTTCCCTCATCGTCTCCCACCACACCCTTTCCCTTATCTTAAATCTTTTTCAAAAGAGAAAATCAAAAACTCTCTCTTGACATTTACTTCCCTCAAACTTGACTATCTAGAATCAGCCAATAACGAATCAAAATTCAAAAATTGAGATAATATCTACACGCAACTACGAATCCCTAATCTTTTTTCAACTCATGATTAGCCGAAGAAAGTGATTACCTGGAGGACAAGGTGGTCGTCGGAAACGAGACAAGTCGCGGCGGTGTTGGTGGATATATAATACATCCTGATTAAATCGTCCTGTCAATGAGGATTCCTTTTAATTTGCTGATTCATACAACTTCGTTGTCTTGTCAAGTTGTAGAGCTTCATACTCAAGTCGTTCAAATGTGTTTGGAATTCCACTTCCAGCTTGAAATTCATCTCCTTCTTCTGACTCGTCAACATCATCTACCTGACCTTCTTCATCACTAACGTCTTCATCATCATAGTCATCATCATTACCATCACCACAATGTACTTCCTTCTCACTTTCCATATCGCTTGGACCCTCTTCTAACTCCGTAAACAAGTTTCCCTCATCGTCTCCCACCACAACCTTTCCCTTATCTTAAATCTTTTTCAAAAGAGAAAATCAAAAACTCTCTCTTGACATTTACTTCCCTCAAACTTGACTATCTAGAATCAGCCAATAACGAATCAAAATTCAAAAATTGAGATAATATCTACACGCAGCTGCGAATCCCTAATCTATTTTCGACTCATGATTAGCCGAAGAAAGTGATTACCTGGAGGACAAGGTGGTCGTCGGAAACGAGACAAGTCACGGCGGTGTTGGAGGATATATAATACACCCTGATTAAATCGTCCTGTCAATGAGGATTTCTTTTAATTTGCTGATACATACAATTTCGTTGTCTTGTCAAGCAGTAGAGCTTCATACTCAAGTCGTTCAAATGTGTTTGGAATTCCACTTCCAGCTTGAAATTCATCTCCTTCTTCTGACTCGTCAACATCATCTACCTGACCTTCTTCATCACTAACGTCTTCATCATCATAGTCATCATCATTACCATCACCACAATGTACTTCCTTCTCACTTTCCATATCGCTTGGACCCTCTTCTAACTCCGTAAACAAGTTTCCCTCATCGTCTCCCACCACAACCTTTCCCTTATCTTAAATCTTTTTCAAAAGAGAAAATCAAAAACTCTCTCTTGACATTTACTTCCCTCAAACTTGACTATCTAGAATCAGCCAATAACGAATCAAAATTCAAAAATTGAGATAATATCTACACGCAGCTGCGAATCCCTAATCTATTTTCGACTCATGATTAGCCGAAGAAAGTGATTACCTGGAGGACAAGGTGGTCGTCGGAAACGAGACAAGTCGCGGTGGTGTTGGAGGATATATGATACACCCTGATTAAATCGTCCTGTCAATGAGGATTCCTTTTAATTTGCTGATACATACAACTTCGTTGTCTTGTCAAGCAGTAGAGCTTCATACTCAAGTCGTTCAAATGTGGTTGGAATTCCACTTCCAGCTTGAAATTCATCTTTTTCTTCTGACTCATCATCATCATCTACCTGACCTTCTTCATCACTAACGTCTTCATCATCATAGTCATCATCACTACCATCACCACAATGTACTTCCTTCTCACTTTCCATATTGCTTGGACCTTCTTCTAACTCCGTAAACAAGTTTCCCTCATCGTGTCCCACCACACCCTTTCCCTTATCTTCCATCCTTTTCAAAAGAGAAAATCAAAAACTCTCTCTTGACATTTACTTCCCTCAAACTTGACTATCTAGAATCAGCCAATAACGAATCAAAATTCAAAAATTAAGATAATACCTATACGCAGCTACGAAACTCTAATCTATTTTCGATTCATGATTAGCCGAAGAAAGTGATTACCTGGAGGACAAGGTGGTCGTCGAAAACGAGACAAGTCGCGGTGGTGTTGGAGGATATATAATACATCCTGATTAAATCGTCCTGTTAATGAGGATTCCTTTTAATTTGCTGATACATACAACTTCGTTGTCTTGTCAAGCAGTAGAGCTTCATACTCAAGTCGTTCAAATGTGTTTGGAATTCCACTTCTAGCTTGAAATTCATCTCCTTCTTCTGACTCATCATCATCATCTACCTGACCTTCTTCATCACTAACGTCTTCATCATCATAGTCATCATCACTACCATCACCAAAATTGGACTTCCTTTTCCACTTTTCATATTGCTTTTTTTGGACCCTCTTTCTAACTCCGTAAACCAAGTTCCCCTCATCGTCTCCCACCCACCACCCTTTCCATTATCTTCCATCCTGTCATAAAGAAGAAAATCAAAAACTCTCTCGTGAACATTTACTTCCCTTCAACGTGACTATCTAGAATCAGCCAATTAACGAATCCAAATCAAAAATTGAGATAATATCTACACTGCTAGCTACGAATCTCCTAATCTGTTTTTCAATTCATGATTAGCCAAAGACAAGTTGATTAATGGAGGACAAGGTGGTCGTCGAGAAACAAGACAAGTCGCGGCGGTGTTGGAGGATATATAATACACCCTGATTAAATCGTCTTGTCAATGAGGATTCCTTTTATATTTGCTGATACATACAACTTCGTTGTCTTGTCAAGCAGTAGAGGCTTCATACTCAAGTCGTTTCAAATGTGTTTGGATTCCACTTCCAGCTTGAAATTCATCTCCTTCTTCTGACTCGTCATCATCATCTACCTGACCTTCTCATCACTAACGTCTTCATCATCACTACCACATCACCACAATGTACTTCCTTCTCACTTTCCATATTTGCTTGGACCCTTCTCTAACTAGCCGTAAACAAGTTTCCCTCATCTCTCCCACCACAACACCTGTCGTATCTCCCATCCTTTTCAAAAGAGAAAATCAAAAACCTCTCCGTGGACATTACTTCCCTCAACTGGACTATCTAGAATCCGCCAAATAAAGAATCAATTTCAAAAATTGAGAATATATCTACAACGCAGCTACGAATCCCTAATCTTTTTCGACTCAGGATTACCAAGAAGTGATTAGCGGGAGGACAAGGTGGTCGTCGGAAACGAGACAAGTCGCGGCGGTGTTGGAG